>KK351059.1:79829-122164 GCA_000671755.1 Glossina brevipalpis
TTTATGCATGATTTTGCATGTTCCTTCCACATGTACTACATTGCATAAATGTATGATTAACTTGTTTAGAATTATATAGACAAATATGGCTTACGTCCTCCGAATTTTTTAAAACCATTTATGATAACTATAACCTATATTTGCTAGCATTACAACCAGAAAGATTACTGCTTTTTACGAAACGTTCTTCAATATATTTGAAAATATGATATCCGCACAACCAATTGTCTGTTTGCAGTGTGGCATTTTTTACCGTTATTAAACTCCAGTCATCTTCTTTATCCAACATATGCCAGTTGTAACTTCCAACAAATTCGTTGTATGTATTAATCGATACTTTCTCAAGTGCAGTATTGACAATATGCAAAGCGACACTTTCTTCTTCAATGCGTTGATACGTCAATGCGTTAATGCGTTGATCCGTCCATGCGTCAATGTGTTGATAAGTCAATGCGTTGATGCCTCAATGCGTTGATTTTTCTCTTAAATTGTCTTAAATTTTTCTCCAAAATTCTCTTAACTATTTCTCTTAAATTCTACTCTTAAATTCTTCTAAATTTTACGTTAAATTCTCTTAAACTTTTCTCTTAAATTTTCTACAACTACAAAGCCACTACTACGAAAATACAACTATAAAACTACAACTATAAAACTACACCTCTCAAGACCGCGTCACGCCCACTTCTAAAGATCCCGTCACGCCCACTTCTCAAGACCCACGACCACGCCCACTTTTCCTGCACACCTCCCAAGACCCCGCCGAGAACCATCTCAAGACACCGACTGGCTTCCTCTCAAGACCCCCTCCAGGCCCCTGCCAAGACCCTCCAAAGCCCTCTTAAGACCACCCCAAAGCCCCCCTCAAGACCGCCCAAGGCCCAACACAAGACCCCCAAGAGCCACCTCAAGACACTCAAGGGGGTTTTGAGGGTCTCGAGGGTCTTGAGGGCCTTAATGGCCTTGAAGGCCTTCAGGGGTTTGAGGCACCTGAGGGTCCTGAGGGTATTGAAGGTCCTGACTGTCTTGGGGGTCTGGGGTTGAGGGTATTGAGGGTCTTGGGGGCATTGAGGGTCTTGTGGATCTTGAGGGCATTGAGGGTCTTTCGGGTCTTGGCGTCTTTAGGGCCTTGAGGGTCTCGAGGCCATAGGGCCATTCCGCTCAAACAAATTTCCGTTCAAACATCCGGGACCGGGCACGTATGACCCCGTAGGACACAGTACCAGGTAGGACCCGGATCCTACGAAATCCAAGACCGGTGATCTATGGCCCCGTTGGACCCAGTACCAGGTAGGACCCGGATCCTACGAAATCCGGGATCGGGGACCTATGGCCCCGTTGGACCCCGTACCAGGTAGGGCCCGGGCCCTACGATATCCGGGACCGGGGACCAATGGCCCCTTTGGGCCCAGTACCAGATAGGATAGAAATCAATACATTTCTCTACAGCTAAATTGATTTGCGTAAGAAAAGCATGCGCGAGAGTAAAATAAAGGGATTCGTAACCAAGAGCAATCGAGCTATATTTTTTGTAGCATTATGCGTAATGCAAATAAAATCCGCCAATGATTGTAATGATTGATAAGATGTCGTCGATTGTCATACCAAAAACTATCATTCATTTTCTTTTCTTAAGAAATAGAGCAATCATCTTCTAATGCGTCTGTAATTAAATTTCAAAAGGTCTTGCAGTACTGATTGTCAACAAAAAGGAAAAATCAAAAATTGTATGAAATAAATTTTATTTGAAGCATTGTCCAGCGTTATCCACCGCATTCTTTCGTTATCCGTCACAGATGTTTCTGATGAAATAAGAAGTCCATGTGGCAAGAATTCCATAATCTTTTGAAGTCGTCGTTACATTGCCTCATATCGTTGTTTAGCAATAAATAAAAACGCTGCTTACTTAGAAATCTTTAACAATTATGCTGAACACATAATCGTATAGGAAATGGTGCATATTGACAAATTTCACTGTGATGTCCCCTACTTTGGATCATGAAGTTAGGTTTTTCTGATAGCTTTTCGAACCCTTTAAGATATATCGAAAAACTGAAGGTGGAATATTTCTTAAAAATTTTTAATGTCGATTTAAGTGTTTCATGTATATGGGAAATGGTACATATTGACACTTTTCACTATGGTGTCCCCTACTTTGGATCATGAAGTTAGGTTTTTCTGATAGCTTTTCGAACCCTTTAAGATATATCAAAAAAGTGGAGGTGTAATATTTCTTAAAAATTTTTTATAATTTGGTTTGTACATTGTAATTTTTGTCAAACTACAAGCGCACTGTGCATGATGAATATTGTTAAATAATTATTTTTTATTTTTTTTACAGCATAAGGCTTGATTTTGTTTTTCATTTGTGTTTATATTTTCTATTTTTGTTTAGTTTTCGTAAGTATTTTTTTTATTTTTCCATTCTGCTTTATTACCAATTGCCTTAGCAAAGACACGTACCAAGTGTGAAGTTGGCCCCTTTTTTAGCAAAGAGAAAAAAAGGGGCCAGATAAGTGGGGGCTAACTTCACACCAGTAACTACTTTATGTTATTTTTTGTCTTTAGATTTAAAAGATGATTTAAACAATAAAATTTTCTCAACTGATTAAAATTGTAAATGTATATCATATTATCGGACAAGTAATATATATGTATATATATTTGATTAGAAGAAATATGTTGCAGCACTAACAATTCTATTAAAGAGCATCCATTCTTATTTGGCGTACATCATTATTTGTCAATCGGTCTTTCAATCTCCGCCTCTTATTTCTGCATTCTGGCTACTTTGATTTTTGTAGGCGCTCTTAGAAATTGGATAGTCATTCAGCCATTTACTTTTTAGGTTAGTCTGTTCTAAGAAGCAGCCTTATACGGCAGGTGTCTTGTGGACAATTTTGGAGTACTTTTTTACATTAGTTCCGGAAACATAAGTAAATTTATTAAAGACTTCAAATATATATATATATATATATATATATATATATATATATGGGTTACGCATGCTTCTCTATCTCTCTGTACGCTCCGAATTAACGTATCAACGCATAATTTTCACCTTAAAGGATATCAACGCTTTTATTTTTTTTTGTTTTTTTTTTATTGAGCTGCGAGAAGACAAGTTTGAACCGAATCTAAAAGTAATTTATATAGAGTTATAAAGCCGTATTACTGAAATTTCGGATAGCTTGACGCAAGTCAATTATGAAAAATATTTTTGACATAAACATACATAGAAATGTTCAAAACTATTCAACCCATTGTATGGCCCAAGTAGTGCAGGTTTTAGTTAAAATAAGTTCTTCTTCAGAATTCTTTATATGAATTTTTGAACAGTTACTATAAATTATGAAAAAATGAATGCTTTAAATATTCGATGAATATATTTTACATCAATAGAAACAATTTTTGTTGAGTTAAAACCCCTAGATTTAAAAGAAAATTCTACGTATACCTGTCGCACGATAAGCAAATTCAAGATACGCGTATAGCTTTTTTATGTTCATTTTTTTTCTTTTTCTTAGGTTGATTTAAATTATTACATTTATTGTCTTTCCTCTCTCTCTCTCTCTTTGTCTTTTAAATAATATATAAATCACTCACAAACGAGAGGAGTTGTTATTAGCAATACGTTTCTTAATTTCTTGATGTTACCAGTCGACAATAAGCACAATAAGCTTTCTGAAAAATCTGTTCAGGTTCGGTGACATATACGCAAAAAAAAAAACAAAAAAGAACATAGACATACACATAAACGCACTCAGTCAGAAGAAATCGGCCTACTTTTCATTATTATCATCTTCATCATCAGCAACTTATCACTCACTCATTCAACGTAAACAGAAAAAACAGCTTTATTGTCTGTCTGTCTGTGTAAACAGTTTAACAACATTTCACCTGTGCTCGTTGTTTACTGTTCACTTTTGTTTATGCCAGCTACTGAGCGAGCCTTAACATAGATGGGGTTCGTGTAAGTCATCAACTCATTTAACAACCTATGACAAGTGTGTAAAAGAGAGTATTTATGTGTGTGTTCTTATGTTTGCTTGCACTTGTGTGTGTAAGAGCATTTTTAACCAACAATTCATAATATAATAACACAATCATCTATTTCTGTTCTTGTTGCTGTTATTGTTGTTGTTGTAGTTGTTGTTTTAGTGCACATCTCTTATCGCTTATATCTTACATCACAACATATCATACAACTCAGCTTATCATCAACTCAGTCAACAACATGCTTACAAACAGACGGTACATCATACGCGAGCAAGCAATTCTGGAAATGAAAAATATACACACAGGCACACACACACAAACAAGGGCGCGAGCGTATACCCAAACACACACACACACACGTACACACAAATATATATTTATGTATATTTCTGCAGGGAACATGTGTGCAGTAGAGGTAATAACGATCCAAACACATGTGCCTGTGTTTGTAAGTTGCAACCAATTAAAAGACAAGCATCTCAATTTCAACGTCATTCACACACAATGTATTTTACTTTCTTGTTTTTTTTCCCCCTTCCTTTTTTTTCTCTGCTCTGCTTGTATCTCACGAAGTATGTAAGTAAGCTCTCCTGCTTCAATTTGTATGTGCGTATGCTTCGGTGTATGTTATTTTATATTTGCAGTAAATATACATAAGAATGTAAAAGTTTTTCTGTATTTTTGATAAAGGAAAAAAAAAAAAAGTAGAAAACAAAGAAGCAGAGGAAAATAAACTTTTTTATTTCTTTATTTTTATCTGGGTGTTGTAAAAGTTTTTCGAATTTTTTAGGCAGCCTCAATGCCAGATACTTTGCTAAAAGGCATAATAGATTTAATAGAAAGGTTTGTCAACTCTGAAAATTGGATGAGAAATATCGAAAATCTTGAAGAGAATAAACTCTGGGCTTGATTAGGATGGAACATTTTTTAAGTCACTTTCAATACATACGGAGAAGGAAAGGGTAAAACTACTCGCTAAGAATTCAAAGATTTTCCACATTATTCAGTAATTCTCGCCTTTTCTTCCCATTTATTTTCTTGTTATTTTTTTTGGTTTAAGAAGATTGAAAGAGTTTCTTAGAATTACGAGAGGCTTTTCCTTTCTGATGCTTTTCCCATTAAATTTTGTATATCATCTATGATGATCATGATTATGATTGTGATGCGCTATTGTTATTGTCGTTGTCGACGTTATTATTCATTGTTTTCGATTATGTTTTTTTCTTGCTATATGATATATAAAACTTGATTATTTGTTTTGTGTATTACAATGCGTGTATATGATTGTTCCTCTTGCTTTTTTTTCTTTCTTTCTCTCTTTCCATGTTCTAACATGTGCGAGCGCACAAAAATATGTGTTGTGTGTACATTAATGGAAAAATTCTTTTTCTTCTTTTGTTTCTTTTTTTTAGGGAAGATATTCAACCCAAAAAATTTTTAATTTCTTTTTCTTGCGCTTTAACAAAAACCAAAAAAAAAAAAAAATTTTTATGGAAAAAAAAATAATTAAAGGATTTTTTTTTAGTAAATTAAAAAGGAAATTTATTTCATTTACACATCTGTATGTAAAGCATTACTTTTCATGAAAATATTTTAATAGATTTAGAAAAATAATTTTTTTTTATTCGCATTAATTAAAAGAATTGTTGCATTCTTTTTTATATTCTACACGAGTTGTGTAGTATTTAAGATAGGCTCAGGCTTTAGTTTTTTTGCATACCTGGGAAAACTCTCCACCGAAGTAGCTTTTTTTTTATGTGCAAAACAACACGATAACATTATGCGATATGATACTAAATTTATTTCTTGGTTTGAAATTGTTATTAAAAATAAGAATTTTTTTTCGCCAATGAGAACGAATATTTATACAAAATGCTTTTACACAAAGTCACGTAATCCCAAGTAATTATATTTGAATGACAATTTATACTGATTATTTGCTCTGCAGATTTATTAACTATTTTCTTTCATAATGTTTTCATTTCAAATATGCAAATTGTAAAATGAAATTTCTATTAGATCCCAAGAAAGTACAAAAAATTTGTAGAGGATCTATTCTTTTCTTCTTTGATCAAAGGCATGAAGTTATTGAATTAGCCTAGATATCTACGGGCTTGGAAACTTTATTTTGCACTTAAAGCAATGCAAATATCTAGCAATTAATTCTCAAACTTCAAGAAAAGAAATATCAAAATATTTTTACTGATATCTCTCACAGAGGATTTGCAGAAGAGATCTTTTTCTCATAGTTGTTGTACTTTCATCGCTTTGGTCTTGGTTTTGGATCGATTGATGTAATAAAACTTTTTTGAAGGCTTATTAAAAATCACGTATTGACACGACTGCTCTATTATCGTTTTATCCAGAAGTAATTACCGTTGTTTTATTAAGTAGAGTAACTCTGCCGATGTTACTTATTAATCCGAAATGAATGATAAAATATTTTGCTTTGAGACCAGGATACTTTATGCCTTTCTTTGCAATAAAATTCATTATTTATTTATTTAATTTTTCATGACAGGTAATTTATTAACTATAAAATTAGAATCAACAATAAATGTTTAATTATTTACAGTAACAATGTAATCAAATTTATGTGAACAAAGTAATAAAAAAAGACCTTTTATTCGTTATTATGTTATTTTAATTTCTACAAAATAAACATTTGATGCCAGTATAAATTGGTGTTTCTATTGATGCGTATAATGTTACAATATCATATACATGTGAAAGTAAAATTAGAACATATGATTTGCAGTTGAATGGTTAGTGCCGTTCAATGCTTATCATAGTGGGTGTAACTGCACAAATTTAATATAACCTTAGCGCGAATAATATAGGATATAATAAAAAAGAAATTATATTGAGTTTGAAAGAAACATTTTTCTTTTTTTTTTATTTGTTTTTCAATGAATAGTTTATATACTTAGCATCCCTGTATCCTTATAGTACAGTTATGCATAATTAAATAATAACGCGGAGCGGAACATTGTTTTTTAAGGAGTAATTCGACACCGGTCTTTAGTGTTCAGATCCTTGCTGATTGTGAAGGAATTTGTAAATTAATTTATCTAATATTGCCACCTGAATTCGCGTTGAAAAGATAATTTAATTAAGATAATAATGATTAAGATAGAAGTTGCTAGTCTCTCCGACTAAATACACATTTTATGGTTCCTAATAAGTATTTCTTTACTACACAAAAACTTCACAATACTATATATGATGGTTTTCGGTAAGAAAAGCGGGAAAAGAGTTGTTTCAATTTTTGTTTTTTTTTTTGGTTTAATAAACGATTTTTTTTTTTTTTTTTTTTGCAAAATCAATTAATAGAAAAACTGAAAAGTCATTAATCATAGCAGCGTTTGTTTCTACTCATATCACAGACACTTTAAAATAAACGATAATTTATGACATTAAAGCAGACATACGTTTGTGTCGGGCATAATAAATTAATTAGAGAAATTTACACAAAAATTGATTTATTAGCTTAAAATATGCTGACAAGGGGATAACGAGTTAGGGCAAGGTGTTGAAAATGAGAAAATTATAAAGCAGCCTTCTTTTCATGTTAAATCATAAGGTTTCTTAAATGAGTTAATCATTAATGCTTTATGCTTTTCATTTTATGATTAACGCTATTTATTTTCTTTCCTTACAAAACTCTGTAATTAATTAAAATCTCTTACTTTCACTTTACGATAAAATATTTCTTTTAGTCATTGTTCCTATCACAGATGCCATTTGGATTTATAAAAGCCTTGCAATGTATAGACATCCATGTCTGTGTCTCGTATGCATTCTTGATCAATGTATATAGCGGAGTCGGCAAAATCACGACTATCTCTTAATTGTAGTAATGTAAAGCAAATCATGACTATGAGTTATTAAGAAAAACCTATATATAGGTATATAAGTGGGCAAGCAGAAAATCCCCTGGAATGACCAATGATAATAAGAAGTTTTGAAATCACTTACAAAATTCTGTTATAATCCTTTAATTGCTTTTTAAGAACTCTTTGCCTATTTATTTAACAAAATCTACTCTAGTTAGCCAAATGTGTAGCCAATAAGCCCTTGAAGCAATGAATCAATAGATTTTTCAAATATCAAAAATTCACACAAAATATAAATGAATTCATGAATTTAGTTGTTTTCCTGAGTGAATAAATTATATGAATATATTTAGAAGATATTAAAGCGATCAAATAGTCGAGTATTATAATTAATATTAATATTATGTTGTAGCTAATAAAAGAGGAAAGGAAAAATAAATTAGTGAATTTGAAGTGGAAAGGGGATAATTACTTATTTTTGATGAATCCATTTAACATTTGAATAAATAAGTGAAAATATAATAAAATATATGAATCAATATGAGGCGTATATCAATATTGAAATATGTTTTTAATAATGGTGAAGAGGCTATAAATTAGTTTATTTATTGGTGATATTATTGGCATATATTTGTTTATTAATGTTTAACTAAGAGTAGTGGATGTAGATTACAAAACTAACTAAGATTAGTTCATTATAAAAAAGTGTTTGTTAATAATAAATTGATAAGTTGCGTACATTATTTCAAATTATTTTGTATATTTGATTTGTACTTTCAATTCTTTTATGCGTTCAAAAACATTACCAGCTAAATTATGAAATATTTGATTATTATTATAATATTATAATTTATTTAGAGCACGAGAACGTGGGATAGCTCATTAATTATTAATTATTAGTTATTAATTATTAATTATTGATTATTAATTATTAATTATTAATTATTAATTATTAATTATTAATTATTAATTATTAATTATTAATTATTAATTATTAATTATTAATTATTAATTATTAACTATTAATTACTAATTATTAATTATTAATTATTAACTATTAATTATTAATTATTAAGTATTAATTACTAACTATTAAATATTATGTTGTCATTAATTTACAATGGCAGGTTCTTTGGATAGCTTCGCAAATAGCGAAATATAAGCCGTTATAAGACAATAACGCATAATTATTGATATTTGGTGACAAGCATAGATGAAAAATTTTATTAAAGAATTTAATGGTCGGCCTTGCGCAACTATAACGTTTTAACTCAATTCACATTTGAGATTAAATTATTGCGTTGCATCAAATTCCGACAAAGATCTAATAGTTAACCAATCCTTTTTATTATCATTCTAAACCACTTATATGACTCATTTGTAAAGCTCACTCTTTTTTTGTATATATATTTTTTATATAAAACAAACGTTGATGATCAGAGAAAAGTGGGAAATGACAATGACTGTATGCTGAGAGTAGTATGACCGATCGATATATGTCATGCCTTTACCGATCACGCATTCACTATAGCTATAGCCGAAGGTTACTCGTAAATCGATCTCGATCTCATGTCCGATCTGTCTCATTTGTTTCTTACGCCACCTCGGTGTCCTAATACTGCGTTTATCTTTATCAACAATGCGCATTATATAAATAAAGTTGCCCAGTATACTTATGCTTAAAGCAGTATGCTTCATTTTATTACATTTGGATTATTCATATTTTCATTTCTTATTTTTTTCTTGGATAAAATTTATTTCTTTCACACATTATACTTAACTTCGATAAAATATATTTCGCATTTATATACATTTTTTTCTTTCGGCTGCTTTTTTATGAGCGTAAGTACTTAAAGTGTAGAGTGCTTTGCGCTCTTTAGCCGAAGTTACTAAATAATATAACTGCTGAAGTGTAAAAAAGTTTATGATGTGAAAATTTCGGTGATAAAATACGCCAAGTAAAGTAGAAAGAAGTGTATAATGAAGGAAAAAATAGTAAATAAAATAAAAACAAGAAATTAAAATAAATGAAGACACTAACGGATTCTTCATAACGATAATAGTAATGATAAAGAAAAATAAAAACTATACAAAATAAACATTTAAGACAACGACAAGGACAACAGCAAACGGCGAACGGTGACGACAAAAACAAAAACGCTCAACTCAATGTACTGGAACTTGAAATCAGATATAATTTTTTATTTTTTTATTAATATTTTCTTTTTTTTATGAACAAACGTGAGGATATTTTAAATACTAAGCAGCTTTTGTTTAAAAAAAAAAAACAAGAAAACAAAACAAAAGTAAAACATAATAAAAAACAATTATGCTTATAATACATTGTGTGGGTCTGTGGTCTTTTCATTCAAACACAATTGCTTCGGTCTCAGTTTGTGTTAGGAATCTGTACAAAATATGAAAAACAACAGAAACTACTTATATATTTAATGAATATTTTAGTGATAAAAAAAAAAAAAACATTTGAAATGTAGAAGAGAAGCATAAAATGTTTGCATTTTCTAATAAGCTTTCTCTACTATTCAAGAAAAACAAATGTAGATAAAAATAATTGTGTGGCATGTGGTTGGTTGCATAAGTATCTAAGAAGAGATCTCTGACAATATTGTATTGCGTGGCAAAGTAGACAATTAGATAAGTTGTTGTGTTGCCATGTTTTCTTTGTATTCATCATCGCAGGTGAAAAGTCTAATAATGTGAAAGGTCTGTTTTAATTTTCTCTTAAATTTTATTTTATTTTAAATTTTCGAGAGTAAATAAAACAATTATATTTGGTTCAGATAGAAACTTTTTTGTTCGTTTAATTCTTTTTAATATAAACATTTATCGAACTTTAAGTAAACATATGCGTAAGGAGTTTTTCTTACTTGCAAATGATTTGACAAAAATCTCAGAATTATGTTGAAATTAGTGAACTGAAGTCAAAGTGGATAAAAAACGAAAATTTATTTGTGATCCTATCTTTGAAACAACCATGCAAAAGTATAGCAGAAAGTGTAGTCAGTGAATTATAATAGGACTGAAAAGAATCAGTTTAATATGCTATATAACACTTGGCATACGAAACTTCCAAAAGGCAAGCTTTTGCGACATCTGAGTGTTCAATTCTTTTCAACGAATAAATCGTTTTTAGAACATATAATAGCCGCCAAAATAGTATATAAACATAAACACATAGTAACATGCAGAGGCAATTTCTTATTTATTACTCTTTTACTATATGTCGGCGAACTTTTGTCTTCCGAAACGAGTTTGTGTACTTTTTATTACGTTTTGTGGAACAACTGTCGAATTCGGGTGACCAAAGTGATCAGGATCACTTCTGTTCCTAGAAACTCTTTTAAAGCCAATAAACCTTCGAGAAATTATTGTTTTTAATGGAGAAGAGTTGTCTTAACATTTTTCAAACCGATTCTTAGTTTGAATGATATTTTTCCCCATTTAAAAAGCAATGTTTTTTCAATATACGAAATTCACATTTTTCCTGTATTATGAAAATTATGAAAATAACGTCACTAAAACAGTTGTGACACTTGTAAACTTGGTCGGAATATCATGAAATTTTGGCACATTTAGCTTGAAGCTTGGTATTATATAGAAATCATTAGAATTCGTGAATAGTGTGGACTAAATAAAGTCATCCTACAAACTCAGAGAATGATGTATTCGTCTTTCGCGAACGCTTAGCAAAAAGCTCGAAATTTCAAAGAAAAGTTTTCTAGAGATAATAAGAGAGATAAGATTTTTTCCTTCTATTCTAGAAAGTTTAACGACTTAACTTACCAATTTCACAATTTTACGTGTTCGTATTGCTTTTTCTGATCCCGCTATTTCGCTTAATTCCTTAAACTGAAATGTAGCACTTTTTGTCTTGTAGTTGTAGTATGGATGATGCTGTGACTAAAATTAGCGTCCTTTTTTTTTTGATTGATTTGAGCTACACTTAAGCCCTAATAATAAGCCGTCTATAGTATTACCAGATCGTTTTGAATTTTTATCATAAGGGATTTATATTATTTTATTCTACATGTACTTTATTGTTATTATTATTTGAAATCGATTGATTTCTTTCCACAAATATTTAAATCATTTAAATTATTAGAAGCACTTCGTCTTCATACATTCATACAGGGTATATACGTAGGAGATCTTCCAAAATACGGAATGTCTGTGAAATATGTTGTTTGAATACAAAACCAATAATATAAATATATTTATATAAAAAGAACAAACCACAAATATTTGGAAAAAAATATAGTTTAAATTCTTTTTGTTACCACAAAAAATTAAAAAAATTTAAAAAAAATTATTTAACTAAAAAAAACTCTTTATTAAAATTGCAGAAAAATTCAGTGAAATATGAAATTTTTGTTGTATTAAAAAAAAAAAAGTCTTTCAGATTTTTCTTTTTACCATTTTGCCATGCAAGAATTATAAAAATTAATTATGATAATGATTTTTTGTTTTGTTTTGCAAAAGCTGTCACTTTCATGTTCTCTCAATTTTTTAACAGCTTTACAGCTTTATTAATACTGAAGTAATTATTATTTAAATTTTTAAACAAAAGCAATAGCAGAGATTTTTCAAGCGAACAACATATGAAGTTTTGCGATTATTTGCAATTTGCCAAACTATTTACTGGTTGGGGTCGCATCCATACTTGCGTTTATTGTCAATAATTTGCATATTTTGTTAGGCGCATAAATCATAAAATCGCATATTATTGAACATTTTGTTGTACTTAAATGTAAATAATTATGAAAGTGTGTGTTTTCAACGGGCTTTATAGCTTACTGAAATTAGAAGAGAAAGAGAGAGAGAGAGAGAGAGAGAGAGAGAGAGAGAGAAAGTATAGAAAAACAATTTAGAAATTTTCTATTGTTTAGAAAATTAGTTTATTTTGTTTATGTTTACTTTTTGGTTATTTTGTTTTTTTTTTTTTGTAAGTTAATGTTTAGTGATTTGAATAATTATTTGCCAGCTGTTATGAACATGCATGATTTCATTTAACGAAAGAAGAAATGTAGAAATTTTAAAATGCTCTAGTAATCATTTAATACAAACAAAAAAAAATAAAATATTTCGTTTGGACCGAATTATTTGACACCATTAAATTTGCTTATTTCTCCTTTTTTTAAGTGAACAGAGTAGCTGCGGAAGCATAAATTTATTTTGTTACTTTACGATAACATATATGCTATTACTGCTTACATACTAATAAGAAAAATATCAGCGTGAACTTCAAACACATGAAAAGTTTACGAAATAAGTTAACAAGTGTAAGCTTCTACGCTTATAATTGAAGGAAATATTTTATAAAGTTTTAAATGGATAATACCTGTCAAAGTTTACAAATTATATGTAAAAATAAATTGTTTAATGTTGTTCGATTACTATAAATACCATACACCGAATTACCGAATATACATTAATTAGAAAATAAATTTTGTAAGTAGCTACCGATTGATTGGTGTGAATTTGAAATTTCCGTAATCAAATTTCGGAAACATTTTCTCTTAGGATACTCTCTCCCTTTACCATGTGATACCTTGTTTCCATTCTTCCTATTCTTTATGATATTATATATACATCTCTTGTAAGAAAATACCCCAAATATCCCTGTACCTTTTTCATGTGTTATATGCTTCAAGAATCTCGAGGAAGGACCTACGTCTAATTTTAGAACATAGAGTTTTTTTTCCATGCATCACTTATCAAGTGCCATGATATATGAACCAGATAAGTAGATTCTTTAGAACATTCCTAAGTGAACAAGCTCTTAAAAGTTATATACAAAAATACACATAACAAAAGTTTTATTATATGTAGATGTAGTTTGAAAATCATTTTGGCTTAAAGTTTATTTTCCAATTTTTAATAGAATGCATCACATTCATGGTATATAAACTTAATGAATGATTTTAAAGAAGTAAAAAGAAAAAAATAACTTTGTGCACTCTGAGAGATGTTAGCACGATCGTTAAGCATCATGTCTTTGCCGATCAAGTACTTACTATAGCTACGACCACATAAGAATCGTAATTAAACTATAACCTACTGCACTGAATATTGAATATCTACTAGGCTATGCAGTAGTTCGATTAATATTCTTTATAAAATTATAGGATCGTAATCATGATTTAACACAATGTAACTGAACATGTTTGAACGCCCTGGACTGTGCAGAACAACATGTAGACATCAGTATTATGTATTCGATTTCAAGGAATTTGATTTTGATTGATGAATGAAGGAATTTAAAATCAATTTCGTTCGTTCGTGGTACAAAAAACATTTTGAATTCGTAATCGTCTTATAAAAATTTAATGAGATTTTTAATTAGCACTTCAATGCGTTTAAAATTTTCGACAAATGTAATATACTTTTGGTGATGAATACAAAAATAATTAATTTTAGAAAGCTCATACATTGCGTGACGTTTAAATATTTCATAATATATTTGCGAGTTTATAGCATTTGGCACAATCTTTGTTACTCGTAATTTAATTATCGTATATTTTTATTTAATTAGTCCTACAGCACACGCAGATGCTATATCATCATAGATATGCTAAATGTTTACAACAAATGCCAAATGTTACAACACCTACAAATATGAAATGATGCACATCCTATATGCACAGATATAGATATTCTTGGTGAACTTGAAAACTTCGATATAGATATATTTGTCTGTCGGAACATATCCCTCATCCAATTATGATTAAAAATGTTAAATAAGTCAACGTTGCACTCTCACGGTTACTAAAAATCTTATAAATTTTCCTTAGGTCCCCGAAAATGTAAAGCTTTTTATTTTACATCTTTAGTTCAGGCTATAAGTGCTTTACAGAACTTCCCTAGGATTCTGGCTACTTCTACTAAGAAATCCTTTTGTAAATAATATGAGCACGTGATTAAGTTTCGTAATTCATGCGATTACCGACTAAATGCTACCAACTCGTAGAAAAATAAGATTTAAAATTTCCATTATATACGATCTAATCTAATGGGCATCATATACGATGTAATGTATGATCTCAATATATCAATATTAAGTGACTGCGTGTTCGCTATATTCCCCAAAATAAAGAGCTTGTGTTGGGTATTTACGATTTCGTCATAAGACGTATAATTTTTGAAAAGAAATTTGTGCACGTTTTAGTATTTAATTTTCATTTATTGCTTCAAATTTTTGTTACTCGAAATTTTGTGAAATGTTCCTCTAAAATCGATAAACCATTGTAATGAAATAATTATTTTAAATTCCTGCAAAAAAACTAACCAAATATGAAAATACCTACAAGTGAGCAACGATTGAAAACTGATTATAAATTCTGGCTGAAAGAAGAGATATTTATTCATAAAATTATTTTTAATGCTTCATACGTATCTATCACGTCAAAGTAAGATATTTTGAGGGGCTTCCAAATGACACAATAAAGTCAACACAATTCGAAAGGCTTTTACGTAATGATTTATCTTAAAACGTATACAGTTTTAATCGAACATATATTAACAGACAACGCAGGTTTTAGTCTTGAATGAAATACTACGACTTTGTCTGTAATTTTATGTTTTAAAATAAATTACGTTACAATTTAAAAGTAAAACGGTTTCTCGCGAAACGAATTTAATCTTTTTTATGTCGACTTCAGATAAAACACATAAACATTAAAGTCCGGTTGTAAAATGATCGATAAATAATTGGGCTTTAATTTCAAAAAACGTCAAGATATATAACTACTACTCAGGATTTTTTGCTTTTCTGACGTTTACTCAAAACTTTAAAGATTTAAAAAAAAACCACAAAAGAAGTCACAAAGAATTTTTATTATTCTAACAGAGTGTAGTAAACATTACCTTGCAGGAGATTTATAAAATATTTGAAAGACAACAACTACTCGCTCCAACTTGAAGGTTCACTTTATAAGCAATTTTTTAGATTTTAAAAGGCGTTGCTATGAGATGTTATATGTGCCCGTTTGCAAGTGTATGAAAATCATAATTCAATAGAAATGTTTACCTTTACAAAAACTAAGGTAAAGAGTTCCTATTTGGCATATGCATCCTCATTTGGTTGTCCTGTATGAAGTATAATCTTCCTTTGAAATGTTGTGGCCATACAAAGGTAAAAATGCTTACAATGATTTAATGGGTATCATAAACTAGGGCTAGACAAACTATTGTATTCTTTTTGAATTGATCTCTAATTCTTTTTAACTTTTAACAAAAAATTAAAAAGTATTTTAAGAAATATTTCTTAAATCTTGACGAGTAATAATCTCTCGTGTGATACGATATAAAGAAAAGTAATTCAAAATTTTATTACTCTCTGTTTATTGTTTTGTTTACGTTTTGTTATATAGATTGGGAATCACATTAAAAGTTTTTGGCAATAATTTTTTATGCTCTTACTTTCCTTCCTCTTCCTAGCTTTCCTTTAAGTTGTACTCTAATATTTAAAAGAGTGAAAATCCTTTTCCTTTTTCATAATATCATCAACACGTTTTTATGGCTCGGAGTCATTAAGTGATATTAAAATATTATGCTATTACAAAATCAACAAAACCTGAGTGCACCACTTACAGAAAGCAGATAACTTTACAAAGAAATACATGTAAAATGTCATTATGTATTTGCTTATTTGATATAGGCAAACAGACGGACATACATATGCAAACATATATGCCCATGCCCATGCCCATGCATATGTGGCAATCTTTTACTTCTTCATCATCATTAGAAGCAAAAGGAAAAACATTTCCATACATTCATTGGCAGTTAAAGATTTTACAAAATATTTACACATGTGAGCATAAAACACACAACACAAAAACAGCAAATTAATACTTACATTAACACACACATGCACGTGTACACTCGGCAGCCTCAGCAACCTCGACAGTTGTGCTGTAAAGCATGGGGGAATGGGAAAAAATTCTCAAGAGAGAAGTAAAGATTTGCGTATGTGTGCAGGTATGTAGGTGAGAGTAGAAGAGCACTGTGTTTAGAGACCGTAGAAAGGGTCTTTGTTTATTATTTGCTTATAAACACATATGTACTTGTATTAACATTTTCTTTTTTTTCTTTGATTTGTAGCTTTGCCAGTTCGCCCTTACACACATCAGATGGATTTTTCTTTTACAATTTATTGTGGCCTACACGTATGCAGTCATACGCACACATTGCCTGGCTAGAATTTGCTTAGTATTTACACTTAAGCACATGTATGTACGTTTGCCTTTCATTTTGCCTGAGAGCCTGTTACTTTGATGTTTTATACCACACATGTATAGTTTTTCATTTATACTCTCATATACGAATACAACTAACTACTATTACGTGTTAGGTGTAATACACGTTTTTCTTTTTTTTTTTGTTATTCTTGTTTTTGTTTTGTAGAAGGGTTGTAATATTTTGTTGTTTGTTGTTAGCAGTAGTATACTTTGTTTATATGTAAATAAGCCTAAAGGAAAGGTGTTATCTAATAGCGTATAGTACTAGTATGAGTGAGTAAAAGTATTTGTTTTTTCTTTGCTATCTACCTATCTATCTACACTTTGGTGTATAGGTGACAGATTAGATTTTAAGTTAAATGTCTGTCAAGCTGTTAATGCTCCTGCTGTGCTGCATTTACAAAACTCTCTGTCTCTATTTTGTTTTTATAACTATAAGTATGTGAAAGTGTATATATCGGTTTAGAATGATTGTTGTTCTATTAGCTTAGGATGGTTTACTGTTTGCTTATTTGTCTTCTTTTGTTGGTTTTTGTTTTGCTGTTATGCTTTGAAATACGTATATAAAGCTTAACATAGTTAGACATATGAAAACGAAATTTGATTCCGAAACTCTATTGTTATATGCAACTTTGAGAAACATGCATTCGAACGGACATTTTGAACTATCTTAGTCACGATCATATTTCAGTCTAAAAAGCTAAAAATATAAACGGTTTTGAAATCATATAGAACATAAGAGTCAACAAATTTAGCTGGATGAGACCAAAAATGAACATTACGTTGTTTACTTGGATAGTAAAGGGTCATCAATCTCGTGGTCTGGATTTGGTCATTTTGTTTCGATAATGTACATAAAAGAAAGTTGTTATCCAGATCATCATGTGTTGAATATAATTTCTGCCATTTTACAATATCGTTTGTCTAATAACCATTGAATCTTCTGTTAACTTGTTAAAAAAATGTTAATTTTGTAGTAGATACCTTTCGAGCATTACGCGCAGATTATAGTCGATATATACCGATATACACTCTAAAGAAGTTTGAAGAAACTGAATCTGCACCAGATATGTTAAGGCCCGCACATGCTCGTTCGAAAATATTGGCGCAGTAAGTGAAAGCGTCGAAGAAAATTCATATCTATCCATTACACGGCGCGCACAGCATTCTGATCGCTACAGCCACATTGTATTGTCAATTTATCGAAATATGGATTTTGAATGGATGTGGTTTCAACGGAACAGTGCTACAAGCCACGCAACTTGACGCTTTTGTGACTTGAATTGGTCATCAAGATAATGCGATTTGTCACAGCTGAACTTTTTTTGTAGGATGAAGCAAAAGATCGAGTTTATATGAACAATCCTCAAATTCTTCACACTTTGTAAACGAACATCCTTCAAGCTACGGTCGGGTTATTGCTAGATATGTGCAGAAAGGTCATCGAAAATTTCCTCGAAAGGCTACAGCCCTGTAAGATGCCCCGTGGAAGACATTTGAATGGTGTTGTAGTCCACAAATAATGACAAGGTCCAAATAGTATATTGCAAAAAAAAGTGTCATTTGTATGATAGTTCTTTGAGAGAACCAACATTTATTCTGTCTACAAATCTATATATTCTGAGCATGTATATGTATTACCTTTCGGGTTTTGGTAGGTTGTAGATCACTACCCAGTGACCCGTACCGTGCAGAGCATGGCCAGCGGCACATAGGAAATCCGTGTGGGTTAAAGTTCATAACTCCTTTTGAGTTGGTTAGGTTATATATGAGGTGATTATAAAAAGTTTTCGAATCAAACCGTTTTCTACCGTTTATTGTGAGTTTATTTGTGAGTTGAAGGTAAAAATCTATGGCCAGTTATTAGAAAGACGGACAGACGTGCTCAATTCAATTTAGAGGTTAATTTGCAATATTAGAAAATGATTCTGAAGCGCTTGGTATAATAAGAGCTGAAAGTTTGTCATAATATTTGCCTGCAAATTTGCAGGTTAAATGCACAACTGTAATACAATTTTGATAATTTGATTATAAAGTCATTCTAAATTTTGTTTCTTTATTAATTGAAGATTGAAAAATTGTTAGTTGCTTACAACTCTACATAATTTTGCATTTGTATATATATATGTGTGTGTGTTATCCTGTTTATGACAAATAACCAGAAATTGCAACGGAAATTTAAACGGCTGACTATTATTAAATTTATCGTCAATGTACTACAATTTACAACTCTATAGCACAATTATACACATATTGGTTGTTTATAGTTGAACGGATTTGAAGTAATCTCTCGTTTCTGAAACAAACAAAAAATTTATATAAAAACTTTTCAAATGAAAAAATTGTGCATGAAGCTGGTGACGATGACTCTCAAGTGTTCATAATTTTGCCAGTAGCTATATATGATTGTTTAGTTTATGACCAAAATAATAAAAATAATATTTATTTAGTGCTTGCACTGCAAGTTTGTCCATCTCTCTGCTCACGTGCATATGTGTTTGATTTCTAAGCCATTTTGTCTGTCTTCGTTTAAGATGTTCATTTGCTTGTTATTCTTTTGTCGCAGTTATGAGATTTTTAATGTCGGTCATTTTAACACATCCGTAGTCTATAAATAACAACAAAATGCTTCATAAACCATCAGACAAATCCTAACATCCCTTTCCTCTCTTTTAAGAGAAAATTAAGTAAAGCATTTGCAATTATCTGATGACGAATTTCGGACACCCAGTAGTTATGGTAAAAATGTTCTAACTGATAATGAAAATTAATTTATTAAATATTTTTTTTTTTTTTTATTAAAATATTATACTTGAAATTAGCATGCATTATAACGTCTAAGTAATTGAATTTTAGTTTCAAAATATAATAAAGATTCACACGTGGGTGGTATTAAGTATGCGCAACCGCGACTTTTGAAATAAGTAGAAGTTTCCAACGCATTATGTGTAAAAATGATCGTAACGGTTGTCTGGTTGACCTGCTCTACAGACCAAAGGACAAGCGGACATGATTGGAATTTATAGTTGCCAAGTTTCCAAACATTATTCCTTGGTATTGCTAATGCAATGGAAAATGTAATACGTTATCAGAAACCTTTACTGATTACCGTTAAACTTTTTACGCCTAATAATGTTTGCGAACCAGAAAAGTACATTTGGACACTGGACACTATCTGCATATTGTTCACAGTCTTGTAGATCCGCTCTTTCCTTTACGTTTTATAAGTTAGCGTAACGTAAATGTTGATGTTAATGTGTGTTACACTATGTTAACCGGTGTTTATATATGCGTCCGTAAATGTGAGTATCATCATATAATACGTGTATAATTTCATTTTAGTGCTTTTAAGTTTTATTTATGTGTTTGTAACATGAAACTACTTTGCTCAGGCAATAATTTAAAATAAAATGTTGAACTGTATACAACAATAGTAGCAACAAAAACAGCCAAAAGCATTTATACCACACACCCGTTTTTATGCACGTTACAAATACACTGTTATATGCATATATATACATTACGTATACGCACATATATATATATATATATATATATATATATATATATATATATATATTTATACATTTGCTGAGCAAATACAAATACAGGCACAATTCAGTAATAGTGGCAGCAATATAATAGGATGAGAAAAGTTTTTCGTAAAAACTTATATTTTAGTGGATATAAATGTGTGTTTGCGTTGTGTTTGTGAAAGAGCATAAGTGAGTATGCGTATTCTGCCAATAAACAGTACAATATCACAAAAAACGCATACAGACAAAACCAACGATTGCATGTTTGTTTATATGTTTGCAGGAGAAAAGTGCGAATTTACCGGAATAACTGGTGCACTACATCGACTAACTGACCAAATTGCAGGGCTGACCAGGAGTATAACTAGTAGTAGTAGTAGTAGTAAAGTCAAAGTTTTTAAGAGTTTTTAGAGAGGAAAAGAGAAAGACTTACTCGACAGTATAACTATATATGAGCTTTACACACATATACTACGCACACACACACACGCAATGAACGGCTGTGTACACGGAGAATGTGTTAATGTGTATTTTTCTATAGAAATGTGTTTTGTGTATTCTGCTCTAGTGTGTGTGTTTTGCGTTTAACAATATTATGTGTTCTGCATGTTGTCACGAGTATTGTTATTATTGTTGTTGTTGCTATGTTTTGTGTCGGTTGGTTTTGATATTTATGAGCCATTAGCTTTTTGGCATCAATGCTACAATAATTGGAAATCATGTTATATGAAAATATATTCAACTCGAGTTGGCTTTTTTCTTTTTTTTTTTTTTCTTTGTTCTGTTATTCTGTTATTCACCCATTTTACGCTCGCTTTTTGCTCAATTCTGAAAGTGATGGCCATTTAAATAACAATTTATTTCGCGATTTTTTTTTTAAATTTTTTTTTTTTTATTCAATTTGTTTCAAATCCATGCATATTTGCATGTTGATATTGGATGTGCGTGCAAGTATATAATAATAAGCTTTCATTATTATTGTTTTGTTGGCCATTTATTGCAAACATCGCCACCCGATGCATTTAAAAAAAAAATGGTTTTATTAAACCTTTCAATTAAAATAGTTCTGTAAAAGTGTCATTCGTTAACAATGAAATTGAAATGAAATGTTTTAAAGACTAACCGAATGGGCGGCTAACGAATCAACAAATTAATACATTCAATGAGTTTGAAATAAATTTCACTTGTGCTGCATACTAAAGCAATAAATTCCTGTTCAGTCTTTTTCGTAAAATGAAAAGTTGAGTGAAATTAACAACGAAAGGTTAACTGATTATAATTATTTACATTTTTATAAATGCCATTAACAGCAGAGAGTATATTAAATTGAGTATTCCTTTTGTAATATAATGGGAGACGCAATTAAAAATCTGAATGACTTCTTCGCAGTGATAATAATTTGCGGATGCATTCGGTGTTTATTCGATGAAATTGATGTATGAATTATGGTTTTCTGCACTGATGGCTTAATTCTAATCTCCGAAAATTCAAGTTGATTAAAATTTGTTCATACTCTTGGGAGAGATCTGTCTAAAAATAATATCGAGATTTTCGTGTATATCTGATTTGGTTATGTTGGCCGTTCTTTGATCAAAATTCGCTAAAAGGAATTCCTTCCGGGGCTTTTTTTAATGCTTTACGCTATTTGTTTTTTTTTTTTTTTTTTTTTTTTTTTTTTTGTTAATTATTCGAAGTCCGCGACAATATACTTTCGGACATTTGCCGAAGAAATTATGTTTAAAGGCATTCTATTTTATACAATTTCTTTATCATTTCTTTAGTGTACTTCCATTCGAAAAAAATTTATTAAAAAATCATTTCCTCTTTTAAAAAATCCATACATATTCAATAATGAATTCCAAAAGGATTAACGAGAGGTCGAATTATTTATATGGCTTAAATAGCCTCTCATTTTAAATAATTATTAAAAAATATTTAGAAGTATCTGTTCCAATAAGTTGGTTAGTCTTTCGTAAATAAATTTGAAAAAAATTTTCCATAATTTCGTGATCATTTAAAATGTAAAATTTAATGCCAGTTGCTTGCTCAAAAAGTTGCTTCATCTCGAAAGAATGATAAGCGAAACGGGTATATTTAAAATATTGGGTGATATATTGAATTAAAGTTTGCGTACATACACCCAAAAAGCGAGACCGTTGCTAGTGAATACGTTCAAAGTGAATAAATTTATTTATTTTCAACAAATAAAACTTGTAAATTCTTTAACTATGGGTTTAGGAAAACTACACTTTTTTTAAAATCGATTTTTAGTTGAGTCTCAGAAATATTTGTTCTAGATTTTAATTCAGTATCTCTATTAAGTCATAACTTAAGATTTTTAGACTATTGTTGTAGTATCTATAGGTGGATTGCGACTACTTTCAAATGGAAATTTTTATATGATCGTAAAATATATTTTGCTCTCAATTTTATATCATTTCATTTCTATGTAATTGCAGGTGAATCACTCAATTAAGATTTTTCTTTTTAGTCGCGGACTATTAATATATATTTCCAAACTTCTAGAGCGTGTCTCAATAAGAGTTCAATATTTAAATGTGTGTGTGTCATTATCTTGCTATTGAAGTGGCAACTCTGAAATTTGACATCTGTCAACTATGATCGTTCCGATTGTTAAAAATGGACCATGCAAAGCGCTGGTAATTTGTTCAATGGATAATGGAACAAAATGAAGTAAATGCCGATATTTTGAAAAATTTCAACTTCACCGATGAAGAGCATGATTTCGTCAATAAACAAAACTATCGAATTAGGGTCTCAGGAAATTATCAGGATATCCATAGAAACAAATGCATATACAACGGGCAACTGTCTGGTGCGGATTGTGATTAGGCGGAGTGATAGGACCTTACCCGTGTGAAAATAAGGCCGGAATTGCAGTGACTGCGCACGGCATTCGTTACAGGAACATGATAACGGAGTTCTGGTGGCCTCATCTTGATGGCATGAATTTGGACGACATGTGCTTTCAGAAAGACAGCGTCGCGTGCTACACCGCGCACAAAACAATCGGTTTATTGCAGCAAGGATTTCCAAACCAAATCATCTTAAGAAATTACTGATGCCAACTGATCGTGCGTTTTAACGCCATGCGTTTTCCTTTTTTGGGCCTTTTTTGAAATCTCGGGTTTATGTGCGTGCAAATTGGAAACAATTCCTTAGATAAAGCCACATCTTTGTGAAAACGCTGTCTAAAATGTCATTAAAAAAGCAATAGCCTGTCATTAAAGTCACGGGGACCATTTGCCCGATACTTTATTAAATACTTAATCGGAACATATCCACTTTACAATGCAATCAAAATATCATTTAAATTCACTTAAAAAAATATGTGTCTTTATGTTTAAATCAAATAGTGTACTCTAATTTACCGTTTACTTACTATTTCAGATGATTTTCTGTATTTATGGATGATGCATATTTTAAAGCGTTTCAAATGACAGGACAACGTGAGCATATTGTCTCTTTTTAGTAATGAATATGCAAAATTTTAAAATTATATGTTCGAAATGTTATATACACTGAGTACATATCATTAATTTTCTTCAAATTCATTTCGTGTAGCTTCTAATTATTAATAATATCCTCTTTTACTACAACAAAGATATCTGCTGCGATACTTTGTCGTAGCTTTCGGTCTGGCTAGTAATTATCCGATGGCATATTACAAGCCATTTATGTTTTGATTAATCAGTGGAAGAAATTTGTGTTACGTTGTCTGAGCCGTATTTTGAATACTTATCAAAACACATCTTAGGACCGCTTACCGGAGGAAAAGGAGAAAGAAAAAATTTTTATAATTTGCATTTAAAAATAAGAAAAATAAATAAATTTAAAAAAAAAAGCTTTTAAAACACAAATTTAGCAGTCTGAACGGATATCCATTTAAAATTAATATTTGAATTACCAAAGAAAAGATTTTTCTAAATTGTGCGGATATCCGTTTAAAACTTCTGGTATATTTACTAAAAAACCAAGTGGCTTTTATGATTTCCAAATGAATCGAGGCAAACCTAGTGAACCTCGACAGTGAAAACAATGCTGCAGACAAGAAATTTTAAATCACTGTATGACAGGCCCATTGTTACATTGCACAACGTCTGGTTTGCGGTGGAAAAGTGCAAATGAGAATATTTATCTATGGTTCGGGCACACATCAACAAAAAGAGAGAAAGGAATATTTCCATATAAATTAATTATTTAATTTATTTTTTTTTTATATTGTTTAAGTTACTGTTCAATCATTCACCATTTAGGAGCCTGCTGCGTCTAATCTATAACTGAAGCTTATTTTTTTATTGCTAGATTTAATCATAAGCATTTTTAACTTAGCACCATAAACAGTTTTTAGATATTATAAAATTTTTTTTTAAACACACATACTGTCACGTTAATTCGAATAAAATGGAATTAAAATTATTCCTCTCTTTGTTGTTAAATTTTTTTATTAACCTTTCGTTGATTTTGAGATATGCAAATGATTTTAATATAATCAACATGCGCTAAGTAAACCTATTATGCAGGTCAGAGAGGAAAATGCCGTAATGCGTCGCTCAGAGAGAAAAATTGCGTATTACGCTAGTCAGAAAGAATGATATCATACTATGCCATAAAGAAAAATGGCACCAGTCATAAAGAAAAATACTATGTCAGTTAGAGAGAAAAATGCCGTAATGAGTCGCTCAGAGAGAAAAATTGCGTACTACATTAGTCAGAAAGAATAATAGCATACTATGCCATAAAGAAAAATGGCATCAGTTACAAAGAAGAATTTCATACTATGCCAGTCAGAGAGATAAATACCGTACTGCGCCGCTCAGAAAAAAAATGGCATACTATGCTGGTCAGAAAAACAAATGATACAATGTTGCCGGAAAAAAATGGCGTATGAGTGTATTGGTACCACTAAGAGAGAGAAATGGCATAATGTGCTAGACAGAGACAAAAATAGCATACTGCGCCTTTTAGTAAGAGAAATGAATGAAACGAAAAAGGCATACTGCGCCACTTAAAAAAAAAGAAGAGAATAGCGAACTACGCCGCTCTTATAGACAAAAAAATGGCATACTGCGACGCTCAGAAAGAAAATGGCGTACTACGTAGTTCAGAGCGAAAAATGGCGTATTGTACCAGTTAGAAAAAATAATAGTATACTGTGACATAAAGAAAAATGGCATTTGGTACCGATAAGAGAGAAAAATGGTATACTGCGCAGTTGAGAAAGAAAAAAAGCATAAGTACTTGGGCGCCATTAAAATAATTGTAATGATTAATTGAATATTTTTGTATCTATTTATTGGAGTAGCGTATGCATTTCAACCGGCTATGACTACTCGGCCATCGCTCTGGTCCGACGGTTTGCAGTTTTTCTAACTATGACGTACCAGTTATTTTAATATAGGCGTACTATATAAAAGAAAAAAGAAAAAAAAAAAGGAAAGGAATAGATTCCGACATTGGAACGAGGTACAAAAGGGAGATGTCGAATGTTCATTTCGGACAGAATTTTTGAGTCTACTATATGTCCTACCAACGTAATAGTACTCCGTTTCCGTTGAAATCATACTTTTAGCCTTTCAATTATTCATTTTAATATCAGCGTACAAATAAAATAAGATAAAAAGATATCTAACAACAAAAGAAGGAATAATTCCTTACGAACGAATTAATAAACTAATGAGCACGTTTTTAAAAAAAAATTACAATTTATAAAAATTCTATTGAGTAAATGCTAAATAAAGAATACATAACACTATATTTATCAAAAAAAAAAAAAAAAATCTTCGATTACAGAATAAATTTACCAGGAATGCGCGTTCTGAGTTATAAATGTAAAGAAGATTAAGAGAGGTTTAAATTAAATAATTTCCTTGTTCCTTGTTCTTGTTAAATAATTTTCTTGTTATTCATGAGAGTTCGAGCCAAAGCTAATTAATATGAATAATTATCAATAATAATTAATTTCGCATAATTTTGCCGCAAGTATCTCGTTATGCAAAGTACCAGAATTCGGGTGAATTGATTCATGGGCGATGAGCCTGTCGCCCAGCCTTTTTGGATTTCTTATTGGCCACGTTGTTTTCGCCGTCACGTCCTGCAAAATCTGCCACAATTTTAAAGGAATTCACAAAGTTTTTCTTTTCCTTTCTGTATTTTAAATCATCAGATTCGAACGGTTAAGCACAAATGTCTTTATTCCGGTATTTTACAAATATATATTACGCCAATATAATAATGTTGAAAAAGTCTTTTCTTTGGATTTTCGCACAAGTTTTTTTTGTATTACATTATTTAATGAAAATCCGCGCAAATTGTTAACAATTTTTCTTTTCTATATATTTTTTTTCTTTTCAAATTTTTATGAAGTCTCATTTTCAAGTCAAATTCAAAATTTGACTCTTGACAAAAAAAAAATTCTTTTTTCAGTAATATTAATGCTTGATTCCGGAAAAAATTTTTTTTTTTTTTAATTTCCTTCACCGTGATTACATTTTTAGGGCTAAAGACAACAAAAGATGATCAGAATATCACGTCACCGTTTAATGTCTTTAGCGTGATAAAATGACAGGTACAATGTTCTGAGTGCCTCTAAGATGTTGAATTTTGAAGTCATATCTTCGTACTTTTAAAAGTCAGCGGTCTAATCTCGATGGTAGTTCTTGCTGAGACATGACCCATTATTACCCAAAGTCTGCATCATTAATGCTTCTGCTCTGTATGTGAAAGACTCTACCGACAGATCTGAGCTATTAACTGGAAACTTCAAATATACATCCATAGAAATTACTTGATGGCAAATTGCATAACTATCGCTTGGAAGCGGTTCATTTATTTCTGAGTGTGCCATATTTTAGTTAATTGTATAATATACATAGAAAAATACAAACAATAAGTACAAACAAACAGAACAAAAGTTAAAATACGTCTTAAACAATTCCGTCGGCGTGAGTGATCTCTACTAAGAGCTTTGAACGTTATGTAGTTTCGATTGGCATAATTTTTTTCTCTCTACTTAGCACCCAGCGGGAACCCAAAAATAGCTGGTGAAAGAAGAAAATGGACGGAGGCAGAAAAACTTGGGGTCGTGCCGTCATAAGTACTTAGAGTTGTGCCGTCGTAAGTACTTGCGGTTGTGCTGTCTTAAGTACCTGGGGTTATGCCGTCGTAAGTACTTGTGTTCGTGCCGTATAAAATACTTCGGATCTGTCGAGAAGGATAAAAGAAAATTTTATATTAGATTTGCTTTTTTAAGTAAAGTTTTACGATTCTAATTAAGATATAAAATAGGTGGACAGACAATTAGTCGTAGGTAAATCGAATCTACTATTATAAATCTACCTAAAAAATGTATATGCAAATATTATACATTAGCATCAATTCCATTTAAAAAGAAAATTTTCTTAAGACCTTTATGCTTTTGTTAACATGTTTACGATGATAATGCAATTATAAAATGCCATACAGATTGAACATTGAGACAATTGAGAAGCGCATAAGAAGCAAAAAAATGCTGACTATAAATTAGTTGTTATTTCTACAATTGATTGTTGATACGATAGCGAGTACATCTGGATACTTGAGAATACCCATAAAATAAATTAATTAATTAAAATATATGCAAGTCTTAAAGGCTAACAAAATGTGACCAATAAATAAATGCATATTAAAGTGCTAATGTGTAAAATTAAAAATAATATCGTACGTTATAATGCCCCAAAGATAGGCAAAAGCAAATATTGTAAAACATGTCTTTGGATTCCGTGTCAATATTATCTAAATTATTCCCTTGGCTAAGTTTTGTTTGGCTGTGTGAATTTTATACATAAAAGCGAATTATTTGGCGGTAATTTTCTGATACATTGCCTGTGCTGACATTTTTTAATACCTCCTTTAGGGTTTGTATTTGTAAATAAGCGTTTCTATGTATCGTGAAATTCTTCATAATTACAAAGTATCGGGAATTTATTGACTAAAAAGATTACTTTAAGTAATTAGTAGATATTCCGTATCTTTTTATAGCCTCAATTCTTACCTTAAGTTTAACTTCAAGTTACTAATAATAGCAATTTATGTAATTCGATCTCAGAATCAATTTTCAATAAAATATCTGAAAAAAGCCTTATAGGTCTTCATTGACGGCCAAAGACAAAAATTAAAAATTAAAGTGTTGAAGCTTTGCATCCTTTCAAATATTATATTAATGAAAATGTTGAAGTGAAAACGAAAAAAAACATTTTGCTCGCAAATCTTTGAGTGAGTTTGAAACGTAATTAATCTAAAAATCTTAGAGTCTCTTTCCTAAGGAAAACATTAATCAACTCTTCTTTCATCTATTTGCATTTATATCCAAAAATCTCAATTTATTGATTTAAATCGTCCATCATTATGTTGATGAAAATCGATCTTGTAGCAATTTGTTGTCTTCACGAGTTATATTGCGAAGGGAGAAAAAGGGTTTGTAGATTAGTTAAGAAACACAAAGTAAAACATTGCGAACCATATTCAAATCATTCTTTGACAAAGGGTTTTGCGTAAAGTTTTACAGGAATACATTAAATTGTCTAAAATATAAAGTTAAAAAAAATGTCTGTACTTTTTGATCAAAATGCCCTTTTTATATAATTAATGCAAACAAATTCAAATATCTAATTTAATTGATACTGATTTAATTTAATTTCTAGATTAAATTGATTTAATTTAGTTTTTCTCATATCCAATAAGTAAAGTAGCGGGTTACGATAGTTTCGTTTGCCCGTTTGTTAAATGGACATGCCTATATCGGGTCAGAATAGGATATTGATCAAGGATATAGACGCTTTGTAGGGCCTCTAAAACTTCCTTCTGGACGTTGCAACCATTTTGGCGACATGAATTTAACCCCATTCTTCGATAATGAACATAATTAAGATTAAAGAATATTGAAGAAAAAATTTAAGGCAAAATTAAAGATAATAGGAAAACGCACTTAAATATTTTCTTCAAAACTTTTTTTTCTAGTAATATATACGAGAAAAATGTATTTAAATAGTTTGTTGAGATATTTTCAAAAAGAATTTAGAACATTTTTAATTCATCTGTTAAAGTCGTTGTTTACTTTGGCGGTCAGAAACCCTTCGATAGGTACAGAAATAATTATACCGAAATTTGCTACATGCAAGATATATCTTCTAGGTGGTCCGCAACCGTAGTTGAGTTGCTAAGAAGTGGGTTTGAGCCCCATTGCGGCAAAGTTGGTAAAAATACTAACAAAGACACATATGGTCTAAGTTACTCGGTGCCTTCAATCATATGCGGTAAATTTATTTACATATATATGAAATAAATAAATAAATAAACATCTTCTACCATAGATTTGATTTCAATTATATAACCGCTCAAAGGAAATTTGGATAATTTGTAATTAAGAACCAATTTCGATCTCCGGAAATGTTTTCAGGTTAGGTCTGGCCGATATTCTATCTCGCCCTTTTCTAGTTTGTTGCATTTGCAAAAGCAATCGTGTAGGGTTAAGTAAGGTTATGTAGGTAGGCATTGAAAATGAAACAGAAGTATATTTACTCTTGGTCAGCATGACTAAAGGTATCGATTTAATGGGGTCTACGTGATTTTTCGACAATTCGCCTGTTCTGCAAGATTGTCTGTCTATTGTCAATTGATTGTAACCATTATAATTTCAGTGTTTTAACTCACAATACCAACTTGATCTCATAGTTTCTCTTATTACTTCCATTAGATTAAGTTGAAAAACTAATTAAAAAAACTAAACTTTTACACGCGTTAAGCCGTAAAATATAAATAGTTTTTTGTTTAGAGAACTTTTAATTTAAGTCGTAAATTTTTTTAGTGAAGTATCTGTATGATACCAACGGAATTGCATCACAAATTTTCGTAGAGTTTTACTCAAGCTGAAAGCTTGATAAACAATACTGTATGCTTAACACTAGTGAGATTTAATTGAGTAGAGCATGCCAATGATAAATAACAATTTAACTAAACTCAGTCAATTTTCCATCAATTTGAAGTTATTTTTTTGACGAAATGAAAAAAAGAATACCGGCATTTATCGTAAATAATAACCGAGCTATGGTTAGTGTAACCTTTAACAGCAGGCAACAGTAGATATTAGTATAACGCTTACAGGATTCTCTCCTATTTTCCTGTTTTGAAAATGATGCTTCAATGTTTTTCCATATGATCTGACCTTATTGCTTAATTTTCCATTCAATCGTTTCCTTTTATATAATAATACTTATGCATATTCTCCTTTAAAGCTCACTTTGAGGACATATTAAAATTGCGCAGTCGTATGGATAGACACAGTCTTTATTTTATCAATCGGTTAAGTGTCATTATCTGAATCATTTTCAAAATCAACTTAAGCATGTCTAGCCGTTTGTCTGTCTAATATCTACTCTTGTATTTTGTATCTAAAGGTCGCAATTTTATACAATAAAAGATCTTGCTACGCTGATGTAAGATCTTCTAAGGACGAATCTTATTGGAAATGGTCTGTATCGAATCGCTTTTGTTTCCTTTCTCCATGAAAATTATTACTTTCGAGGAAATCGTCATAAAAAAAAATTTATCATTTACTCAATAACATTAACAACATTCCGCTGTATTGAACCGGTATTGAGAATTTGGATAAGATGTCACAATTTTTTAAAACACCTTCTATGTAAGAGTCCATACAAAAATAACCCTCTATCTGAAAACTATTTTTCAGTATTTTATGGTAAAAGTTGCTATATATGCAACAGTAAATTTACATAATAATTTATTGTACATGGGTTTGACCAGTCAGATCTATTTTTCGATTTCTTCCTTATAAAAGTGTTTTCCGCAAAAATAAAGGCAACTTTCAGCACAAAAATAGGGAAATAATAAGACAACTTACTTATATTTTAGATCACACCGGTCCATGTCTAAACTCCAATTTATATAGGAGCTTTTATGATCTATGTGAGCAGTTATATGGTAAAAAGTCGAATTTTTGGTGTTTTACTACCTGGTGGGTATGGTTGCTTTACGACATCTATTAAATAATTCATGGAACCTGAAATGGCCTGATCTCGTTCGAATGTAACTATTTGACTTGTTAACTTGTTTTTCTTTAAATTTATCAGTTTATCTTAACGAACACTAAAAGCAAATTTTACACTCACGCTTTGTTGTCATCATTTATATTATCAGTGTGCAGCTTTGCCTATTTAAATTGAAACAACAATAACAACTTCGAGCATTGCTCAGATATTGCATAATAGCAGAATATATATAGATACTTATATACAAAGATTACATACTCTTCTACGAAAAGCAAGATGTGCTTTGGTACTTGTGTATCCGTACCAGCGTATTCTGTAGACATTATATTAGATTAACGCATTCACGCATTAATCCTTTATGCTGAGACTTAATGATTGCATTTTAGTTATTATACTTCATTAATTTATTGATGATTATGGCCAACAACGCAACGCAACGAACGTATAATAATGTTGAACAACCGCACTGATACAATAATATTACTACCATGCTCTGCAGTTACTTTACCAAATGCTATTAGATGTGTTAGAAAGCTGCTCTGGTGTATGTTGCTTTTGTGTGTGTCTTGCTTTGGTTACTTGAGCCTCAATTTCTTTAGTATGTTACACTTCCCGCGTAATGGAGCAATAAATTATTATTTTCGAAAGTCTTTAATGCTTTTTCTGATTGCTGTATAATGTACTATGACGACGATGAGATGTTTGGAAAAGCAAAAGACCAGAGGGATTATTTTCTATTTCTTATAAGAGACATTGAAAAAGCATTTTGCTCTAAAGAAAATGTGTTTGAATAAAAACAAGAGGAAATTTTTTAAATGTAAATGAAAAATATATTTCTATGCGGTTGTTTAAAAAGTATCGCGATTCTTTTATTAAAAATTTATTTTTTATTATTGGAAAATAATATTTGAAAAATTAAATGTTTTTTGATACCTAATGATAGGATTGATCTCGTCCCTGTAAAATAAAATCTTTTGCTCCTTTCTTTATCGAACTAACTTAACGTTATCTAGAGAGTCCTGTGAATAACGCAGGAAATGGCATAGTCTAAGTCACTACTTTCAGATTGTCTTAATTACTATAGTATCGGAAAAGATGCAATATAAAGCATTTTCAAAACAATAGCTTCTAAATCATCTCTGGATAGTAGCTTTTTTGACACATCACGACTAACTTCAATGTTTATCTATAAAATAGCGTTCTCCTTGACCTGCTGTAAATGATTAAAAAATAATATCAGTTTTATTGCAAAAATGGGGCTTAATACTTTTTACGTGACAAACATTTACATTTTGACGACATTTAGCCCACACATTTTGAAATGCATATCTACTCCTGGCTACACGTTAAGCTAGAGAAAGAAATTGTAAAAATTTCTATGTTTTTAAAACAACAAAATAAAAAAAAAACCATTGAGACAACATTGACAAAAGACCAAAAAAAAAAAAAAAAAAATAGAAAAAGAAAATAGTCTCAGGGGTAAATGGCAATATTTGACATTGAAAACAAGAATAGAAAACTTAGGTGACAGTGCTGGCAGTCTTGCAGCTACGTCTCTTTCTTTCAAATTTGAGATGGTCTTGTGAGAAATATAGAAATCATTTTTTCTAGAGCAACTTTTTTCTTATTCCATAAAATAACTAAAAGTTTCTTCAGTAGTTTGTAAGTTGTTGGGTATTAAGAATTCGTTATTCACCTTATATTATGTTCACATCTCTACTTTGTTAAATTTGCTCAATTCTCTTTATATATCCATATGTACATATATCTCCTTTTCGTTAACATAATGGGTGTTGCTTTGCGACACTTGCTTGTGGATTGTCTTAGATGCACACAAATATATATCTACGCATCTACCAAGTATACAAAGCACATCGTATATATATAAAAAAGTATTCATGCAAGAGAGTGGCAGACACAGATATATTTTCATACTTTTTTTTCCTTTCTTTTCGTTTTTTTTTTTTGGTTTTTTTTGGCATTTTGCTAACAAAATGTAATTCAATTTTGAAGTGTCATATGGGACAGAGAGAGTCATGATTACATACAGTTGAGTTAATTTGAAAATCCTACAAAAAAAGTCAAACGTTTAAGAAAAACATTTATAGTAAAAATATTATATAGAAATGAATGTTATAAAGATCTGTGTTTTCGGAGAGTTTTGCGAACCTTCACAATTTTTCCATAAGCTCGAATTAAAAGACGTTGTAAGGCCTTTTAATGCATATCCTTTTTATACGTTGTACGCACAGACGGACATGCTTAAATCGATTCTAAATTTGATGCTGATCAAGAAAATATATTTTTTTGGAGGCTCCGAAGTCTCCTTTTCGTAGTTACAAACCAAATGATAAAACGAAATATACCCTTACCTTTGGTGGTGGGTATAAAAAACTGTATATATATGTATATATTCGTTAGTTTTTTATTTATAAAGCATCGCTTAAAATTTTTTAATAATAATTTTCAACGTTACTTCATACGGAGATAAGCGAAATATATAACAATCTACAAGTTAGCTGTTATATGCGTTTAGAAACTGATTCTTTTTTTCTTTAAATTGTGTGTTTGTTTGTTAACAATTGGATGCGAAGTTTGCAAAAGGAACTGTTTATTACAGAAGCAAAATTGACTACCCATTAGCATTGATTGGCACTAATTGCTTGTTATGATTATTGTTTTCGGCAATGATTATTCAAGAGTACAATGAAATATGCCAGTAAAGTTAATTGCATGTTTTCAAGCGTCTAAAGTGGAAAACGTTCGTCAGTACTAGCGTACATCAACTACTTGTATCTACCAAATGAAACGAAAGCCGATACTACAATGAATGTAGACTGTTCGTTGATGTAAATTTTTATAAGAAAGCCTCCATTGGAAAACAACGTAAATAAGTTTTTTCGTTTTTTCGTTGTATCTGTTTGTAAAAGATCTGAATTGAAATTGAGTTGATTAAATTAAGTAAACGTAAGCAAAATGCCCGTTCGATAAACAACTCTCCGCAGCTAAGCGGCTTGCTCTTACAAGATTTCCCATTTTCATTGTCTAGTAAAGGAGTCTTCGCATATTAACGAATTGATCTACCAATGCTTAATTTTCAATTGTTTTGATGTAATTATCGTTTGTCTACACTTTGTTTTCTTTCTTCTTTCCTTTTCCTTCCTTCCTCTTTCCTCTTTCATCTTTTTTTTCCTCTTTCCTCTTTCTTCTTTCCTCTTTCCTCTTTCCTCTTTCCTCTTTCCTCTTTCCTCTTTCCTCTTTCCTNCTTTCCTCTTTCCTCTTTCCTCTTTCCTCTTTCCTCTTTCCTTTTTCCTCTTTCCTCGTTCCTCTTTCCTCTTTCCTCTTTCCTCTATCACTCCTCTTTCCTCTTTCCTTTTCCTCTTTCCTCTTTCCTCTCATCTCTTTCAACTTTTATTCTCTTCTTCGGTATAATCTTTTCGATGACCCGTTCTTACTTTACATAGATGTATGTAGTGGTGAGACTGATCTCTTTTGCTTGGATTTACTACACTTTTTCCAGATATTTAGATTTACATTTACATAATTTGCAAACTATTTTCAAATTATTATATTATTGTGGTTTGTTTGGCTTTTTTGCTTCCATTATTAGGCCTTTATGCGTAATTGTTTGCTTTTTAAGCGTATGTGCTTGTGCTTGCGTTTACGTCTGCGTCTCTCTGTGTATGCATTTGTGTATGTCTTAAATAACAATAAACATTTCAATTTTCAAACCATAAACAAATAAATCTTAGAATTTTACCTGCATACCGAATTAATGCAACCACAAAGCAATTATTTGTTTATTTAGATAACTTTACCATAAATTTTTTCCTGGGGGTCCTTGGAAAGGAGAGTGTACCGAAAAAGAAAGGCATATAAAATAAAAAAAAAAAACTAAAATGACCACAAAATATACATAGAAAACAATACAATGCAAGATAATTACAAACAAACCTACCTATCTACACTACTGTACTGCTGTACATGTAAATAAATACACAAATTGATATAAATGACAGTAATAACAACAACAAAACTAAAATAAATTAAACCAAAGCAAAACCTCATGGTCAATAGTTTTAAGTGGAAATTTTTGGTGTAAATTTTCAATTGTTCATTTTCCCCTAAGCTTTTATTTAGGTTTTGATGTGCTCTCTCCGTATGCCATACAACAACAAAAGAAACAAAAATAACCAAAACACAGAAATTGTGAAAATTTTTGAATTTTTTGTTTCCTTCTCATGTTTATAGGATTGAACGATAGTAGTGAAGCTGAAAACCAATTTTTTCCAACCTAATCAGCATTTCTTTTGTGTGTGTGTTTGTTCATGTTTGAATGCAAGGAAGGACATTTGAATGCATACAACAGGCAAGATATGTAAATTATTGTAAGGCTCTGATTAATACTCTACGGTATTGTGGGCAAAAATATTGTGAATAGTTTGTCGTTCTCTTATTTTTTTTAATTTCACACATTCGCCTGATATTTCAATGCTTTCAACTTACATACAAAACATCTTTTTGTACATAGCGATGCAGGTGTTGTGATTCAAACACAGACTTAGGAAATCATGTGGCCGGCTGGCCGTCCGGCCATTCATATGATCATTTTATAAGTATTATTACTGGCACCCTGCCTCCCATGCTTATCACAACTTCACCATCAAGCCGTTTACTATTATGCAAAATCATGTACCGAAAGACTGAAAACCTCAAATAGTAATCTATATACTTTTCTTTTACTCTACGCTTTTTCTCTTTCTTTCTATTTCTATTGCTCGGTTGAATACCTTTCATTTAGAGACTTGTTGTACTTGTTGTACTAGTAGTAGAATAGTAGTGTACGTTTATGTTACGGGTTGAAAATATACTTGTTTATGGTAGAAATCTGATTTAAGCTCTGCTACTGCTCTACCGCTTTGTGTTTGCAACAGCATAAACTGTACGTAGAATGTGTCTTGTTGTTTACGTTATCATTATTATCGCAGGTATTGCTGACTCTCCATAAAAACCACAAAATTCAAATACCACATACAAGGATTTATTGCCCAGTTTTCCGAAAGTCTCTGTATATTTGCTATAATGTTTGACTGTTTGCTTAACAGTTTGTCATTTATATGGAATAGATCTTATATGATTACTTTATTCCTGCTGATTTTCCTCTAATGCTTTGCATGCAATCAAATGTATGGATTAATACACATATAAACGTCTATACAAATATCCGCCGACATAGTTACATAACTACTTTTCAATAGGCATACCATTGCTGAACAGTATTTATGTAAATTTAATTTATTAAGCAAAATGATATAAAATTAAAATGAAAGATTTCTTTGATTATTTATTGAAAGACAAACAACATTTTTATTATCTTTATATACAAAAGGAGTCAGTTTTGAAATTTTCGGTTGCCAACCTGTAAAACAATTTATACTTTTTCTTCTTCTCTCATCTTACAAAGGAAATACATTTTTTTTAGATATTCTGCTTCCCTTTTGGCCAATATATTATTAATTCTTTTTATATACGCAACCCAAGGAAATAGAATTGAAAAGATCTGTCGCTCCCACCCAATATTCTAAAGTATTTAGTTTTTTTTTGGACTTTTTTATTTTTAAGAAGAAAGTTTTGGTTATAGATGATTCGTTCACAACCAAATATAAATTTTTTATTTGTTTTCATTTTATATCGATATCTGTACATAATTGACAATTGTGGTCTGATAGAGCTTATTAAGCAATTGACAGAAAACGGGTGGGGTAATCCATTTTTTTCCCACTTATTCTAAAGGGGAAAACTCGATAAATAATAGTACAATAATTTTTCTATTTCTTTTAATTTTCTATTACAGACTTAAACTCAATAAAACCACAACAGGTTGTGAGAATTAAATTCGGTCTTGTAACTACGTATGGCTGAAATATTGTTTATAGTGTAAGAGTAGGATAACTTAGCTTTCCTTATACATAAAATAATAAAGTTCATAAAAGCAGTAACGTACGGAGGTGTTGTTTCAGGACATTTCGAATCAGGAAAAATATGTTTATGACCCATGGACAGTCTAAGATATTAGTACAAGATTTGTTTCCTTACAAAACGAATATAATACGTTTTTCCCATTAAAGCTTTGGTTTTGTATTCGTAGTGTTTTTCTTGGAAAAGAAAGCAATAACACGAAACCTAATAACGAAGTGAGAAAGCAGGAATTTCTCGATATGGAAATGAATCAGTTAGAGAAAATATATCCAGGCTTTTTTTTCTTATTGAATGATTATTTTCTTTTAATTTATTAAAAAAGAAAAAGACGATTAAAAATTGTATTGAAATTTAATTATTTTGGGAAATACCTCAGACGCCAATAAATAAAATGGAGACTTTTTTACAGAAGAGGTATGTATTTGCTTTGTCGTGTTGCTTGCTTTAAGGGATATGACGTAATAGTTTTCATTGTCTACCCATAGGGCTAATAAATGACATTCTTTTTTAACATACATTTCACATGATTATATTCGTTTAATCACATATGATCGTCCTGATCAACAATTGTTTTTTTTTAAAAATATGATATTTTTTTATAAAACTTTAGATCGCCTATACAATTTATTTTCAAATTTATCGTTCGGCCGTCCGGCTATTTGTTTTCCTTTTGATTTCTTTTTACAGTTATGGAAATTTGAAACAGATCAGAGCAATCAAAAGTAAGTGTCATTCGCTTATAAACATAAGCAAAATTGGTATAAAACTGAAACAACCGCCACAAACATGGAGAATACTTTTATAAATATCTTATCTGATTATAAATATCGATACGAAATTTAGTTCAAAGATTCGTTTTCTAAAGGTTTGGCGCAAACCCGATTCTTTTATAGGAATAAGCCATCAATAAGAAAAACATTGGCCTTCTGAGCTACGTTCAATGGGCAATAATAGTGGCAACCGCTTATGCTTCTCCGATTTTTTTTTTGTATAAAAAAAATAAGCCTTTCCATCATAAAAAGGATTAATTTTTAGTATATTGAGATGAAAATTTTTACAAAATGACAAGTTGGTATATAAGTTTACTGTAATAAATTTGAAACATATAAGGGATTCTTTTTCGAAGGGTTTTTCGTATAAAGTTTGATTTTTAGTATTTTATGACGAAAATAGTTTATAGTTATTAGACGAAACGGCGTAGAGAGCGGCCTGATAGTGGCACACATTTTAACTAGTTCCTTCTTTAAAGACACTATCTTATGTTATCAAGTTGCAAATAGAGTCTTAGAAATGAGAATGACGCGTGTCTGTTTTGAAATCTTACGAGATTTTTCCCTAAGCCGAATATAATAACGCTAGACAGATAAATCTGTTTGCGTCGAAAGAAGGTTTAGATTGATTTAGGATCTTTTCTTATAGAAATGAACGACCAAAGCTATACTTATGCACGAATGCTTCAAGATTCATTAAAAGCGGTCGAAGATATCCTCGGCATAGCTCTTACTTTATTCTTTTAATAGAAGAATCAATTATGTTATGTATAGGAAGAAAAGATGATAAATTCGGCTTTCGAGAAAATTTGAGTAGATATCATATTAGAAAATCAAACCAAATTTTTGATAGGAATATTTCTACGATTTCAAAAATTTTGTGATCTGCAAGAATTAATTAAGAACCATTACAGTACAGGGGTTAAATCAGTTATTTTAATTTATCTTAACAGAGAAAGGCGGACAGAACGGCTAGCTAAATAGGTGCACACTATAACTCGAATAAACATAATAATTATTTCATTGTTTTTTCAGAAAATATTGAAAGGAAAAGACCCCGTAAACAAATCTTCCATGAATGTTATGAGTATCGGTATTTCACCAGGAGAACAATGAAGCTAAGCCTTTGCCTTGTTGGTTACGATAACATGTCTTTTACGGGACTTACGATCTCCTTTTTTTCCGTTTAACTTCAAAATAAGCTGAATCAATCTAGAATTTTGCTACAATTAGCAAAATATTGAAGACAAACAAATCTATCCGTTTAATGCGTTTTGTGAAATTAACTTTGCAACCTCCCTTGCAATATCGAATCCAGTAACATCATGATATGTATAACATAATTGTATGTTTACGCTAACCTAGCACCCCAAACTTGCAGTACGAGATCAAAACTCAATAATATTTAGAAAACAGAAAAGTGAACAAACTCTTTATCATGAAAACAAACATGTGGTAGATATCAAGAGATTCGTTATAAGCCTTACATAGTATCTTTTTCCAGTTTTAATAGTTTTAATTGAAATCTTAAATTAAGAAGAAAACGAGATGTCAGTCTTTATATTAAAGTTGCGCTGTTGTTTGCTACACCTTTAGCTCTATTTTCATTAGACACTTTCCTGCTTTGGCCAACTAAAAAAAGAAAAAAAAAAGAAAAGAAAATTCCAAGTTTTACTTCATCATTAGTGTTAAGTTTGTTCGTACCTTTGTTGTTGTTATTTGATATTTCTTTCTAATATCGTCATGGTTGGCAATACTTTGCTAAGGCATTAAACTTAAGCTTTATTAACTGTAAACTATAACCGTCACTAGAGTCTTAACTTTAAACACACCTATCTAACTCTAGAGACACAAGCATATATACCTAAATAAACCTTAATACACCACCATCATCTAAAGAAATGTGTTATGGTTTAAGAAAATAACTTTAACTGTGTTCAGCTAGAGTTTCGTGTTTTATTTTGTTGTGTTGTTAGATGATTTTTTAAATTCCTTCTGACAGTGCGCCCGTGCATCTTACATCTTTTGCACTCCTTTTCTTTTGCAGCGGAAGAATGTTGTTAGTTGGTTACTTAGCCTGAGTTTTGTTATTCATGTTGTTATTGTTGTTGTTGTTGTTGTTACCGTGTGTTTTGTATACTTTTTGTTAGTTAAAAAACTTTTCTTTTCAGTAATAATAGTTTATTTCTGTTCTTCACCATCTTTCCTGAGAGAGCTTCACTTTTGCCGGTTTTTGTAAAATAAGCTGAAACCGGCTGTAAAAAAGGTATTTAAACATATATAAGAAAAAGGTTAGGTGAGAGGTTACTGAATTACACTAAATTAAGATTAAACGAAAGATGTAAGTTGTATATGAAAAGAGAAACGCTATTATAATAACGGCGTCAAGAATTCTTTCCCGTTCGTTTCCTAGAGAACTAATTAAAGTGATATTTTAAAAAAGAAATTCTTAACTAATTTTAAAAATTGTAAATTGAATTTATAATAAAGTTGCTTTAAAGAGAAGACTAAAAACTTTTTAAAAAAGTTTGAAAAATGTTTCTTTTAATTTTAAATCATTAGAATGAATGTTATTCATAAGCCACAGATGTCATACTTTTATTTCAGATGTCAAATGTTGCTTTGAAAATGCTTAATACCTCTTAAACTTCTTTGATCCTTAGTTGTAAGACATTGGTCAATAATTCCCGGAAAGTGTCGATTTTTTTTTGTTTGCAAATTTCGCTGACTTTTTCATCACATATTCGTTTTTAAGGGAGATACAAGCAGTCCAACCACTGTCTAACATTTCGATGGCTTTTTAATAGAATTATTTGGGAAAACCCCGAAAACACGCTCAAGTTTTCATAATGATTCTATCATTTCATCTGAAGCATCTTTCTGAGTTTTGCAAACAGATAATAGCAGTAGCAATAGTAATAGTAATAGCAGCGGCATGTCAGATCGAATTTCAGTCCGTACAAATATATCATTATAGCCTTTTAATTGTGACACGGTGTTTTTGTTCCACAGTGAGGAAACGCTGTGCTATTTGGAAACATTTGTTCAAATCTTAATAGAGCAGAGAGAATACACTGCTAATCGATATCTTTAAGATTTTATCTATCACTTGCAATTCTACTTCTCGATTAACAAGAGATTTCTTCTGTAAGCTCTTCTTTTGGGCGCCTACTACGTGTCATTATCATCGTTTCGGCACGTCATCACGTTTAAAACCAGCAAATTATTGAGAGAAGCAAGCTCAGTATGCGTTTGTATAGTCGCGAGAATAGACAACAAAAACTCATTTGGCTTCTGTAAGTTATTTTAAGCATTTCTAGATTTATCTTTTTTTTTCTTAATTCAATCACAGACCTTCATGGATTGAATGGTAAGGACAAATGGTTATTGTCTTCAATAAAGTTGGCAGATGTAAATGATATTCGAAAATTTTTATTACTGCTCACTATATAATGAACAAAAGCGAAAGAGGACGAGAAGGATTTATAATTACAAAAATTTTTGAAAAATAGGTATAGATTAGGTTCATTTAAAAATAACGCTTAATAATAAATGAAATGAAATAAAATAAATGAATTACTAACAACATATTTACTATATTCCAAAAGTCTTTAATTTTCTTCTCTCAGTAGCGCGGAAAAACTTCTTTTCTACTTTTTTTTAAGTCTTTAAGAAGAAAGAGTTATATTGATGTCGCTTCTGTTGCGTATACCTGTCGAACTTTTATAAATTTAGTGCATATAATATTAGTTTGGGGAAAAAGAAATCCATTATTTTTATATGAACTCCAAAACTTTATTTAACATGCTTCGGATTGTCCGATTTGGGTCAAATATGCACCGTTTTGTTGTATGATTTGTTGCCATTTTAAAGGTAACTTCAAAATGCCTCT
>KK351059.1:722969-1094613 GCA_000671755.1 Glossina brevipalpis
CTGTGAATTTCTAATCATAAAACTATTTACAATGTGCACTTATAGGTACGATTAAATTGAAAATCAAATATGAGCAAGAAGATTAAGGAGATTCATTGAAAAGCATATTTTTTCTTTACGAATATTGCGCTGAAAGGTTTTTAAGTTATTGGGACAAATTTAAAATTTCTATTTGCTAGCAAGCGAATAGCTGGATATCGACAGACCGACACTGAATATTAAACGGATCAAGAATATAACAGATTATCGTAAAAAAATAAAAATTGATTGGAAATTTATTTTAGCAGAAATCAATATTATTCAGCAGTTATTCTCGTTGGCGTACAACTTCGGAAATTTACCAAAAACAACGTAGTTTCCATAAATGTGTTTAATTAGAAAGTGACCATTCAGACTTTACTGCTCTGGCAATGATAACCAGACAATGTGATCAATCGACTATAAAACTTTAGCAGTTTTGAAATCGATCCCCCCTAGGAGGTGGTTTTTCCTTACGTCTTTTTTCCTAAGCTCTAACCGACATCTCTAAAAATCTTCGGTAGCTAAGAGAGAAGGTTGTTTATTATCATCAAAAAAGGGGTCTTTTTAATATGATTTAATTCAATCATGTCAAAGTGATACCGTTTGAATTGTTTGTTTGAGTTTCAAGAATAGTCAGAAGTCTTACGTAACTTAAGCAGACAACTAGGTTGAGGTTGTGATAGGATATAAGTTGAATTTCTGATGAAAATATCTCTAAGAATAAACGTAGTTAAAGTATAACCGAAAAGTTCAAAAGTCCAGAGCTTCACCTTGCATATATATATATATATCTTGTTTACATTAATCGGTGAAAACAGAATTGCCACAATATTCTTCGAATGGCAGCTGCCATCAAGCGCAACAATAATTTAAGTCCCTGCAGTAGATCATTGACTCATCAAATCAATGATCCTTTTTTTCATCTTAAGCAACGGATGAATAAGACGCGCGCCTAAAAGAATGTAGTTTTTAATTTTATATATTTTTCCATATTTTTTTAACTTCTTCTTATATTTTTGTTTCCTTAATAACTACTAGTGGGTAATCAAGTATAATGAATAAGGTTTTTAAGTGAATAAATGCTTAATGAATGAAAACACCATAATAATTGGACAACATTGACCATCAAGTGCCCTACATTATTTCATCTAATATAATTGTTGATTTATTTTCGTGATGAAACAAGAAAAACTATTATCTTTCTGTCCACACTTGTCATGGAAGGCTCAAAACTTATACCAACTTCATTTAAAATTATTAAATTTAATTTCTTTGTCTTATTATTCTTTACTCATTTTTCGCATAAAATGCAAAAAGTTACATTTTGTTTATGTATAAATGTTTGTTTTTTATTAGCATCCCCTTATGAAGAGAGGTTCAAAAAAACAGGTTTATGTTATCTATATTTATTTCAGTTAATTTTTATGTCAAATTACTATTACAAACCAATTTTCATTATAAAATATTAAAAATTGGATCGTATTTGTTATACAATGGCTTGATTTTCGTGGAAGCTCTTATATGGAAGGAGACGCAAAAAAATAAACTTACTCTCGTGAAATATTAAATCTGAAAAATTAAATTTTAAACCTTTTTCGCATATAAAACCTAATCTTTTGTAGGAAAGGTTATATGCGAAAGGTTTAAAAAAATTTGCCCTTCCGATAAAAGCTTTTGACGTCAAGTCAGTATGGTAAAATACCACTAGTCAGCGATTATTCTCAACAAATTTTATTTCAAAATTACAAATATTTTCCATTCATCACTTTCTTCAAACTAAGGTTTTATATGGAGAATGATTGTAAAAATGAACCCACAATTTTACACAAATTTCCCCAAAATGTCGCGAACGGTACAATTTATGGTTTGAATACAAAAATACCTGGATAGACATAATATGAACACATGGACAGACAAGTCGGTTCTCAAAATGAATCCAAATCGATCGGTATAATAAAGAGAGCGTCTACCTTCGTTAATAAACTCTTAATACACTCTGTCCGTCAAGAGTTGTAAAGCATGTAAATGCCGGCAAAGAACTACTAAGATGCATATATTTCCGGACTTGATGAAGCTGTCTTTGTTTTCACATCTTATGCAGCTTCATAAAAATTGACTTTTTATTGTACACATTTACACCACAATGGTGCTCTTGAAATTCCGTTGACTTAATGCCTCGTTCAGCTTGCATGCGACTGGCTTTATGGAATACATAATCTTATAGAGCGATCGAATATCTCATAAGGAAAATCATAAAAAAATTTAAAAAAACATTTTCCTTAATTTCGAAGAATACGATCTTAAAAGAACAAAAAACCACAGAATGTGGAACGTGTTAAGAAGATTCTGTGTAAACCGAATGTAATTTCTTTCTTCTTTCATTCTTTGTAATACGCATTAATTCTTGTTCATTTATATCCATTATCGCAGGTTAAGTGCACGTTTCTTTTTTTGTTAAAAAACTTTGTTTCTGCAAATGGAAAATATACTTAGTTTGTCAACTCACACAATTATTACTTAAAATATGAGAAAACATTTCGTTACGGTTGTTTAATAAAATCTAAAAGTATACATAGTGCGTTTTCCGTAATTAGATTGGAAAACTTTTCCAGAAACACTGTTAGCGGAAGTTTTTTTTTATTTTTTGCTAACGCAAAATTATTAAGCAAAATAAAATAAATAGAGGAACCAAAAAATTGAGGTTTTTTTACGTTACCCTTCGATTCAAATTAAATTCACCGAAAACAACTAGAAGTCAAAATTTGAAAACTTTTCTGAAATGTTTTCTTTTTGGAAAATTACCTCTTACTTTACCATTATTTCAAACAAGCAAGCAAAATATTAACGATTCTCTTATAATTCCATACAAAAAGTAAATATTTAAGTTTTAGTGCAACAAAATTTAAGAGCTAATCTATTGATCTAGAGAGGTGGGTATCCAAGTTTCGGTCTACACAACAAGTAAAGCATTTTTACTTGTTACATTAACATTGAAAAATAGAAAAAAAAAAAAAATAAAAAATAAAAAAAATATTCAAAACGGATGTAAGCTTTTAGCTGCTTTGTGTTTGGCCACATGTTTTGTTTATTTTTATATGTGACATTAATCTCTAAAGGCTTTTCAAATATGCCCGGCTTGTTTTACGGGATTTATGTAAAATAAAACAAAGAAAAGTATAGTGAAAAAAACTTGAATGGAAGCTGTTCTTTTTTCTTTTTTTTTTTATTTGTTTACATACATTATAATCTTCCACAGTTTCAATGTTAAGCTAGTGTTAAGCTTTAAAACAAAGGACAACACATATTGTAAATTAAGTGGACATTTATAAATTTTTCTATTACAATAAATAAAAAGTGTGATGAGAATGAAATAAAATTTCTTTTTTAACTTTATGTGAATATTTTATTTGTTTAATTTTACGGATGAGTGAAATTCTTTGAAATGTACCGACTGTCAAAGTCCATCAAGGAAGCAGTGCATGCTTCAATAATTTTTGTAATTTATCAATTTACATTATGTCCCATTAAATAAGCAGTTAAATAGCTTAAGAAAATTGTTCTTGACTGTTATAGTAAAGTTAAGTAAAGAAACAAGTCTTTGATCAAGACACTTTTCTTGTATTTTTTAGTTTTTTAAATCAAGTATGAACGATTTTTATCGACAAGTTTTTGAAATTTTTGGCGTTATGCCACAACTGCAAAATTTTTGGGATTTCTGGTTAGAAAAACAATCCAAGTTATTCTTGCAGCCTTCCTTTGAAATCAGTTTTACACTATTAAAGGAATACTGCAGGGGACTGAAACAAATGATACTCATAAAACTTAACATCCAGGCTGTACAGTGAATGCATCAAAACCTTCCAGCCACGTTCTCTCAATTTTCCTCGATTTATTAAAAATATTTTGTGTCTGGCATAGTCGTGATGGAAGACAACATCTTCAATATAAATCAATCCTGGTCGCTTCACTTTAATTACATGCTGTACTCCCATCAGCTATTGATAAAAGGGAATGGAATCCATTGTTTAGTTCGTTTGGAGAAAGTCTTGGTACACGATTACCTTCCAATATCGGCAACCACAAACTATAAACTTATTTAGCATCATTGTGGGTTTCGTCATTTTTTCTACGTCTTCATCATCTTGGACCACGATATATTTAGCTCATCATTGTCCCATTTATCAAACTTATGTTCCGTTTTCGAAGCAGTTCGCTGATTGAAATTCAGTTTATTTAATTTTTTACTATTAATGCGCGTAGTATCTCAATACCGAATTCTTTTTCTGTATTAAGTCTTAAACAAGTTGTTATTGTTTCTCTTACTCAATGTTTAATTTCTTAAAACTTTTATAAGATGATTTTTTATTATATTGATCGATTCAGAATCATTTTCTGTCTGTGTCGTATTGGATCGAACCATTTCTGCGACTACTATTCCTATACATATTTAATTTAAGGAAATCGTTATATGAAGAAAATCTGCAGTTTTGAAAATTTCTTGACAAAGATCATAAAATTATTCTGTTTCGTCATATAAAATTTTTATGAAAAACTTAGATCAGATGAGTGGGTCTTTAACACTTTTTCGTTTTACAAAAAATAAAAGTAAAATTATGAACAGTAAATAAGTAAAATAGAATAAGATATTCAATGGTCGACCTGGCCTTAGTATAAAATTTTTTCACGCTTTAACAACGCACTATAACTTTTCACAGATGCTACTCTTACTGGACAGGGATAATACTAAGAAGTTTATACGAGTCTACGAGAGGCAATCTGTTAAGAAAAACACGATCTTTATAACCTCTTAGTTCAAAATTATAGAATTACCTCAAAACTTTCTCTACTGCTATTCAGTTTGTTCGTAGATTAAGCCATTTAAGAGTGGGTTTATTTTTATTAACGACAATCAACAAATAATGTTTTTAAGGTGCGCAGTTGAGAAGTGGTCAATAAGAAAGTTAAGCAAAAATAACAAATGCCCAAAATTCACCTGAAGCCAATTGTAACTTTTTCTTCTTATTATTGCTTATTTTTACTCTAATTTATTGTGCATTTATTTATTTGAAAAAATAAAAATGTGTGTTTTTTTTAATTTTTGTACTTTTTCATTTCTTTACTGTAGAGTAATAAAATTTTATACAAATAATTTTATTTCGAGAAAAACCATTACCTTTAACAAAGATATAAACCAAATCTCAGAGAAAAAAAATTTCGTAAATATTTCCTGCTGATTCAAGCGAAAAAGTTCTCTCTTACATTTTACTTTTATTAAAATCTTTTTTTGGAAGTACTTATATATATATATATGCATTTATGTACGTTCACACTTGTAGGTATATGTATATACATATATACATATATATATATATATATATATATATTTATTCATTTCATTTCATTTCATTTCTCTGGCTTAAACTTCGGCTAGAACATTTGTATGGCAGTAATTTATTTTACAGCTTGATAAGCATTTATATTTAACAAACAGTCTCTCAGCTATTTACATTCTCTCTGCCTATCTCTCTCTTTCTATATCTATCATTGTGTGGGTCTCTCTATCTTTCTATATTTTAATTGAAACTAAACACTACATTATTTACACAGAGAGAAAGACACAAATGATGTAGTAACACATTTAACCTAATGCCTAAAACTATGTAGAGAATCAAGTTACTGTTATGGTATTAAGTTTGTATGTGGCTTTTGTTTAACTAACACGCAAACACTTTAAAATAAATGGTTTTGTAACAATGATAAATGGTAGTCTGCAGGTGTATATGTAGAAACGGTAGGAGTTACTGAAGTTACGACTGAAAACATAAATACAATTTTCAAGCTTTTGCTGGTGGAAAAAGTTAATTTATACAATTTTTTCAATTCGTTTTTTTATCACCTTTTCTTTTTTTTTTTTTTTGTTTTTTGATAAAATTGTATTTTCAGATTTCCTGTCGATTCATTTATCAAAATTTTAAAAGAAAGTTTACAGCAAAATGTCGGTTTGATTTAAAGCCTTTTAATAGCAGGGAATTCAAATTTTAGCAACGGAACTCTCTTGATTTATTTAAAATATTCGTTCATTAATGAGATTTTTCTTTTTCATCGTTTTAAATATGCCCTTAAATTTTTAATAATGGTGTCGAAAAAATTTTCGTGATGGATCGAAGTCTTTTTGTAAGAAAATAAGATGAGTGGAAATCTCTACTTAGAGCTGCTACTGCTTGAAATTTTAAATTTATTTGTTTCGAAACCATGACTTTTAAGTTGACCGTAAATTTCATTTAATTCTCAAATAATTGCATCAAGAAAAAATATTTTACGTGAAATCAACGCCATTGTTTTTAAATCAATATTTTCAAAAAAACTCTCATGCTCTGGCGGGTATTGAAAACTGCAGCAGGAGTTCTTTTTACTTTGTTTTTTTTACTTTAGATAGATAAAAATTTGCGATCTGTAGGCATACGGTTAAGCAGATGGTAATACAAAAAAATGTTTTTTTGTGGAAGCAGTTATATCGCCATTTAGTTTTTATCAAACTATAAAAAAAAGCGCCTCAACCAATGCACAAACGTTTTTAAAACAAATTTGCTTAAATAACAAATTTGGGAAAATAAATGCGAATTTCGTGGTCAAAAGGCAGTATTACCTGTCAAGGAAGAAAACTACTTAACAAAACTTAACAACAACAACTTAAAGAAAGCCTTTTTTTGACTTTTTTTTCAAATGGGAGGAAAAATAATAGGGTAATAATAGTTGAGGTTAAGCAAACCTTTAATTCCTACAAAAAAAAATATTTTTAAAATATATAAAGAAATGGTAACATCGAAGCCATTCTTCCGTGACATGTTTAATTTAAAAGGCTCCCCGGCCCAGAGAAGAACTAGCGCAAAAATAAATCTGAAAAAAAAACAATACTGTTAACATGAGTCCCCGAAGCCAGAGGAACTCGCGAATTCATAATCAACTCCAAAAAATTCATCACAAACTTTTAATTTCTTAGCAGAATCATTGAAAGATTTCAAATCGCTTTTAGCCTGATACTTAACGGCCGTCTGCATAAAACTACAGTAACGTATCTTTCCAAGGAAACACTTAAATGAATACAATACCTTTGTAAAGATTTGCCTTAGTGTATTGGAAGAGTCAGAAATCAATAGCTAAAATAACAGATTATAATTCCTCAGTAGAAATTCGTTTAGTATAGACTCCCTTTTCTAAGCGCTTGAGAATGAGATCTACATTTCAACGAACAAATTTATTTCTGGGAATGAATTTGTTCTACAATGTCTAACATACGAGTAAAAAAAAAATTTTTTTTTTTTAATTTTCCTTCCTTAATAGGAAAGCCAAGAATTGAAATATTTAATAATGTATATATAAGTTCTTCTTATAGTATATACAAATGTATCTCACATCTTACGTAAATTATCACAACTCATGCTTATGTAATCGTCAATTGTGAATTATCCAACAGCTCTTACCGCTGCTGTTAGACAAAGCCATGCACAAATTATTGCTATAACAACTCGTTATCAACCACTAGTTTAGCTATGTATGTAATTCATTTATTTATCAGTTAATTGTAATAAGTTGCACACGTTGACAACGGTTGCAGATTCTTAACCATCTTTCAGGTAAACTACCCGCATATCTTTTGTATGTAAGCCTTAGAAATTATTTGATAATTTTCCCCATAACAATCCTCAACGCCTTTAGTCAAAACTATAAATATTTTCAAAAAGGGTAAAAAGCTAAATGAAAGCACAAACAAAATATATAGTTTGTCAAATGACTGGTTAAATATACAAAAAAAAAAAGAAGTTCAACGACAGAGTGCTTGTGACATTTTGATGGAATAAATGAAAGGCATTACACACACAGGTACAAATTTTTGTTAATTAAGAAATCAAAACTTAATTACAGTCAGTACTGCAATGAGGTCAAACATTGACATTGATTAAGCAGGTGGCCTACAATGTTTTCCTTCATATAGATGTAGCCTAGAAATACAATCAAACCAACTTTTGTTTTACATATTTAATGGACTTTTATTTTTATTTATTTATTGTGTGTTGGATAGTTTTGTGGAAATAAAATGTGTATTTATTTACTTTTTTTGCATTTATTTACGTTTTTTTTTTTTTTTTTAAATAAAATTCTGTCATATTTTTAATTTGAAAAAATATTACAGGGGTGGGCAATGTTTATCTTCAGTATACGGTTGATATTTTTTCTTTCAAATTTTTGGTAATAGATTCACTTAAAAATGTAAAATAGGTAAAAAAGAAGAAGTGGAACCTTGCGCCCATTTTTAGCACAACTGTATTCAAAATCGCTATACAGTTCACAATACGTCTTAAAAGTTGCGATTTGCCAAATATATTTTTTATGTTTCGCTTGTTGGCCATCACTGGTCTATAGCATGCACGTTTAAATAAATTTCCGCCACACATATATTTGTACATGTAGCACGAACGTAAAATGCAAAAACCGTTATGTTGTACAGTCTACGACCTCTTAGTCGTTATGATATCTTTGTGTGATATTTCAATTTTATATATGACATTAAAATTCATTTATATGGCACAAAAAATTCATAAGTTTATGTTTTAAAGTACACTCTCCAGTTATGGAGGTACATTTTAAAAATCATTTTAATTAATTTTTTTTTCATAACTGAACGCAATCAGCCAACCAGATCGATAGGCAAAAACTAAGGTTCATAACGTTAGATCTGTTCTCATGCCAAACAAATTTTATCACTTCATGCCTTATCAAACGGCCTCACCATATGGCTAAGAGACGGTATAAAAAATTCTGGTCTACCGGTCAAAAATTATATTTATTGAAGAAGACATGGGACAAAATTAAAGTCTACTAAGAATCATGAGAAACCCTTAAAGGTTTTATACTTATAACTTATAACTTAATAGACGAAAGAGCTAAAATTTTCCGATGGATTTTATCTAATAAAGCCCAACTGTAAGGCTCAGCTTCTAAAAATTTTTGTTAAAAGTGTGCTTCACACAAAGGCTGCGGTCAACAAATTGCTTGCAGGAAACCGAACAAAAAGCAAGAACTCGCAAAAAGTGCATACGAAAGCTGAAATATCTGTCAGTAAAACGAGGAAGAAAAGTTCTTAGTGTCTGTTCTAAGTTAAGTTTTTCAAAATACCTACAATAAGTGCTACGTTCTACATAAGGGTTTGAACTTTGGTATCAAAATGTCTCGAATCTCTTAAACGGATTTCCAAATATGACAAGGTACTACTTTTTCGAAGGTTCAGGTAAATAGAGACTTTAATTTGGAACACACACACACACACAAAACAAAAAACGTGAGCTGTAAAAAATTAATTTGTTGGAGACCATATGTGCGCGAACGTTTGTCTAAGACGGGTACCGTGGCGAATTCGAAGTTTATCGGAACTTGTAGAAAATGACGTCATGTTCCGCAAGTGAACCTTAGGTAACCGGCTTTTCCATCAGAAACCAGTTTAAGAATAAAATCGCCAGTCAAAGAATGGCATTGAGAGTCTGCGATAAATTGAAAAGAAATATTGAAAAACTACTATAAGTAGATAAGCAAGAGTACGCTGTTGCCCTCTGCCCAATTAAATGTAATAAACTCAATAATAAACAAGTTACAACCGTATAGACGGCTAAGCTTGACCGTTGAATACCCCACGCTACTTTTCATAATACACTTTCGTGAAAAATCACGAAAAATTATAAACATATTCCGGTCTTGTCCAAAAAATGAACCTACATGATCCCAATTTGGGTGTGGTTGATTTTTAAGACAAATTATTATTAAGAACCAATTTTCATTATGAAATTTTAAAGATCGGATCCTTTTATCATAGAAATCTTTCATGAGAACCTTTATATGGAATGAGATCCAAAAAATAGACCCACATGGTTTAAATTTGCTACAGTTAATACATTCATGCAATATATGTCATGTCTTGCAAGGAAAAGTTCCAATTTTCTTATAACGATTTGACCATGACACAAACTCAGAGAACGATTAACTTCGAAAACCGCATTAAATCTAATTTATAAAAATGAACCAAAAAGTAGTATAATAATTAGTCGTAATAGACATTTCGAACACTTTTATTATTTGGAATTCGAGTTCATTAAAAAGTAAATCGATCAATAAAATATTCGCCATTGCATATGAGTCCACCGGGGCAACAGACGCACCTTCTGTTCCGCCTGGAGCCGGGGTAACAGATTCCGTTCCGAACGGTGGGGTATTGTTTTTCTCTGAAAAAAATAATTTAAATTATATAAGTAATAAATAAAAAATTAATAATGAATAATTATTACCTGTTAATTGTAAATTTGTTATTTTTTCTGAAAATAAATAAATAAAAGAACGAAATAATAATTATTATCATTATTTATTACTATTCATTGCTTTGTACTTCCTCTTGGAAATTCATTTAATTTAAAAATAAGAGTAGTGCGTTTTTTTTTTTTAAGGAAGGCGGGTATGTCGCGTTTATTACGAGTAAATACACGTATAAAAATATGATTTTATCTTATTAAATCAGAGTCGGCGGCGGGCTAGAACATATTTGCATCAACATTAGGTAGTCTACGTGTGAGATCCTACATCATAAATGAAAATTTCTTAAATTGAAAAAGCAATTACATGCATTTATTTATTGTATTTTTTCCTATCTATTATGTATAAATACATGTTTAAAAAATGATTTACTGATACAGTGCTATACGAACTTGTTTCCATAATAATTTTATGCTCCTAAGGTTCCTTATATAGAAAAAAACGAAACAAGATTTTAAAAAAACTTCTATAGATGGAAAGGGATTTTATTTTCTATATTGTTTATAGTTTCAGAATTAAATCAAGTAAGCAGATTTTTTTAGCTCAGATAGCCTTAGGGAATCTGGCGCTGTCTCTTAGAGAAATTGGAAACAACAAGCCGGTACGTTTAGCATACAGCAGGGCCGTTATGTTATCAGCGCCGATGCAAGTATATTTAGCCAAAAAAGTGAACCCTTTACCAAGCTATCTGTACAAAGATACTATTTTGAGTTAAGTTATATTCGCTAAAGAAACTAAAGGCCATACTCTAATCAGAACTGATTCAAACATCGACGTAGATGTGTTGCAAGCCATAAAACCTTTTCAGAAGATCGCAAAAAAAGAGGTTTTTAATAAATTGATTTTTTCTTTGAGAATTCTAGATATTTTTTACATAAACTTGTGCATTTTTATTTTCCTTTTCATCACATTAAAATACTTTAAGTACCTAAAATAGATTTACTCCCAAGTACCTTTCAATTTGTTTCAATTTTCAATTTTAAGCTAATTTGAACGAGTGTACATTCACAATACACTGAGAGGGATAAAAACTCATTAAATGTCTCCGTTCATTTTTGTTTTTTAAATCAGAAAAACCAAAACAAACGTAAAGAAAGTAAAATCTCTGATATGTAACGCATAGTTACGTATGATTTACATCAGATGGACATTAAGAAAACAAAAAAATGGAAATAAACAAAAACTCTCTCGAAAGCATAACAAACAGTTTTATAAAACGGCTTTCTATCTACACAGTGGATACTGAAAATTGATTACAAATATAAACGAGTACCAGTATAATGCAACTCCCTCAAAACAGAAAAAAAAGCAATAAAAAAAGAAGCAAATACAAATATTGAACAATTGAAAACGGAAACCGAAAGGAACGCTAACAGAAACAGCTACAACATCATCAAACTCAAATGACAGGCATGCCATGTGTTTATTTTTATTTTTTTTTCGTGTCTTATGTTCAGAAACCACAAAAAAAGAATGACATTTTTAAGCTCAATTCTCGTCAAAGTTGTTATAGAAGAGCAACATGAAAAATATGAGAAAACATGCAAAAAAATAAAACCATAACACAAAATTTAACTTATCTGTGAAACATTGTCTCATCAAATTGCAAAAACATTCTGAACTTTGGTTTTGTGTTAATGGAAAAACGAAGGAACTCTGACGTTTCGATGTGGAATTTCATTTTTTTTTTTTATTAAAAAACGAAACCATTTGTTCCAGCTATTTATAGCTCTGTTTTTTCAGAGGTTTTCTATAAATAATATAACAGTAAGCATATATGAACATCAGTTCAAAAAAAAAAAAAAGAAACATAAAATGACCCGCAAGCTATGTTTAAACCTGTACTTAATATGAATGTTATGTCAAACGTTAAGTGCAAATATTAAGCCAGTGAACAAAAGAAAACGCTGCTTTTATTAAAATGAAATTCAAATAATTAAACTTGTTAAGCATTTGCGACATAAATACATTTTCTCTTTATTAAAAAAGAAAAAAAAAACTTTAAAAATCATTATTAGAAATAAATATCAATTTTCTTGGGAAAAATTCTTTCTAAATTTTCTTTTCAAAATTTTATTTCGTACAAAGAATTATTAATTGCAATTATCATAATCGAGCAAAAAATCGAGCTTCTTTCTCTTCTAACTGGCAAGTTTAATAATACGGCCAAAAGCATTATCACCAACTATTTCTTCTTTCGAAAATATCTACGGCTTGAGAAATCTCTTGCAAATTTCAACTAAATTTCAATGAAGCTTCACTTCAAATGGTATCAAGATTAGGAGGTAAATTATTACTATCTTGCGAAAGAAATATACGAAGACTGACTACAGAAATGATCCTGTGAAGTATAGTCTTAGCTAGGAGATAAGGTATGAAATTTTGTTATGCTTATATGCGTCGCACTATTGTGTACAAGATATTCCGCTTTTCACGACGAAAGATGGTTTCGACAGGCAGTCGCTGCACGGGGAATATTGTGCACATAGATGCAAATGAGTTAAGTCAGTTATTGAATTTTCTTTTAATGTGCATATCATTTACTTATATATGAATACAATCTTTCCATTGAAATTGCTTAGAGTTACTACTAATAAAAATAAAAAAAAAATTTCGAGTGAAAAAGATTAAAACTTCAATTCTCATACTCTCAGTTACAAAAAGGAAGGTAATAATCAAAAAAATATATAAAAAATTTCACGACCCTCAACGTTACTCAAATTATTTGCAAGCAATTTTTGCTCGCTTTCAACACGAAAGAATACATTTGGACGTACGTAAAATGCCTCCAAATTCTTGAATGAGTTTTCGTGCTTTGTGGTGTAATTCATTATAACGTAAATCACTTAGGATACAAAGTATGTTAAGTTTATGCGTATGTATGCATTATCGAGAAGGGCTTAGTACAGATTATCATACCGATCGATTAAGAAGCAAGTTCGATTCAAAAGCATTTTGTGAACCGATTTCAATTTTTATGTTCATCTGTCCATAACGTAAATCGCTTAGGATACAAAGTATGTTAAGTTTATGCGTATGTATGCATTATCGAAAAGGGCTTAGTACAGATTATCATACCGATCGATTAAGAACCAAGTTCGATTCAAAAGCATTTTGTGAACCGATTTCAATTTTTATATTCGTCTGTCCATACTTCTGTCCGTTCAATGTCTACCCATGCCTAATATTTTCTTTAACTTATATGTCGCAGTTTTTTAAATATTTTAACAGCTTTTGGTATGTTTGGTGCGTTGACGCGTTTTTTTGCCCAAGGGCGAACAGTTGAAATTTCAGGCCGATGTGTTGAAAGCTTAGATATATTTACGGCACAGCCTAGAAGATTCTATAGATGTTTTCCTGTTTTTAATTAATTATTAAAAAATTTATTAATGCACAGATATGTGTAAAAAATTCTTTAGTAACAAGGTTTGCGTAAATAAATCTACGAAAATTACCTATAATTTCGCGCCGGCGAGAAAGCTTTATTTATTGTCATCTGAAATGTCTCATTAATTCTTATCTTTTTAGTATTTTCTAGCGCCCTACGCGATGTACGTGTTCAAGTTCCAGCAGCTGTACGACGTGGAGAAAAAGCTATACTGAAATGTCTTTACGATTTGGAAGGCGATAATCTATATTCAGTTAAATGGTATAAAGGAAGACGGGAATTTTACAGTTATACACCCAAAGAAACACCAGCAATGAAAGTTTTTCAATTTGCTGGTGTGAAAGTCGAGGTAAGTAGCGATTAAAAAATGAATAAAAGTGTCAAAATAATAAATTAAACTAAATTTAAAACAAATAAAAAGAGCAAAATAATTTTATTCGGTCTTTGTTTCTCATTTTACTGCTTGCCCGGATAAAATGTTAATATTTTCGTGCCTTTTGTCTTCAACTTTTTTTTTTGTAAATAATTTTTTTATTACCTTCTTCCTTATTGAGATTGTTTTCTTTTTTATTTTTTTGCTCTATTCTGGACGAGGATTATTAAAAATTATTTAATGCTTACATTTTTGATTTTTTTTTCTTTTTGTCGTATGCTTTTCTTTGGTGTATGCATTAAAATTGAATTTGTAATAGAGTTGAGTTTGTTTTAAATTAGCCAACCATCTTTTTTATGTTTTCTTTCTTCATGGATTAAATGAATGAATGAAAGAAACAAAAAACGTTAAAATTAATTTCTATAAACCATGAAAGTTTAATGAATTTATTGCTTAGCACACAGAGAAAAGAAGAAAAAGGACACAGAAGAAAGGATCTAAGTACATATTTATAAATATGGTCACGAAATGATTACAGAAATTACTTCAAGATAGATAAAATGAATACAGGATAAATCTTGGCGTATAAGGGTTGAATGATTGCATGAGTTATTAATCAGTTTTACATATTGTTCTCTTTACGTATTTGTACTGTGAAAGCACGTTAAATGCTGGTTTAAATAAAATTTTCTGATTTACAAAATCGATTTGAATTTAGTTGTATTCAAACGAATAATTTCATGGTACGCTTCAACCGAATGAAAATAGTTTTACATTTCATTTAAAGTAAACAAAACGCGAAACTGCATGTCTGCGGCATTTTAAGTTTTTATTGAGGCTATGTACAATTTCGTACCGAAAGTCATTTCGGTTCATTTTTTCATTTCTCTCTTATAAAGGCAAACATGCATATTATAGCAGATTAACGCATCAACCTTTCTCAAATGTAATTCAATAACAAATTTCCAATAGACGTCGTTCGCCATTATTTTCCGATTTTCTTACGAATGTCGTACATAGCAGGAAAACCGAAATTTGCCCCTCATATCAGAATAACATTTATTTTAATCAAGATCCTCAAATAATTTTATTTACATTTTCATAATGGAATGTTTCTAGCTCTATCCATATATTGATAGTATCAAGATTTTAATCTATTTCGGCCGATAAATGATGGCAGCAAAGAGCAGATGTAACATTAATCAATTGTTTGAGACGTTTGCAATTATTTTGCAATTTATGAAATTTATTCAATTTTTCGCGGTTTTCGCGCATTGCGGGTAGCAAGAGAACTGAACTGATGGAACTTACTAAATTGAACTTCAGCTGACGACTGGTTGCTGAAATGCTTTTAAAGGAAACCATTTTGTGAGTGGGTAATTATTGTTATTAAAAGTGTGTCATATCCTAAAATATCGGTCGAAGTACATGAAGACGCCCGCTATGACTAGATTATATTAAAAATAACTCATGCTCCGCATATGTTCTTTGCAAGAAATTTTTAATTCTGATTGATTGATTTAACCAAGCACTACTCAAAACAGGTTTTATTGAGGTTACTAATTAAGTGAAAACAGAGTGACTAAATGACAATGTTATCTAATGACTTGCAATATTTAATAGACTTACGTATCACATTCTGTGATATGGACTAAATAGCCTCTATATTAGGCCGTCATTTGCTATGAGCGCTGAAATAATTTAAAAAATAAAATTATATTATATTATATTATTATATTTCTGGAGATAAAACTTCTCCGAAAAAGAAACCATGACGTTTGCGAAAATACGATGGATTTAATTAATTAATTTAGCCAGCTTTTTTTACTAATTATTTTACATTTTTTTGAAATTTATTCCAGTTCACTGAGGAATTTTGCGTTGACTCAATTTTTGCTTGTTTCGATAGGCGAATATAATTTCCTATTGATTTTATTTGAAATAAAATTAAATGAAAACAATGTGCTTTGAATAAACATTTCGCAACATCAAAGGTAGGGTTTATTAGAGTTTACCACGGACTAGCGCAGCTTGATGTTCCAGACTTAAAAGATATAAGTAAGAAAATTATATTCGGCTGTGCCCAATCTTTTATATCCGTCACTTTTATCCTAAAAAATAGATAAAGCAACTAAATTTTAAAAGTTTGGGCATGGCAACTGCTAGAGCAAAACAACTAGAGCAAAACAACCAGAGCAAAATAGCAAAAAACAAAGGTACTTTCGGTTTATATTATACTACAGGCGTGGCTTGAAAATCAATTTGACCCATTTTTAACCGCAACGTGTGTGAAAGAACTTGCAAAATTTCTCCGAATTGTAGGCATGCTCTTTGAACGATTTGGCCCATTTTCAATACCAACTTGCATGCAAGAATTTCCAATTTTTCTGCCCAATTTGAAGCCGATATCTTCATTTTTGCGGGTGATAGAATGTTTACCACAGACAATAAACAGACGGACAAACGGACAAAAATTTGATGCTAATCAAGAAAATATATATTTAGTGGAGTTTCCGAAGTTTCCTTCACCTTCAGTGATGGGTATAAAAACACGAGTTCGTTAATTATATGTGCGGCATGCGTCCGATATATATCTGTTGTCCGTTTACTGGGCGTCCTCTGCCTCCAGTCAGTCCATTCGCCTACCTTTAATGTTCGTAACTTCACCTTTTCCTATCTTAGCAAAAATATTGTAATGTATTAAAAATTCAAAACAGTATTAAAAGTAGATTCGAAAATTAGAAAATCTTGTAGAAACATTAAATTACATTCATAAAAATCTCACAGAATTACCCAACCATACCAGTAAATTCATCAAATCATCAGAGATCTATTCACGATCTCTAAGTTCATCTGTGTTTGTTATAAACCAACATATAAGAGACTGCATTAATACGAAATGTTCATAAAGAGTGATCATTCACCGCAAGTTCTCAAATAATTGATGTTTTATATAAACACAGCCCAGAAGATTTATGTCGATGCCCTTGATAAGTACACTTAGTTTTTATGTTACGATGGCTACTTCTAGTCAACCGGTGCAATTTCAAATGTATTGATATTAATGAAATCTTTAAAAGGATCTCAAAAAAAAAGAAAAAAAGTGACAATTTCCATAAACTTTTATCAAAACGACAAATACTCATTAATCTGCAATTTGGAAAAGGGTAAAAATGTTTGCTGCTCCCGCAATCATCAACAGAAACTTTTTCAACTCATACATGTTTGAATTTCGTTCTATGACAGAAACTGTTTGCTTACATGCTCTCTTTAAAATGGTAACCTAAAATCTTTTTTGGACATAATCCAAACATAAACAGTGAAGTTTAAGAATCAAATATGGTTATTTAACAAAGCTTATAAAAACCAAAAGTATTATTTGAATGCGATACTCAAAGCTCATGGTCATCAGATAGGCAAAAGATAAGCAGCATAAATTTAAATACATACAAAGCTAAGCTAAAGGGGATTAAATATTTATTCAATTTATAGTTTAATTAGTATAAGTTTGGGATAGTTGAAGAAAACAAATCCTTAAATTAAAACTTAAAGATTTAAAAGAAAAAAAAACCGTAAGTTCATGTTCTGGTTTCTTTTTATATATGTTATATATGTTATAAGGATATAATCTAAGTTTATGTAATAAACAAGAGAGATCTCATTAACTCTTGAGCTTGACCGAGTTGGTTTTTAATCAGTTCAGATATATATTTTTACTATATCGTTAAAAACACAGAATATCTCACCATGAACCAAAATTTTCGATATATTTTTATCAATAAACCACGATCTGTAGTAAATTCTTGTAAAATAATTGCAAAAGAGGCGAAAAAACTTAAGGAGAAAACGCTTGAATCATTTCAGTAACACATACTTAGAGAGGAAGCTGGTTAATATCGAACATATCTAGTGTTCACCCTAATGCGCAAAATGCGAGTTAACGATCATTTTCGAAATTATGTCTGCGTAGAAAATCAAAAGCCACGCTCAAATTATATTTTATAATATTCTCTCCATATAATGCTCATATACTTCAGGAAACGAAGAACAAGGACTCTTGTCTTCTTTCAACAATTTAAAGGATTCTGAATAGCGTTGCCAGTTTGTATAATCACCTTCGAAGTTAGTTCATGGGACTTAAAATGCTGTAACTTCCCCTTCTGTATTAATAAAAAAACAAACTTGCCACACATACTTGAATACACATTTATATAAATCTTATAATTAAGCTTGAGATGAATCAGTGGCTTTGTTCCTCGCATCAGGAAAAGCATGTAGCTACATGTATGCCAATTATATCAAATCATTATTGTTCAACGACCTTTACTGTTGTGACAAGAGAGCGCAAAAAGGCAATATCTCCAGCTAAGTTTGTTTACATGATGCTACAATATCGCTTTCTAAGCAATAGTTCCCTTGATAAGAGACATTAAATACATGATGACTTCCCTGTATGTTGCCTATTCGATCCTACAGAAATAACAGTAATTTCTTTTAGGCTTCTTTAAAATGATACATTATTAATGCAAAGTAGAGTAAAGATAACATTGAAGAAATTATTATGCCAACGTTACTGTTAGATTTCTCTAACTAGTAAATCACATTTGCACATGAACTTGTGTGAGTTATAGAGAAATTGTGCTTTAAAATTTGAAACGATGCCCAGACACTTGAACCGTAACAGCAATAGGTTAAATAACTTAATTAAATAATAAAATGTTTTTCTTATAGCTCATAAGGATATTATCACGTTCTTAAATACTAAGGTCTATATGTATGTATATGGAATAATACAAACAATCACTAAAGTACGATGCCAGAGTTATGTTTTCAGTTTGAATTTGATCATTTACTAAATTGCTTAATTTGGGAAAAGAAAGCGAATAAGGTCTCTTTTGCGCCGAGCTTTCCGTTACTCAAGAAAAAAATAAACAAATAGCGATTCTTTTGCAATAAATAACAATCAATTTAAAGGGAAATGTCAAAATGTGGCAGCGTGTCTGTATGAATAAAATCCCTTTTTCGTTACAACACTAAAAATAATAATTTTTCATGACATATGTACATAAATGGTCCCCTTTCTCCCGATCACAAATAATGAAAAGCAAGTAACTAACTATAGTGAATAAAACTGTTATATAAATAATTATATCGGGCCCAAGTCATTTCTTTTCAGATATCATTATTACGATAATCGATGAATAGAATTAATATGGTTCCTATAGCTATATCGTACTATTTATTGTTACCATACTTGGCAAATCTAACACACATTCTTAGATACGTAGAGTTTATCTTAAAATGTTCGTTGTGATTAAAGTCGCTTCTTAAAATGGAACTCAATATCGTAAGGTAAGCACTACGAAATTGAGTAAAATAGAAGTAAAATTCAAAACAAAATTTTTACTTTCATCGTTTCCTGTTTACCTCAAATATATCCACATCTTAATTCCCAGTTAAAAAATGTATTTTTCTTTTAAAAAATTTATCTACAAAAATGCAAATTTTCTTCTAAAAGGAAAAGAATATATTTATGTGCACATGTACGAAACTAAAAAAAATACTAAGCCATGAATGACAAACCGGCATACACGCTATATATTATGGTTTCTTAAGATATATAACCAAACACATGTCCTCACATTTGCATGTTAACGTAAAGTGCGGTTACCATACGAGCACATGCAACTAAGCAGGCAAATAGAAATTTCACACCATACTTTCGAAAGGTAAGCTCGAAGCAAGCATTAAGCATTTGAATGTGTTAGCAACTAGTAAAAGCAAAATATCTACTTAGGTTTATGCTAGATATAAAAAAAGTAGACATCCCTAGCGTGTACATACATTGCCACGTATACGTAAGCATTTTAAACTGATGATGTTACTCATATTATTCCTTTTTGAAAAAAAAAAAAAAAAAAAAAAAACAAACCAAGAACTGCTCTTTTTGCCTACAGAAGAAAAACATGAGATATTTCTGAACAGTTAACATAATCTATTTAAATAAGTAAGTGTATAAGGATGTGTGAGGATATGACAACATGATTTTCCTAAAGTTTATCTGTGTGCTTGTCTTGATGAGTAAGCTTAACCAGCATTAAATCGAGCCTGAACAAAAATGGTTTTCTTTATCTTGCAAACATTTACAAACTTTTTTTTAGCTTAGATATAAAAGAAGAAAAAAAAACAGTAGAGTTTATTTAATACATTAAAACTAAGAGAAAAAGTGAAAAATAATTTACAAAAAACTATCTTTTACATAACACTCGAAAGAAGGTAATTTGTGTGTGGGTGTGTGTTTACGTTTACGTTTCTTATTTATTTCTTTTTATTCATTCACTTACTTTTCTCATTGCTTTAAATAAATCTACGTATTCTAGTGAAGGAATATTGAAGGTGTTATATTCTAAGAATACAAATAAATAACTTTCGCTATTACTTTTTTAATATTCGGAAGTACTCAAAACTTTTCAATACACACACATACATATACTTGATCAGTCTTAAACTACGAAAGCATGCAGCAATGCATAAGTTATACTAACAAATATTTTACACTTCAGTAGACATAAGTAGACATTAGTGCTCATAATCGACCTAAGTTGAATAAAATCCTTTCACCTCTTCAATGATAAGCTCCCTCCCCTTAATTACACCCTACACCAATTGTAATAATGGTGTTCTAAGTTTGAGCGAATAAATGTAAATCGATTCAGAATCATTTTCTCTAATAATGCAGTCTATCCGTGCGTTTGCCTAATGTCTATCCACGCACAGTCTTGCGTTCACACTGAAGTTCTCAATTCTGAAATGATTCGATGAGATTTGATAAATTGATTATTAAATTCATCATCAAAAATCGGGCCAATTTTACGACTACTCTCCATATAACACCATATTTTAAGCTGCCAAGTGGAGAAGAGTCCCGAGTATCAAATCAGTGTTCTCGTTTTCAAATCTCAGTACGATAAACGACCATACTTGGCCGTAGCTATAATGGACGCTCAGTCGGCAACTAGGCTGCGGCCACTTGCTCTCTCTTTCTTTCTCCCCACTTCTTTCTGACCAGCACCATGTAGACTGATCATACACTAATGATATCAAAAAGTTATATTTTGAAGAATTCGTTATATATGAAAAAATTTAACGATATTTAATATTTTTCTGAATTCTAGCTTATTATACATATGTCAAAAATAGGAATCAGGTTTAACAAGTTTTTGAGTCCCTTCCCGCATAAATCTTCTCACAAAATGTAAGTCATCATATGGTAACAAAATGCACCTTTTACTATATTATGATAGAAATTTTTATTCAGATTAGCGATCTGATACATAAATTTACTTAGATGGTCTTGATTTATTTTTGGCGTACTTTTTATAGGAAAAGTTTCTCAAGAAAAGCGAACTTTTACCTTCAAATATAATACTATTTTTTATTCTTTTTTTTAACGAAAATAAGGGGAAAATTATACTACAGGCCAAAACGTGTAGGGTGCTTTATGATCGGACTAGTTATAAAGTTTTAATTTGTTTCGTTCTTCTCTTTGAGTTAGCTGGGAAAAAACTATGGATCTTCGTATAGGATAGATACTATTCTCATTATAAACGAAAAATTCAATGCCGCTTGATTTACAAATCATCCGTCTGTAGCTAAAACAGCCGAAGAATTTATACCTAAGAAATCCATACTTGAATATCTAAAAACTTACATATACTTTAAGAAAAACTATTAACTTCCGATATGTTTTCATAGTTTAACACCAACATTAATTTGAGCGTACATACAAAACAATTAAAAAATTTTGTTTTAATTGCTAAATGCTGGTACGCTATGCATGTACACAACAATTAATAGAAAATTTTCATTTGTTTTCCTTAACTACTACTGAACATTCAGTAAATGACCAGACCTGAATGGAACTCTTATTCTAATTATATACTACACTTCTTGTGGTACAGTATATATCGAGTTTATGCAGATGTATTCAACAATAAGTAGAAATTAAGAAAAATCTATTCGCCAAGAACTTAGGCTCGTTTGTGTATCTGCTTGTTATCCATTTGTCTTATGTTTGTGCATTAGTCCTATATTTTCACATTTATTTTGAATCCAACCTAAATTTTAGAAACACTTTTACGTGTTTCCATCCAAGGGTGGAACAATAAGTTGGATATGACGAATTCTGTGACCACTTCTCTCGAGAAAAATTCTTCTAGGAAAGAAAGTGCAACTTTCAATACTTTTAAACAAAAGTCGTTGAGGCGTAGTATTTTGGCATTTAAAATAAATGTTAAAAATTTGAATCTAATGGGATTATTTTTTAAAACATCTGTCATATAAGCGCAAGCCCATTTTTTGGACCGCAATTTATAGGATTCTCCTGAAAAGTAAACCTTTATATGGCAGCAAAATCTAATTTCTAGTAATTTATGATGAAAAAAGGAAAGAAGATCTTTAACAATTAAAAAATTAATTTTACCACAAATTAAGACCCGATCAGTTCCAATTTTTGTCTGCCTTCCATACAAGAGAAGAGATAGCTTTCCTTGGAAGGACAGTGTAACTTTTGGTATTTGATCATAGAAATAAATGAAAAATAGTATTAAATGAAGTAGTAAAGAGCATTGAATTGTCAACCTTGCCGGTTTATAATTTTTTTTTATTTGTTTTTTTGTTTGAAACTTTTAATATTAAGCTTTTTATCTTTTTTTTTACAGCGTTCTTCCTCCAATGAAAGCCAGCTAGTGTTAGAAACTGTTAATACTGCTACAACGGGGAAATATAGTTGTGAAGTCTCTGCGGATGCTCCCTCATTTCATACATTAATTTCGGCTGGTGATTTGGAAGTTGTTGGTGAGTTAAAAATTACAAAAATGTGTACAAAAAAAAAGAAAAGAAAGAAGAAAATATTTCTACAAAGCGTTGCACAAAGTGATATTTATGTTTATACCCTTTAAACTCTCAAACCACTTGACACAACGGCCATTAACAGGCCACCATAAAAAATTGTGGAGTTTGTTTGCGTTAAGAGGGTGGGATATATTAATTCCTTTTTCCTTTATTTTTTCATATTCTCTTTTATATCCTCTGTAGCGCCTAAGTTCTTACTAAGAATTTCTAATATTATCTAAATAACATCTCAGGTATTTTTTAATAAAAGTGCGCATAGCCTAAATGTAGGTGCAAAAAGACGTGTAGATGACCAAGACGTTTTCAAAACTGGCGCCACTTTTATAGCTCATGTCTTTTGTGTGCATAAAATTCTTAAAAAGTTTTAATATATGTTTTTCATCTCCTTAATGCGCACAAGAGCATAATAGTCATTTGAAAATAATAAAAATGATTTTTGAATTATTTTAAATTTTCTTTCAAGACTCATTAAAATTATCACCAATAAAATATGCTTTTATTATACTTTCGATAGCTTTTAAAAGTTCACATATGAAGTCATTTCGTCTTTTTCTTCTACCTTTATCGTATAGCATAAATGATTGTTTGAAGTAACATCAAGAAAAGAAACACAATTATGGCATCGAGAAGTATTAAAAAAATATATTAAGGTTTCATGGACTCTTACTGGTCTTAAATAATCTACTATTTATTTAAGGAGAGAAACGAATGTAAAGTTTGCACAAAAAGAAATCTTTTTAAGATTAAGAGATGCTTTGAATCTTCTAGAATATGTGGGAATATGTAGGGAAAAAAATATCTGAGAAAAATTTCTACGCCAAATGAATGTCTGCTGGGAGGAGATGGTGTGCTAATTTCTCTATTGATTTCTAATTTTTTTAATACACTTAGATATAGCTGTTAGATATGTATAAAGCTTAGATCGACTTGAAAGATTTCAATAAATTCGCCAAGAAATTAAAAGTTTGTGATGAAGTTTTATGAAATTAATTATGAATTCGTCTATAGAATCTTACACCTTTTTGCGTTTTTCTCTGTTATCTCGAAACACGAAAAGTAAAAAACAGGTTTCTGTCTTCAACAGTGGCAACAATACAGACATTTTCGAACATATAGTCCTCGAGGAAAGAGAATGAGGCAGAATATTTGTTAATGTAAAGGGGTTTTTCTCGTCCTGAGATTGCAGGCTAATGGAGAAGAATAACAAAAAATTTATATTATATTATATATATTTTATTTATATAATTTATGATTGGAAAGAAAATGTGTCTACGAAACATACTACGAAACATACTAAAACTTCAAAAGCGTTTTTCACAAAACACGATTTTTGAAAACGTCTTGTAACATAACTTCTATATATAATAGTTCCGCCCGAATCTTTTACAGCATCTTTACCATAACTAAATCTGGGTAAACACGTTAGGTTTTTCGATAATTTATTTTAAACATTTTTTATTAACACACAATCACACAACCTTCGATTTATCTAAAATATCCCACATGTTTCTCCAGTCACAGATATACTTCTCACAAATTTATTTATTTTCTTTTCCTTAAATTCAGATTTATACCATTTACGCTTTGGACCGCAGACATAGTTAAACTAAACATGTCTCGCATGGTCTGTTGCCATCTTTTTATATTTCCAAATGATTTATAGTTTTAATATTTAATACTTTCTTGAATATAGTTATTCCACGACCTCTCCATTCATTTCAAAAAAATTGTCAAAAATTGCTATAGTGGTTTCTCCCCTTTAAAACGCATAACTTAGTAATGTTGCAAAATGCGTATACAATCTTTTAATACCTTTTGTTACGTCCTTTAAATAATTAGAAAAAATCTTTATAAAGTTCCGCATAATTCGCAAATCAAGCTGCATATGTGTTCATTCTATTGATTGCCAAGATTTTATATATTTGCAATGGTTTATGCATTCATTCCCGGCTCGGATCTGCATCAGCTGCGAGCGTGCCTTTGATTTTATTCGTTTGCCATTTTGTTTATTTATACATGAATTTTTTTCTTAATTTATTTTCGTCTAATTTAGCACAATATTTATCCACAATAGTCAATTTAAGTCGACTGTTCATTTATTTTAGCTGAATTCCATATGTATAAATATAGCAAATAGATCATTTTTTAATTCCGCAACATATTTTCAAAAACTATTTATTTGCTGAAAGATTTCATATTTATTGTCTAACTTACTGTTATCTACCGCATTATTTTCCCAATTGTTTGCAACTCTTTACATCTCTGAAATTCACAATTGAATTTTTTTTTTAATTTTTCATATCTGTTACTCTATTTGTCATATGATTTTGTTTACAATATACTCTATTTGTCATATGGTATATTGTTTTTCTTACTACCCATTTACGCCTGGATTTCTTTAAGGTTTACCAAGTAAATTTTCTTTTAATATACACTACATTCATTATGTTTTTCAGTAGTACCCGGCAAAGAACCCGTAATAACAGGCATTAAATCACGCTACCACGTTGGCGATATAATACGGGGTAATTGTACATCAGCTCATTCAAGACCGGCTGCAAATATAACATGGACAATAAATGGTTATGAGGTAAGTTTTGAAGAAAACCTCTACAATTTTGAAAACATTGAAAACTTTTTAAAACATATTTGTGGATACGTGTGTTTTTTATAAAAAAAAAAAAACTAACCAACATCTGCGCATAATGTCGGGTGCAGCTAGAAACAGTCATTAATGTTTACTAACTTGCAATGAACAAAAATAAAAAAGTGTGTCCTAAGAAAAAAGTAAACAGGAAAATAGCATAATTCAGTTTGGGTCGAATCTTTTAATGCTACAAATTAGTCCTTTTTAGGAGCTCTTTATATACATTTTGAACTTTTTTTGAATACATGCCGCCTACACAATTAATATCTTTAAGAAAAGAAGCGAATACATAAAGCAAGCCATTAAATTAAAAATTCCAGAAATTTTGAGTCCATAGTTTCATGAAAAGCATAAAATGATCAATTTCTAAAGAATATAATCGAGATATTTTACCTATTTAGCTGAGCTCAATAATGATAACAATAAATTTTTAGAAATGTTTTCCTTAACCGGGTACGCGATTAGTAATATTCATTTACCCAGACGGACGGGCGGACTGACAAACAATGGGCATTCACCCTACTTTTCACACTCTATTCCAGAAAATATAAAATTTATACACAAATGTGAATATTACTGTTATTTACAAATATCCTCAAATTTAATACATTCCAAATAAGCATAAGAAAAAACATTCTTTTTTTTTAATATATAAAAAAGAGAAAATTATAATAAAAATAGGATAGAATAAGAAAGAAAACTATATTTGTCTTGTGTACTCGTCACTTAACGTTAAATAGGATAAATAGGACCGATTCGTATCGTCGTCGATTGCCCAAGTTTCCTAAAAATCGACGGACGAACGGACAGACCAACGGGTAGAAAATTCTGCGTTATTAAAAAATATTCACATTTAGTGTGGTTTCTGATTCCATATAAGTCAAGGCAATCAAAGCAAGTCTGACGCATGAAGAAATGCAAGAGTAGAAAGTTACTTGTTAAACAAAAATAAGCAAATTACCTTGAGATTCGTGTCTAAAAAAAAGTATATATATATATACATATACATATATATATTATAAAAAATATAGCAGGCCTTGAGTTTTCTGTTTAATACAAAACTTATTTATTATCTTGATTTTCGTGTATCAAATAAAAGTAAAGCAGGCGTTGAGTTCTATGTCAAATATAAAATTATTTTCACAGAAAACCTAAAAGCTTATTAAATAATTGCGATAATTTTCAAAACTGGAACTATCCCACAGATTACAAATTTTTTAAAAACAATTATTTGACAATTTTTAGAAATTTAATTAATCATGAACTTCATCTCAGTAGCGTTAACAAAAAATTGCCAAAGTTTAGTTTATTAAAATTCTTAACGCCTTAAAAAGTGCGATCACGAAAGCAAAAGAAAAGGAGGCGGAAAACATTAAAATCATCTCAGACGCAGTGCTCAGCTGAAATATTTTTCACGGTGCACATAATAATTCTGAACGTTGCAAATACAATGGTACAAGTGAGACATCTGCTTCCTTCCCGGGCTTTAATATGAAAAATGCCAACAATTACACCTCAACGGCAACAGCACTTGAAACTTAAATAGAAAAAGAATTAAGTAACTAAATAAAGTTTCTCCTAAAGCATAGACAGACAAGAATTTGAAGAGGAAAACGCTCTAAAAGATGTAATAAAACTTTGCTTTTTTTTTTGGCAAAACTGAAAATTCATGAAATATTGTTAGGCAAATAAAAAAGATTGAAGAGAGGGCGACAGAAAAGTTTTTCAAAGAGGAAGAGACTATCATATCCCCGTCTAGTTTGAAAATTAAAAGTTATTACAACCTTATGTTTTCTATTTGCTCTCCCTCCAAAACTATAAAAACGTTAACAAATGGGACCTTTTTCTGTGTTGTAACATTTCTTAAACGAGCAAACAATAATGCCAGCGAAATTAAAAAAAGACAACAATAACAACCGTAGTAGCCTCCCAACACCAAACCAAACTAATAGTTTCATTGTCATTTATAAAGGTGTCAAATTAAAAGTCACATTACTTCCATTACCGGCTGCAAAACCGGTACACATTGTATACGCAAAGATTATATGTGCAGCGCAGGGCTTCCTTCTGTGCGTTGGTATTTCGTAACCACAAAATGTGTATTTTTTATACCTTAGCATATGTTGTTTATATTGCATGAAAAGCATGCCAGTCCAGAGTATATGAGAGACCAAGACCAAGTTTTCAGTATGTACGAAACTTGCATTTACTTGAATTTCCGGTCTTTACCGCTTTCTGCTCATTTATATAACGTGGTAATGGTAACGTAGTGATCGTAACTGCTATTATTATTATTATTACGTTTGTGTTGGTGTGAAAGTTTATAGGTTAATGTAATATACCGAAACAAACAATATTTATATATAAAAAAATGAGTTTTTTTTTTTTATATTTTGGTAAATTGCAAGGCTTAACAAGACTTTGTATTGTGTACTCTCTCTCTTTTTGCGTCTCTGTGTTGGTAGGAAAATTTCTCAATTTATAATTATTCCATTGTTTGCATGGATATGAATGAAGAGGTTATACTTGGTTTTATGTGACAATTGTAAAGTTTTGTTTATAATGGAGAGTTCTCTATACTTCGTCTCTTTGTCATTCTGCTGCTCTCTAATTTCTGAGATAATAAATGTTTGAAAAATTCAACAGAAAAGTATTCTCTTTTTTCCGTTTTTTGTTTTTTTTTCTTAAAACAAAAAATTGTAATTTACGGTTTTCGAACTTTTATTTTGGTTTTAGAAGAATTTCCCAAATGATTTTACTTCCAAAAAAGGTTTATTTATATTTTGCAGGATTTTGTTATATGCATTTTTAGAATAATTGATGACTTTTGTACTTCAAGATTTAAATTACTTTTTAAAATAGTAAAATTTAACTCCCTTTTAATTTATCACATTTTTAAGTTGAAAAAAAAGAGCAATTAAAACTTTTTTATGCCGATCAATTTGCGATCATTATAAGTAACGAAGGCAAAGACTATAGTTGTCGGCTTTAGAAACAAAATTAATAGTAGTCCGCATTAGCAGAGTTTTCTTGGTAGCTACCATCATTTATAGTCTTTGAAATAATTTAATAGGCAAACAGTTGGTAATTGTTTTATAATGGACAACGGAAAACGGAAATGTATTGAACGCATTAAATTAAAATGGGATCGTTTAAGTCAACTCTTTAAATGATAAATGAAATGATTGGTACATAATTAATTTCGCATTCTTTAATATTTAAGCCGAATTTTAGATAATTGCAATGGTCTTATTCTTATTATAACATGTTGACGAGTGCGTATATGGAAGCAATTTTGGGTCAATTTTTGTTTTAAATATATATACACGTGCATATTAATTATTGAAAGGTCTCGAGCGGATGTATATGTGCACATCCAAAATCGCAAACATTTTGTGATTTCTTTCAAGAAATCTCATAAGTTTTATATGTTTTCCTAATCAAAAGGAGATTTCGAATCAGTTTAGCTACGTACGTCCTTTCTATTCTTCGTTTCCTCTTTCAATCTTGTCTCGTTTTCTGTTCTGTCCATCTGTCCACCTATGTGAACGCGTGCCCATTCATTCGTCTGCCTATTTTTAAATATTTTCATTTTGAAATATTTCTTCTCAGTTTTTATGCCTGCGCGAAATAAATGCGATTCGTTAATAATTATCGAAAAAGAAAGAAGAAAATCTCGAGAGGGGATTTGAAAACTCTAAAACAAATAACAGAAATAAATTTAAATATAAAATGATAAGCGTTCTTTACTGGAGACATATTTAATAAAAACAATAAAAATCAATAAGAGGAAATGAGGTGCAGGTATCAGAAAACACGCCTTAACCAAACGTAATATCATTTGAGTAAAAAATCTTAGGATGAAACCTAGCACAATTGTTATCAGTTTGAGCATACAAATCCACAAAGTTAAACAGAATAAAAATTAATTTTATATATGTATTCCTGCCAAAAGAAGAGAATGAAACTTTTCGCGTGTTAATTACACTTTCTCACTATATTTTACGCTTAAAATGAAATAACACAATAACTTTCTTGTTTTAAGTTTTCTTCATCCTGTTGTTCTTGTTAGTGTACTCAATTACTGTAATTAGTTAACTGGCAGTAATTCTTAAACAAGAAAGAGGATGAAAAGATATAAGTGTCTAATACAAAGGCTCACAGTTGCAAAAAACTTATAGTTCTTACTTATTACTTTACTTTAAATCACGGTTAAATAACTAAAGTAATCATTAAAGACAAAAGATACCATTTTGAGATTGACATTGCCAACTGTGTAATAATTTATTCCAAATAACTTCTTCGCAAATACTGGTTGAGTGACAAATGCGTATATATAGATTGATCGGTTTTCCTGCTTCGAATTTTTTCGATATAAAAATTAATAGTAGTTTCCCTTATATGTCAGTCCTATAAAAGAGAACTTAGTCCATAATATTTTTTCGAAAATAGTTTTGATATCTTAGATCTTCGGTGGGCATCTGGCAGCTCAATTTCGGATCGGTGGTGGATTATTGCAGATCCATGCCTCCCATTTACACAGCCATGCCTAATCGAAAAGAGATTGTTTAATATATTATTCCAAACGATGAAAAGCTCGCTCAAAATCAGTTGAGCGTCATCAACTCTTTTGTTTTTTTTTTTCCTATTTTGCTGATCATTCGGTATCAACATTGCCCACTTTCCCGTTTCCTGCACAAGAACACAAAACCTACATGCGAGTACTTCCAATGTTTTTTTTAATTTATAAGATAATTAGTAGTCGCGTCGCTTCTTACTGTTTATGTATCCTCTCTTCGTAGACAGGAGTACGATGTCTACTGAATATTCCTTTGCAGCCGTAGTGAGTTTCCCCTATTCTTCAGATAAAGGTTTATTGTTATTCGTAGACACCTCTTCCATTGCATCTCCTTTATTATTTTTCCTCGATTTTTCTTTCCAACGCATTTAGAGGTTCTAATTTCATATATTACCGTGAGAACATTTGAAAATCTCACAGGCCAATATGTATCTATCTTCCAATAAACAAACTGAGTACGAATCATTAGCCAAGATTTTTAAATGAATTATATCTGGAAGAAACTCTGAACTGTCTCAACTACTATCTCAAAGCATTCTCATCCAATCATCCAAACTAATACACTTTACTTTCCTACGTGATGTGGAGATTCTCAGTACTGCCAGCTGTGACGTTATTCACATTTACACTTCCATTTGGATTCAAATGTATCGTCTCCCAATCTGAGTTATCCCGTATTTCATCGAACGCATACGAATAGTCCGCCAGGCACTGATTAATATTTATGCAAAATTTCAAATTGCAATCTGCAATTTAGACAACGCTTGTAAACTTTTTTGGACCTGTTTCTCAGCAACGATAAAAGGCATGGGAAAAACTCCGATTTCTCATTGCGATATTTGCAGCATTTAATTTATACATATTTTCTACTTAATATTTACACTTTTGCCTACACGTTTTCGCATCACGAACCAATATCGTATGTTACAAATAAAACGAAATGGAATGAATGGGGAAAATTCGGTTTTTCATATCATAGCAATTTCCGTTTTTTAAATAAAACGGAGACATTAACTGTGGTCACGCCAGATTAATAATCAAAAAGGTTTTTATACCAAACTTTTAGAAGTTTTTTGGAAACATTTGTACCAAGGTTTGTGCAAAAAGGTTGATATTCATTATAAACAAATTTATCGATAACTTACTACACACGATAATAAAAGCTATACGACATTCACGCCTCTGTTTAGGATATAAGAATTCATTAAAATGATTAATGGCGGTCATCTATTACGTAAATAGAAGGTTAAAGATTATCTGATGAAAACAGTTGCAATTGTAAGTTATGTACTGTACTTCAATGAAGGCAAATTATGCCAAAAATTTAATCTTATTACTTCAGTTAATAATGCGTAACTTAAATTTAGTCGTTTTATCGTAATTTTTTGGACTGTAAAGCATTCAGAAGGGAAGTGGGCAGACCGTCGGGCAGAATAATAAAGCTAAGTTGGCTCAAAATTTTAACAATCGTGCGAAGAATAAACAAAAAGCATACAAAAACCAAGAGGGAAGAAAAAAGCGAAACTTATGAAAGACTAATGATACAAAAAGTCATAGAAAGAAAGCTAGAACAATACAAAAAAAACTTTGTCTTATTAAAAATATCTTGAGACTAAAGGAAAAGAAGAAATATTTATAATAGAAACTTACTTCAATGAATTTCAAATCTTTTTCTTTTTTTACTTACATATTCGGCATTTTTCTTTACTAATATTGTTGTTGAGTTTGTAACTAAAGAAATCATGAGTGTCATAATGTAATTTTTGATTTTCGATTGATTTTTCTTTAGTCCACAATTGATTATCGCATGTTTTAGCTTTATGTACCATTGTTTCGCTAAGGTTCAATTATTCTCGCTAAATTGTCAATAAAAATGAATGAGGGGTAAAAAGCAAGAAGCAAACTGACGTTAGTTTGTTTTCTTAATGTAAGCAAAACTTTACATGAAATAAAATAAATTAAAATTTTGTTTGAATTAATAGAACTACTTTACAAATTTAGTTTCACGAACAAGATGTTTGGATTTGTCAATGTTTCTCTTCTGCATCGTTTTTTTTTTTTTTTATATAAACTCAACTCTAAAATGAATGTTTTTGGTAATTTTTTATACTCAATGCTGAAGCAAATTAATTCAAAGCGATACCAATTTAGCGGTCGCCAGATTTAATGTAACGGGAGAGCTCATTTTACGGAAGCAGGCGATAATTAAGAGTTCAGTTTGCTTACATAAAGCCATTTTTTTCTTGACTGTCACTTTCGTGGTAGGAAGAGAAACTTACATTATGACTCTCCATATATTTTGCAAAAGTGAAGCTAGAAATGTTAATGCTATATGAACTCTACATTGTTTTTCTCGAATAATTTATCCGAATTCCATATAGAAAACAAAAAAAAGGGCACTAAGATTTCTAATATTTTTGCTTTTTTTTTTGTTTTTAAGACTAATCCATCTTATGTGCGTCAACATAAACCCATTAAGGATTTGCGTGATTTGGAGACTGTAATATCCGGCATACACTTCGTTGTTACTCCACAGCATTTTATACGCGGCAAATTAAAAGTAAGTATAATTTTAACAATAAATAGTAAATAGAATTTAAGTCCATTAAAAATGAGAAAGAAAAGAGAAGGTTTAAATAAATGACAACCACAAAACAGACAAACATTAATACATAACATATAAAAACAAAAGGAAAGAACATAAGAAATATGAATAAAATGCTGCTGTTCGTACATATATGTATTGAATCATACATTTCATTTATGGCCGGACAAAAGGAAAAACGGAAAAGAGATTTTAAATTGCTTGACTTGCAATAAGAAAAAAGTATAAAATCTTTTCGTTTTTTTTTTTGTTTTTTTGAAGATTTTCCAGTTAATTGTTTTTGTGGCTTTCCTTCTCTATAGTCTGCCTTAAAGTAAGAGACTATCATAAACTAAGTCAAGAACAGCTGATGTTATTTTATGATTTATTAGATGAGCATATTTCACACTAGTCTTCTCAGTGAGATATTGCAGAAGTAAAATCATCGCAAAAAAAAAAATTTCAAGAATTACATTTTTTCATTATTTAACGTAAGATACGTTGCACTGCCCATATCCACGATGTTTATTGGAAGTCTACAGAAAAGTCAATCGAAGAAGATCGTCAAGTGGCTCGAGCTAATGAAGTAAATTTAGTTAATTCTTTTTCGGATGATTATTTCGATTTAGAGGATGACATCGATGATGATAATGGGGATGTACAAGATCGGTCGGCCCATATAACCCATATAAAAGGTATAATGTTTAAGTTTATGTAGAAAAATTAAAAATTATGAAAAGAGATTGAAAAGAATGAGTTTCGTTTGAATTTTGTAAGCATTGCATTATTTATTTAATTAATTTAACTTTTTATTTATTTTTATAACACAGAATCGAATTATGTGGTTATCTTGGATACAATCGTAAATCACTTCAAAACTCCCCTAGAAAAATGCGTAAAAGATCATGACGCTTTACTAAATAAGTTCAAAATAAAAGCTATTTTTGTTAATGTTCCACCGATACTTAAGGTCTAGCAAATCATGCTTGAACGTTTGCGTGCCGTGTATGTTAAGTAGTCAGAGGATTGTCTGGCGATATAATATTGCAAATTCGGGATAATTTAATTAAGGCTTATTATCCACTATATGTCAATTTTTATGAACAAGTAAAAGAAACTAATACAAAGTTATCAGCAATATCATCAGTCAATGTCTTAAGTATATCATGGTCAAGTATATCTTGCAGTAATAACTAACTAGCATTGTTAGGTAGGTGTTTTACCGGATCTATTATTAAATCCTGCAAACTTTGACGTCCGCATTCTGATTTAGTTTGATTAATCTTTAAAAATGTATGAAAGCGACGATATTGCTGATCTTAATTAAAACATCCCGAAGTTGCAATATAATATTGACGATCAGACAATCCTTTGGCCACTTAACATATATGGCACCCAAGCGTTCTAGCATGCATTCTAGGAACTCATGTATCGGTATAAAATAGATTGGAAATTATCGCCGAATAGATATTTAATTAATTTAACTTTTTATTTATTTTTTATATTTTCTGTATATGGACCTTTCCTTTTTATGTATTATTTAATAATATATATATATATATATATATATATAATATATAAATACATATATACAAACGTTTTATTTCATATTTAGGTGATATGTCTTCTTTGAATGCCAACGGCTCAACGGCCGCACACTTCGGTACATGCTTGCGCCTTTGGCCGCATTTAACGACACTACCATTTCTATGGTATGCTTTGCAAGAAATTCTACAATTGTTGCGACAATTGTTTGGACAACAACAAATAACAACTGCAAAAACAGACAATGGGTTAAATAGAAAAGTAAATAAACACAGCAAGCATAACATTCACTATCAGCAACAAAGGCAGCAAGTAGAACAACATTTAAGTAGAACAACAGCAAAAGCAACAGCAGCCAACAGTCAAGCCACACTTTCGTATTTATTGAAATGGTTGCAAAGAAAACAAACACATTCACAAGCAAGTAACAATAAAAAGGAGAACTGACAGTAAACGTTATGGATTTTAGGCTAATAAAGCAAAAACGTAACAACAACAAAAAGAATTGAAACATTATTTAGCAAAAAATGAAAAAAAAAAGAATTTTTTTTTTTACATTCTTTATGCTTAAGGGTAATAGTAAATTATGCTACAATCCTTAGAGACGAGAGTTCAAGAAAAAGAAATTAAACAAAAAACAAAAAAAGAAGAAAAAATTTTATATTCATTCAACTATATTCGGATATTCTTTGTATCCAGTACATGGCGAATAAAAGGAATTTCTATGAAATATTATTATAGATGAAAAAAGATAACACTGACAACTTTAAGATGAGGGTGGAAATAGAAATTCTTGACACTTTACTCTAGAAATTTATTGTAACAGCTTAGCATTTCACAATGAATTATAAAAGGTGTGCATATACATACATACATATATATATATATATATGAATTCACGTATGCAAGTGTATATGCATGATATGCTTGTAATTTACAACCATTGCAAACTGACAAAATATAAAATTTTGTTTTAAAGAATTCAGATAGATGAGCAAAACGATATCAATCTCTCTGTCCCCCTCTTACTCTCACACCTTTTTCTCCATCTCTCTTTCTTTATCTCTCTCTCTCTCTTTCTCTCTCGCTCTCTCTCTTTGTTTCTGTCTTCCTTTTTTTTCCTTCCCTTTCATATACATTTCACTTGATTTTCTTTTCTTGCTTCTGTCTTCTCTGCCGAAAATTTGAGTATAACAATATACGGTATGAATATTTAATAACTTTGTTTGTTAACAACAAACAAAACTACATGTATATGTGTGAAACGAAATATTATTATCTTAGAATTTTTCTTAGTAATAATAAACAACAATAAAAAAAAATGAATTTTTATTTGAAATTTATTTAGAAATGCTAAAGAAAATTACACGAGAGTAGAATTAAATTAAAACAATATGATAGAAACGAAAGCATTTATTTGGACTGAAATCTATTATTTTTTTATATATATATTTCGAACTACTACTATTTTTCATCTACTTAAAGAATTGTTGTTTTTTTTTTTTTTCAATTTTGTAAATTATTAAAAATTGTTGTTTTTTTTTTTTCAATTTTGTAAATTATTAAAAATTGTTAGCTAACATTAAAGTATAAATTCTTTATTAAAGGTGTTGCTTATTTTACGTGGGTTGTATGTTGAAATATACTAAATTAAATTAAATTGCAATTGACAAAAACAAAAATATATAAAATAAAAAATAAATAAAGCAGAAACATAAAAATGAATATAATATAATTCAAGGAGTAATGTATAATTTGAATAAATTATGAATTGTTTTCAAAGAGTGAGGCTCGTCAACGTGTTATATACATTTTTTTTAACCCAGCAATGATAAAATAAGTAAAATAGAAAAAAAATATTTTTTGTACTATAAGCCGCTTAAATCATATTATTTTAGTTTTGGCCAAAAATGTTACTTAATTTTTTTGTTATCTCATCTATTGTATATTTAGGAAATAAGAAAGCTCTAGTCGATCTTTTTGAATATGCAGACTTATGAATAATTACATGAATATCCAAAAATAAATATTTTGGGTTATTTAGGCAGAAATTTTTATAGCCACGTATAAGCGAGTATTATTGTAAAATTTTATATTGTAAGCGGTCGCTATCAATACATCGGTAGTTTGGGTCCAGATTGTTATTTTATTCTTAACTTAAAAGTGGGGAAAATTATCCAAATTTTGGTTTTAGCTAATTTTACTTCTTTTTACACTTAATGGAGACCTAAAATGCATTCTTGATATCAACAGACATGGAGATATCTAAATCGATTCCTCTTATTCATGCTAACTAAAAATGTGACCGTAGGATTTTTGAGTCAAATTGTGGTTGTTGGCATCTAGCGTGAAAAAAATTCTTTCCGACTTAAGTCAGAGTTTTCCAAATTTTTTAAATATTCTAAAATAAAGTAGAGAAACCAATAATTTCGACATATATTGCATATCGCGTCGTAGGTATTTTGAATGATATAATTTGGCAAACACTCATAGCACTCACCATTACAAACTAAAAACGCATTTTATTTACATAATTGATATTTTAATTTAAAATTTTGTAATTTAAAAATTTTTATAATTTAGGAGAGAACCACGCTGGTGTAAATCAACCAACTTTTGAATTTAAAATAGAGATTTTTTTGAACAAAAAATACTAAGCCTTAGAAGCCATATTATAATTTAAAAAAAGGAAAAACGTTGGGTTTTTTTTCTAATTGTGTGCACAATTTAATTATCGCGTCTTAGTTACCTAATTACTTTTTCCTAATTTATTTTTGAAGATTTTTAGATATTAAAGATAAACCACGCCAAATAAGCCAACTTTTGATCTTAACAAGAAAGTTTTGTTTTTAAAAAAAAACCGAGATTTTTTTAAAATAAATAATCCTAAAATTTGGAAACCCATATTTAGTTTAAAAAAAGGGAATAATGATAGGCGAACACGCAAAACAATTTAGCAGTTTTTTAACCTTAACATTTAGCGACGAGACAAGACCTTAGGATCGTAACGCGTCGACACGAATCTATTGTAATCAATTTATTTTTATATGCTCATGAAATGTTTATGCATTTTATAGGATATTCTGTGCATATTTCTATGCCTTATAATAGAAATTTGTTGAATGTAGGCATAGATTTTTTGGTAAAACTATCTCATTGCATAAATATAGCAAAGGAACGACATTATACTATATAATATATAAATATTACGATATACACTATATAACGATATCATATTATTGTAGTATAGCCTGCCCTAATAACAAGTATAAAAATGCAGTTACATGTCATTGATGGTGGCACAGAGATGATAATTGGGTCAAAGGAAGTAGTACAAACGATACCATTTCATGTTAAGGTCGCATGAACTAAGTAGATGTTTTTAAAATTTTCCTCTTTTTCTTTTTTATGCAATCGTCTCATTGCTTTGCAGATAAACATATAATGATTTAAAAATATTTTTTTTTTTTTTTGTGACAAAATTATATCAATAAGAATATGCACAGCTTCGTTCGTTTTTATGTAACCAATGGGATGTGCCCACTCATAAAAACCCTACTACTTGCTCAAGTAGTAGAGGCATCATTTAGCCGTTCTTCCATGAAAGTTCGAAATGTTTCCTTTTTTTTAAATCACAATTATTTCTCAAGGTTATTCACTATTTTTTTTTTGTTCAACTGCAACACATCTTAAATTTATTTACTAATTTCTTTTTTAAATTTCACTGTAACATATTTAGGGGGCCTTTCATCTCTTTACCAGAAAAACCAAAAAAAAACGGAATAGAATGCATTTCAAAAGCAACGCGATGATAAGTACGAACCAAAAACATGTGCGCTCACGCGTGGAATCATTGCTTTTGCTTGTCGAGGCATAATTTGTTTGAAAATTGTGTTTTAACGGCAAATCGCTCTTGGCTCACAAGTATTTGAAATGTGTTTATGGGTACATCAAGCAAATTTTAACGTTTAAAATTGGACTGTGACGTGAGGTCGGTATCTCTTAATTTTTGCTTTTAATTTCTTTGGAAATTTTAACAATGAGCAGTGGGGATGGGAAACTGCTCAAAACAATACTTACTCACTTAAAGTCGTACGCATGATGACATTCATATACTATAACAACTTCATTGGTGGAGGAAATTAGCAGCATAAGGTTCTAATCATCTAATAAAAAAAAGAGTTAATCACGATTGGTTTATGTGAGGAATGCTTTACAAAATACTTCAGTAGCCGCTGAATGCCTCTAAAAATTGCGGCATAAGTAAATATTCGATTTAGAAGATAATGCTAATCAAGATGGCCTTATTGGATGTTGCGATTACTTTATAAATAATGAGGATGTTAGCTAAAAACTTATTTTAAATTTTAGGTCTTCTTCGCTATGTAAGAAGGCAGTTCAAGAATTGAATTATCAAACAAAGCTGTATAATTTTTTACTATTATATTTCAAATTTCCCATTAAGGCGTCAGGTGAAAATGTGCATAAATTGCATGTTTTTATTAAGAATTTTATTCCCATCTAAAAGTTCAACGACCTTAGTGTGATATTATATGGAAAATGTGGGAATGTGCTTATATAACCCAAACGTGTAAGTAGCAACTGTTTTCGTTCGTACGATTGTCTCCATCAAATACGTCTGCCTTACCAAAATTAATCCGCAAAAAGTTTGCAAAGAAATTAATTCCATCTTAAGTTGATTCACAATTTATATTATTATTAAATTATTATATAAATTTTGTTATGTTTTTCAAGAACATTTCCAAAAACAAATATTTGCCAAAGTTAATGCTATATAAGGCAGTAGGAAAAGGGTGTATATGTAAAACAAGATAATGATAACTACCGTTTTAAAACAAAAACAGAACTTACAAGCAATGAGCTAATGTTCAAATTTTTACAAATAGTGGGCGAAAGCCTTTAGATCGAGGTAATGAATTCTGAAATTTAATTCTAGGAAAATGAAAAGCAACAACTTGAAACAAAAATCGCTAATCTAAAGTAAGTCTTGAACAGATAAAGATGACTTCTTTAAAAGGAGAAAACAGTTTAAGCAAAAAGCCTACAATGGATTTGTTCTAGTCTTCACTACAGGTTTAGCAAACTTAATATAAAGCCCCTATGAGAGACGTACAACTAAATATAATATAAAAGAATTTAAGAAATATCTTTTTAAAATATTTTGTTATTAATTGAAAAGTTTCGCAAAACAAAAAGAGAAAATTAAATATTAAATAACGATTTGTAATAAATGAAAATTAAATTAAATATAATAATGCGAGGGAAATTTGGATCCATAATAATTTGCAAAAATAGATTTTAGTTATCATTTTTCCGCAATAAATTTTTGGTATTTTGGCATATAACAATTTTTGGATAGTTATGATATTAAATACTTTTTATAATAGAATTACTTGTCAGCCATAATCACTTTACAACTTCCATTTGTGTTTTAAAAAAACTATTAATATTTATGTATTTATATTCATTTTTATCTGTTATTTAATGCCTGTAAATCTCTCTTTCATTTTTCTCAATTAACACTGTGTAACATACTTTTTTTAATTGCATTTTTAATATAATTATAAAACTCAGATTAACAATATTTTCAACATTCGTCAACCAAGGATACTCTAGATGAATTGATGCACTCGTAACAATCAGAATAATGTTTCAGATATCCTTTAAATACATGTAGCTTTAGTCCGCTTTTGTTTCATATTCAATTTAATTAGATCTGTCCGTTCATGGTTAAAAAAAAAAGAAAAAAAATTGAAATTTAACGAATATGCTTTTATGCTATTGGCTGCACATTTCGTCCTATTAAAAAAAAAAAAAAAACAAGTGATACTCCTCAAAAAGGCAATAAAATCGTTGACTTACAATATATAGCAGATAAAACACAATGGAAAATTATTTTCCAGGGCCGTTTGAAAATTCATTACCAGTTAGCAAAAATGCAAATTTTTATTTACTCGCTTAAAGTGTTGGGTGTACAAAAGTCGCCTCGAGACGAATATGTAACCTTTTTATTTGTTTTTATATATTTCCATTTACAATGAGTAAAATATTTACTGTTTCATTATTCAAAAAAACAAAAATAAAAAATGTACCGTTTAATTAATTAATGTCCGCATATAAATAAATGGTATTTACTTATATAAAAAACATACTTTATCCCATCAATATATACAAAAATTACATGTATTTACCTATATAGGTAAGTGTACATAGGTATTTCAATTATTGTACTTAAAAATAACCACACGTGCAGATATATACATAAGTATATATATATATATATATATATATAAATATATATATAAGTATATTTAAACCATATATTATTGTGAATCAAATGATAAACGCAGTTGTAAAAATTTCCCCCACAGAAACATATTTAATAGATATTAATTAATGGAAAATATAAACAAACAAAAAAATATTAAATAAACAGTAAAAATAAACATTCAAATCAGGCTTCTTTAAGAAAAATACTAAATGTAATGAAGAGTTCTTGGTAAGTATACTATAAGAAATTCTTGGATTTAATGAAAAATTCCTTTAATTTTTTAAACATAAATTATGTTGCCAAAGGCGTAGGGAGGGGTGTGTTAAAATTATACAAATTTGTAAATATATAAATGCATATATAAAAATATATGTATATATATCTATATACTGAGGGAGAGATCAACACACTTTATGTAATCACATTTTTTACAAGTTTTTATAGCTTTACTCTAACTCTTTACGAAAAAAAATAAACAAATTCTTAAACGTCATGGTATATGCTCATGACATTACCCAACACATACAGATGTCTGCAGGTAATGGTCTTCAATCACGTCAGAAATCCATTAATATACTTCAGACTTTTCAACATGACTGAGTTTGTATTTAAGGTAAACATAACACACAGAGAACTGAAATGTGTGCACTGTGTGCTGCAATGAAAGTCATAGTAAAAAGGATAAGCATACACGTACACACATATATATACATATATATTTATATATATATATATATATAATTTCCCTTACGTTCGAAAAGAACTTGAGACAAAAGTAAACAAACTATCAAGAACAAATTTAAAAACTAAACAAAAAAACTATACTACAGGAAAAGTCAGTTTACGATTTTTTTTATTATTGGCATTATATATAAAATATAAAAAACTTATATTCACATCAGAGCGAATCTTTGATACCCATCACCTTAATCTAACACATTAGATTTACAAGATAGTTTGTCAAAGGGCGCATGACAGTTGACCGACTAAGCCTTATAAGTGGTTGTAAGAATTATTTATATCATCTTTTATTATATTAACATCAATCCTGTGGAACTTTTTTCACTTTTACGGTAAATGGTTTTAGTTAGTTTCTGTTATGAGTTTCGAATATATGCCGTAAACTATAATTTATAATTTTATGCTCACTTTAGACTGAGGTGTGCATAGTTCATGTCCATCTTCAAGCTTGTACTATCTATGGATATATATATAAATACCTATATATATACATATATAAATACCTACATATATATACATATATATATATATATACATATATATATATACATATATATATTGATATATATATTGATATATATACATATATATATTGATATGAAAACCTGAAACTTGACATATACATATATATATATATATATATATACATATATGTATACATATATATATATGTCAAGTTTCAGGTTTTCATATCAATTATTATGACTCTGTGGTTATTTTAACAAGGATCAACCGGAAAACCAGATAACTCAGTTTCTTATGTTGATCATCTATATATGTATGATACTTTATGAAATCTCTAGTAGATGCTTCTGCATTCCATAAGTTGAATGACAAATCTAGTATAAAAACAGTCTTAATCTTTTGTCTTTTGTCATCTGAAATCTTTGTCTTATAACATAAAATGTTTATAGCGCTAATGCAATATTTCTTCATTGTTTATCTATAAGGCTCGCGAATTATGTTAAAGCCTTAAAATGCGTGGTAATACAAAGTATTTGACAAATATTTTATTTTATATTTAATATGTGAGAATTTAAAGATTACGCCACTTTTGCAGGATTCTTTTTTATTTAAGTACAAGACGCTCTAAAGATCTTTAACCTTAAGATAGAGAGCCAAAATTTCGTATTGATTTTGTTCGAAATATTAAATTGAAAATGAGTCTATCAGCAGCTGTGACTATGTATTATTATATTATATATGCCATATGTCAATTATGTCCTATAGCACTTACCTAGCAAGGTTGTTTTATAGTTTATTAAAAAAAAAAAGATCGCCCTGAAGTCAAGAACGAAATTTTTTAATTTTTTATTAAAGAGAATATTCATTTGAATTGCTTAACAAATAATTGATAAGAGGGGCTTGAACTTTGAATTTTATAAATTAATTGAAAATATTTCAAATATGTCTGCCAGGCAATTAATTTACATTTTTTAATTAGTGGAGAAGGTATGAAAATATTTATAGCAACGCAAGGTTTGTGGTAACACATAAAACTAAAAAGATATTTATTTCGTTAACCTTTCATATCCCTCCTGTCAATCTGTATATCTTCGCGTTAGATGAAATAAATCGATGAAATATATTCAAACATCTTTGAAGACGACTAAACCTTCTCTGGTCCATTTGTCACTCGTATCTGGAAGAAAAATCATAGTGCGTCGTCGTAAAGCGTAAGCGAAATATATCAATTTAAAGGCGAACCTATAGTTCTTATAACTGCCAATGGAGGATGAGAATATATTAAATTCGTCTTTCGTTTCTTTCGTTTGTAAGTACTAGTAGAAATAGTTCTGACAGATTGCATGAAGTATATATATATATTCTTAAATGGCATAAGATCATGGATCACGCTGCTACGTTTTTCGGTTGTACAATGTAAACATTGTTAGTCATGCGAGTAACAAATACAGCAGCAAACATGTATAAAGGACATTTAAAAATTAATCGGTTTCCGGATACACTTCCAATACACAAAAAACTTTCACAGCTTACAAAAGATATGTAACTAAGTTTTTGCTAAAAAAGCTTCTAAGACCTTTTAAGCGTTAATTTAAAAATGTCCGGATAGGTCGCGTCTATCGATTAAAAATCTATATAAAAACTTTTACGTAGAAGCTCTCTCCTTTCTTACCTTTTGATGCTCACCACAGAAGGATGGAGATATATTCTCTTCATCAATTCGTTTGCAATATCCAGAAGGAAGCTTCAGAGAGCCCGCAAAGTATATATATTCTTGTTCAACATCAAATTTAGAATCGATTGTCTGTATGTCAGTTTGTCTCATGGCCCAAAAATGAAGACATCAGCTTCAAATTTGACAGAAACCTTCGAAACTCTTGCATGAAGGGTGTTGCAGAAAATAAGCCAAACTGGTCAAAGGGCACGCCCACAACTGAAAACACTTCTGCTTTTAAGAAAAAAAAGTTGCGCTTTTTGCTTATTACTCACAAATCACAGATCCATAAAAGTTTCCGTATTCACACACACACACACACACATACATTGAGCCAACTTTTCTCTTGGTATTGGTACAAAAATGGGAAGGATCGGGCAAGCCTAAGCTAGATAAAGAAGCACTGGAATTTAATTGTTTTGTCAAAACGTTTGTAAAGTTCAGAAAAAAGCTTCTGAAACGCCACAAGGTGTATATTATTGATCAGTATCAAATTCAGAATTCATATAGACGCACGTGCGTCCGCAAATATATATATATTTTTTTTTAATAAGTGCGAAAGCATCGGAAGCCGTAACTTTGGCCAGTGCGGGACTTTAACCCGCTTAAAACCACCTACACTACTATATGTTGCCGTTCAGGCTCTAGCATTCAGCCTACGTCGAGGTTACTCAGTTCTTTGTTTGTCTGTTATTGTCTGTCCACCCATGTGTTTGTCTATCTGTGTAACATCTCCGATAAGTATTTCCCAGGTCGCAAAAATTAAGACATCTGGATCAAATTTAGAAAGTTCTTCTATGTACGTCGGTATTGACAAAGCGCCAAATTGGTCAAAGAATACGCCTATAGTGTGACATAAACTGTCAACGCTTCTGCTGTCTGAGCATTTTGTTCACTACTCTTAAACTACAGCGAAAAAATAATAAAAATTTCTACGATATCCTATAGAAACTGGATATATCTGTCACGCCTATCCAATGTTATAGAGTATCGAAATTTAATCATTTTCGACCTTTTTTCTGATGATAAAGGTGATGGGTGTAACAAATTCGAAATATAATTTGTTTCGCGTATTTTGTTATAATTACCACCGTATAATTGCGCTAGAAAGACGAGTGCTACATGTCGCCCGGAAGATCGCTAGACGCATATGTTATGAATTATGTGCGCTGTTAACAAAAATATACTAAGTCAACACAATTTCCCCAATTTTTCAGCAGAATAAATAGTCTCAAGTCAAGCAAGGTCCGAAAATAAATTAGCTTCAAGAACTGAGGTCCTCGCAATCCAGCGAAGGGTATAAGCACTCTTAAATTAAGTGCTAATTTCTTTCTATTGCAAGGAATGAAACCAGCTTCTGAACAGGTAACATAAGGTTGATTTAACTAATAAATTTTTGTAATATATTTAATCTGACACTTTTTACACAAGATTATCGTGATGAGGAACAAATAATTAGCCTCTGCATACGCGATCTCTTTAGAGTCTTCAGACAGACGAATATTTATATAACAGTTAAAATTAAATCTTCAAGAAGCAATTAATGCCACTTTTATGGCATAGAAAATATTCTTAAATAAAGCTTAATAAAGCAGCTCGGAATAATTATGTAGGAGAATAGTGTTCATGTTCGCCATTTTACAAATAAGCCCAAGGTTCGTCATCTTCGACGCTTTTTGGAGCTGCGCAACTGTATACTTAGGCATTACTTGAAACCAACTGATTAGCTTTCCATGCACTGTAGTCTCATTCTGGATTCAAGGCGTAGATTGCCTTTTTATAGCAATAGTGATTTTATTTCATCAGTCCGTATCAGGCACAAGATATTAAAGTCCTTTGCAATTGTTAAGGATTTGAAATTGGTACGCCACGAATGATTTAAGTAAACCACGCATTTCAGTGCAGCTTCATTAAAATCGAAATAAATTAATATATCCTTCTTTTATTGATCTTTTCGAGGACTATAATCAATAACAAATTGGTGTACACAACGCGTATTTGCAAAACACTTCTTTCGTATTTAATTTCTCATGCAAAATAGTGAATATTGCCTTTAAAAATCTTTAGGATATCGGCCGTCTCTTGGAACTTAATTCTATTGTCGATAATAATAGTTAGGATTTTTTCTATATTTTCTAGAATTAACCAGCATTTTTTAAATTCCATTGCGTTCACCATCGATATCCGTATGATCTTATTTAAAATCAGTAAACCACAGAGTAATTAATGTTTTCAGCGGAAGACTGTCAATCGCCGAACTTATTTACTAAAGTGTTAGGTACATCACTTATAGAAATAGATTTTTATATTAAATACTCAACTTTTTATGAAATACATATAATCTTTAATTTCAATCTCCATTTTTTTTATATAAATAATCATTTAATTTACAATTTTTTAATAAAAAAAAATAAAAAATTTAATACTGAAAAAAAGCAACATTTAGAAAATTTAAAATTCTATGTTGAACACCACCTACATTTTAATGTTCATAACTTAGTATAGTTTTCTCTTAAAAGGAAAATTTTTAGTTGGAGATATCTAATAACAAAAATGCCCGAAATGCTTTGCACTTTATATGCAATACTTTCGTTCTTAATAGCATAACCAAAAAATGAAAAACCAAAAACTGATGCATTAAAACAATGTTTCGTACCCAACTGATGAACAATCTCTCAAGAGAATATGGATTGGAAATCAAATTCTATAAATAAAATACAACTCAAATGAATTTAAAAGCATAAAAAACTTTTTGTATTACGATTAAACGTAAACAAAAATAAAAAAAAGTGCAAGAGGATATAGAATACATCAATTTGAATTTATTACATTTTATAGTTCAACTTATACGTAAAGTTTTTTCTGAATTCATGAAAATGTTATTTTTATTACATACAATAATTTAAAAGTTTTTAAATCTTCGAATTGGGTGAATGAAAAAAATCATGAATTTTTTTCTCAATAAATGGTTTTAGTAACGCTCTAACCCTATTAAGCTATACTGTAGCTCTTCGGAAAAGGTGACAGTCCATACATAATCAAAACCTGAAAAACATCGCGAAATTTTTTAATTCGTTTGGAAGTAATTGCGTTTTAAAAATAAGCTAAATCCCTGAATAATTCGTTTCACTTTAAAATGTCATTTCAGCAATGTACATGCGCTATTAACGACATACGACGCATTCTGATCCAGCGAAAGTTCGTAATGAATGTGAAATTATTCAAAACATTGAAAAAGTCGGTACAGTTTCTCTTTCGACCATGCTGTGGAATTAAACATTGCACAAAATATATGAATTGAATACAAAAAGAAACGCCTTATTTGAACACAATATTATTGAAAAATATTATGGATCGAATTTTCATTTGTGAATTGCTAAAAAGGGCGAAACTCTGCTCAGACTGTACAAACGATGATAAAATCCGGGTTAAAGTGATGTACAGCGTTATTTTTGGCCGAATTGGAAGTAAATAGTGTAATGTAAGCCACTTCATTCTGGCCATTCTGCGTTTGAAAAATGAGAACGAATTATGCAGAAGATTGAGCGTTTCAGTTTCACTGAGTTTGTCTTCAATTATTTCATTCTTATTTAGTTCTACGAGTATTACTTCACGTCCATAATGTTCGTACAACTGCATGATTACTCAAAAGAATTACAATTAACTTAATGCAACGGATTTTACCAATGAAAAGATAAAGCTGAATATACAAGTGCGAATATAACTATGTGTTCGCATAGACACAATGATTTCACTTTCCAACGTCAAAAATTCAAATATTAAGGAGCGAAAGTAAAGAAAAAAAAATAAAACGTAGGAAAGGCGTCCTTCAATCACGGCAACGCCAAATGACGATGACTGAGCAAGTGACAAAACATTTTATAAGGCTACGTTTCTAGATTTGACACTCCCTAGAATAATTGTCCGGTATGTTAAATATTAAGTCAATTAGAAAATATAAAATGAAACATATTTACTGAATTATATCTACACAACCCAGACTCATTTGTTTAATACGTTGTTACAAAACTGGTTGATTTCCGATTTTTTTTTGTTTAATTTATTCTTAATCCTTTAATGGTTTTTGAACTCTGAATGAATGTGTTTTAAATATAAATTACCTTCAATTTATGTTCGCACGCTTTTGCTATCATCCTAACCCCTTTCGATATTTCCTTTCTTTTTCGATTGTTTTAAAAAAACCAAAGAAAGAGACATTTTTCTGCTGACAAGGCCGTCTTTTCATGTAGAGGCACTTAAGTCATTTTTGACGCTTCATGTTAAAGGCATGAAAATTCATTTTTAATATGCATTCGTCTGAGAGTCACGTCTATAATGGATATTTTTTTAAAATCTCCAACTACTATTACTAATAAAATCTTCGTAAAAATTTTTTGAATAATATTTTAAAAAAGTTTTTAAGAAATCTAACGAATAGTTTTTTTCTTATTTTCTTTCAGTTGATATTTTTTCTTTCACATTTCCGTATTTTTTTTTTTTTTTAATTTCCAAAAATTTGCATTAATTTCAAAAAAATGTTTGAAAACAATATCTTAATAATAAGCTTTCATCTCAAAAAAAAGGAAAAAAAACAATACAATACAGAGTTAACTCTCGAATGCTTCAGGAAATGAACAATTACTAGCGAAAACCACACAAAAACAAGAGAGAAAAAGATTTTTACTCTGTTAAAAATCCATCTTCGCTTCACAATGCAGTCGTGTTTAGATAGAGTTGTGTTCATGATGATGGGTTTTTTTTCAATGTAAGAGTGTGTTTTAATCTATTGTGAGAAAACATAATACACGTACTGTACACCTCACTAAACACCATGATTGCATATTATTCCATCATCGACAATACCACCATTTCTTCTTTAATACCGAGTACTGTGTATAAACACTGGCTGACGTTCATTTGTTGCTGAACACTAAACTCTATTGTTTTGAAAAGAAAATTGCCATCATAAAGCAATTCGAGTGGAACGAAACGTTGTGCTAAATATTACTGGTTATAATTTTTGTATATATATTGTGGTGCTGCTAACTGATGGGTAATCGTTTTTTGTTTTGTTTTTTTTTTTATATTTTTTAAAATTTTTATATATTAAATATAAAATTAATAGCTCTAAAGAAGTTTTAGAAAAATTAATAAAATCGTACTTGTTTGTACACAAAATAGGGACAAGAGTTTAGTATAATATTTTGCGTCGATTGATCACGTTCGTACGCCTGTGAATTTGTTCGTTGTGGTGGAATTCTCAAAGCCCCAAAAACTAATGTTTTGCACATTAGCACTTCAAGAATTGAAACAACGTACGCAAACTAATGGATTTTATTTTGTAATTTAAAATTTCCCAAGAATATTAATAGAATCTATCCAGCTTATAGGGTAAAGATGATTACAATTCTCGGGAGTAGTAGCTTATTGGGTAAAGATGATTACGGTATAATGAAGATTAAAATTCATTTTCCAAAGCAGATCAGAGTTCATGATTCGCCCAAATATTAACTCAGCTTTCTCACCTTTATGCCTATCAAGTGTATTGTGAATTACAGCCAAATCTTAGTTCCGTTTGAAACATTCAGAGAAATGCACTTTTTTTTTTTGATCAACTTGAATTGCTTGAGTTCCATGCTTGCCTTGAATTTAAGACTTTTTCTAAAAGCTTTCTCTAAAGACCTTTTCCAAAGACCTTCCGTAAAGACCTTCTGTAAGATCCTTTCCTAAAGGCTTGCTCTAAAGTCCTTGATATCTACATCGATTTTGGTAAGATGTTTAACAGAATTACCCACAAATTATTATTACGGAAATTATATCGCTTACACTTCTATTCCCACTTAGTTACTCTCTTGATTACTTTCTTACCTCGAGAGTAGGGTTTTTCAACTCATTTGAATGTGGGGAATTAGTCAATTTGGCACATTTTTCGTTTCTTTTTTTTTGATATTATTTGAAGGAATATTGTTTCAAAACATGTGCTAGACTAGGTTTATACGTAAAAGCCTTAGTTCACAATGCTAAATCAATTGTAATTCTTGCTTTTTCAAAGCGTCGACTGGACATATACTGAACATGCCTTTGCGTTTTTAATATTCACAATATATTCATCAGATATCCTTTTTTTTATATTATTATTGTTTTATTCTAGGCCAATGAATTTAAGTGTTAGATTAGAGAAGTGTGTTGAGCCCTAACAATTTCGGCTCGTTGGTATATTTATTTCAGTGTATTCCTTGTGAAAAATTGTACAGCAATGAGATTTGAACCCAAGTGTACTGACTTGCTAGAAGCGCTTCTTAACAACTCATCCACAGTTACGGCTCAGATATCCTTAAAGTAACATATTGTTACGAAAAACACAATCTCGTAAAAGAAACACCTGCAGCAAATTTGCCGAAATCTATGACGCAAAGAAAATGCTTTCTTATGCTTTACCTTTCGTGGTCGTAAAAAGTAGGATTTGCAGCCGCATGAAGGTGAACATTGACAAGAATTCCCGCGGAATCTATCAAGTAAAATAAAGCTATGTCAGAGCACCCGGCAGTAAGGGATTAGAAGCCATAGCAGAATGGGATGCAGCGTGTTTGATGTTCGAAAGGTTTATAACCGGAGGATTTTGCTTAAGACAAGTAAGCTGAGCGTTAGAAGTAAAATAACAATATTCCAAGCAAACAAGCATCAAAGACATAAATTCCTTTAAACAACTATAAAAACCATTGAGATTGTAAATAAAGTCTACGATTTTCACGTCCTAGCGATGCACACTTTTTCTGAAGGGAAATACAAAACGGCAGTTTTATAACCTATATATATATATATATATATGCATACACCCCATTGAGCAATTTTTTATCTCGTTATGCATTGCTCGTCTGACCTATATGTTATTCCAAAGTCGCGTTGCCCAAAATTGCGACAGGGATGGCCAAAATTTAACATAAAGGTTTTTGATTAATAGTCACATGTACAAAGTTTCGAAGTAATCATTCGCTCGCATCCACTCCCACGATGGAGCAGAAGGAAATACAATTTGGAGTGTACTGCAGTTACTGATCCAAGCCTACATCCAAGTTACATACTCATTTAATTCATTTATAGACGTCTCACAAATTTTAAGAGAAAGAAACTTTGTATATTAACATGTAGTTTAGAGCGAATGAATTTTAAGTAGATTTTAATTAACACTGAAAATTACATTAAAAATTCAATTGGTTTCCGTTATTTATAAAACTTATTCTTTATCTTTTTACATCCTCGTCAAACCTCTTCAGAATACCAATTTTTAATTAAGAAACCGCACTCAAAAGAAGCTTTCCTTACAGTTTTATATCCCTCTTCACACACATGATAGGGAATAATAAACCGAATGTACGTTATTTCATCCATTGTGCAAAAAAAAGTTTATGGATTGCATTGTAAATATATTCCCAGTGGATAAAACTTTTGTTATATACATATACATATATACATAAACATATATATATATATAAATATATAAATGAAGTTCCTAATAATATATTTTAATTAAATTAACTAAATTTTCTGTTTTTTTCCTAAAGATTGTTTTCATAAATTTTAAAAATTTTGCGATTTTTTTTTTCGCTTTGAAAACTTTTTGCATGCTTACGACAGGTCTCTCAAGTACACTCTCTGAGAGTTGTTCATTTGCCTTTGTTATGCTTTGCTTTGACTTGACAAAAAAAGAGAAAAAAAGATTGATTTATTGCATAAAGTATATTGTTTCATAACATTTCCATTAGCAGTTGTTTTCCACAGGCACAAATGTACACACACAATAAAGATGAAGACTTGAAGGGAACAGAATACGTAGAGCATAGCCCTTCAGTTTGCTATGAAATAATATAGAAGTTCAGGTAATCCAAGACACATGTTTTAGTGTAACGACAACAACATTAAGTAAATAAAGGAATTTTTATTAAATTGTAATGCTTGTACTGTATGTATGTATGCATTTGACAGTTTCATTAGAGTGAAGAAAGACAATAACAGGTAGTCTGTCCATCTGTCAGTAACTGCAAAGGATATAAGGTATAATCTGCATTTTTCAATTATCTGCTTGTATTCTATATATATATATATATATATATATGTGTGTGTATTGTATGTATATATATGTATTGTGAACGTAAAGAAAGTGAGAAACAATAGTTGTTAGAATCGGATGACCAAAGCCGAGAAATGCAAAAATGTTTCCCTTGGCGTACAGTAATCTTGTAAATGAACAAGAATATTGTTTTCTTCTTCTTCTTCTTTTTGCATTGATAACATTTCAAAAATTAATTTAAAAATTTTTTATTTCATAAAAGATGCGGAAAAAAACCCAATTCATAAATCGAAGCACTTTTAAACGAAAGAAAATATTGCAAATTTTAAAACTTTAGCATCTTAGCGTGGAATGCAATCAAAATGAAAAGCGTATAATTTGTTCAATGAAATAACAAAGGAAAATATTCTCTTATACTTCAAACACGGAAAATTATAATTTAAATTTGAAATAAATAGTTGGCAAATCTTTAATAATTTATTTATTAGTTGAGTATTTTATAACTTGAAGGGATAATGTTTAATAGTAAATTAATAAAAATAAGTGGAAAAGTAAGAAAGGCAAAGTATAATTCCTCTTGAACTATGGCCTGACACCGTGTTAGACTAAATGCTAAAGTTAATTTAGATTATGTTACTTGCAGAACATCATGAGAAATTTGGAAATTATTTTGATTTTTCATATATAATGAATTGAGAAAGCTTTTCCAGTTACTAATGCTCAAGAATGCTTTTCAAAATCTTATTTAAGAAAATATTTTATCCATTTGTAATATAATCTGAGTTTTAAAATTCGGAAAAACATTTCACTAAAACAAAAGATGTGAACTGATCGCAATCCAGTAAAAATCTTCGTTACTACTTCGGTATCAATTCTGCAGTGAGATTTCGCTAGTTATTGTAGGCGATTTGTTTTGCTTTCACATATCACACTCAAATCAATTATGTGGCATTAGGTGAAGGATGTTGAGTTTGTGAAATTTAATTAACAGGTGGGCTGAAAAGTTCGTAGGCTGAAACATAGATGGCGCTACTAGTATTAAATCGTTATGATTTTTGGACAAATGTTGCACTTCGAACACTTGTGAGTTACAGCATTTTTAATGAAGCAACTTTAGTTAGTTTGAAAAAATGGATAAAAAGGAAAATAGGAAAAACAATACTATTGAAGCCAAGACTTGGCTTGATAAACATTATTCGGACTTTGCACCAGGAAAATCAACCGTAGAGAAGTGGTTTGCTAAATTTAAACGAGGCGAAATGAGTACCGGGGGCGATGTACGCAGTGAACGCCCCAAAGAGGCTATTACCAACGAAAACATCAAAAAAGTTCACAAAATCATTTCGGATAACCGTAAAGTGAAGTTGACTGAGATAGCTGAGACCCTAAAGATATCAAAGGAACGTGTTGGACATATCGTGAATGAATATTTGGATATGCGAAAGCTCTGTTCAAAGTGGGTGCTGCGCGAGCTCACAATCGACCAAAAACAACAACGAATTGATGATTCTAAGTAATGTTTGGAGCTGTTCAATCGTAATAAACCCGAATATTTGCGTCGATATGTGACAATGGATGAAACACGGCTCCCTCATTTCACACCGGAGTCCTATCGACAGTCGGCCGAGTGGAACTGAAGCCTATTTTGAGGCTAAAGACAAATCGTACTATAAAAATACTATCGAAAAATAGTATGACCGCTGTAATCGTTGTATCGCCCTCGAAGGCTACTATATGGAATAATATAATAAAATTCTATAAAAAAAAAAATTTTTTCTACGTTAGCCTACGAACTTTTCAGCCCACCTGGTACAATGCGGATAAGCAAAGAAAAAACGTGTTTTTGATGCCTCTGGTTCTTCAAGAGCCCGAAAAGAAATTCAGAACATATTGCAAACTCTCAAAAGAAAAGTATAGAATTTTCTAAGCAAAACTTTGCGTGCGAAAGGGGTTATTAAAAAATCCTAGCAAAAGTTTTAATGTCCAAGAATCATTTTTCGATCGTTTTTTGAAAAATATAAGAACTAAAAATAATCTTAACACTTTAATCAATCACTAGATTAGACACATTTACGGAATCTTGGTATAATAAACACATTTGGATTTTCAAAATTAAATTACCTGTACAAACTTCTCGTCTTGATTGCAATTACATCAAAGCTATAATCGAATCTAAGCGGCGTTTGATGTATATGGAAATCAAATATATTCTTAGCATTGAATGAAGAAATTTTTAGAAACATTTTGTTCGATTTAAGAATTCTAAATGTATTTCTTAGCGTAATGCACAACCTGACTGAAAATTGAGAATAATGAAAAGAGCAGCACATTAAAAAAAAAAAAAAAGGATTTCAAACATGAATTGAGTAAAAAAATAAAATATAAAATATTTAAAAACTTAGAACCACTACCAACTCAGAATATTCTTTTAAGTCTTTTGTTATTTAATATTATTTTAATTCTTCAACTTGGAAAGTTTTTTATTAAATATAATTTTTTATTCAATTTCCTTTTACAAAAGAAAAAATTCAATCTACTGTGTACGACTTTTTTACACATCTGCATATAATTTAAACAAACTTTATGACATCACTTCACTTTCTAATGATTTGATTGTGAAGATTCATATAGACACAAACACACCCACACACACACATACATACACACACACCCTTAGGCATGACCTATTCATTCAGTTTCCACGCAAAACCTCTTTAACGTTTGTATTATGCAACGGACTTTTTAATATAATGGACCAAAAGAAATGTCTGACATCAAGTTCGAAGGAAAACAGCAGCGGAAGAATAGTATAATAAAATAGTTAAATTGTAATATTTGCCAGAAGGGAAAAAACTTTTAATGCTTGCTAACGTAATAAGTGGAAAAGTCAACAAAGAAAGTTACTTATATAAACGATATTTAAATGTAAGGAGTAAACTTAAGTGATTAAAAGCATTGAAATAGTGATAAACTTCTTTTCTCAGTGCTTTCTTTTAAGGCTGCTAACTTCGAAAAGCTAAAAGATTAACTTGTTACTTAAGTAAATAAAAGCAACCAAACTGTAAATTTACGTTTTATTTTTTTATTTTCTGCTGTCAAATCTTAAGAAAGCAGTTTGTATTTAAGAAACGGCTTTTAAATGTTTGTAAGGTCTTTACAGCCATAAATAAAGAAAACAAAAACAAATAATTTGAACGATATAAAGAGAATCGATTTTAATCCACACTAATGTACTAAATATAATTTTTTCACTAATTATTTACAAGAACATATCTTGTAATGATTATTTAACGAATGCTTAATAACATGCTTAAGATATCTATGTAATTAAGATGAAAATTAAATTCCGAGTGTTAGGATATATGTTTCAAGTTGGCGGAGACAAATCAAGTTGAAAGGTGGGCCTTACCTAACCAAGTAACGGAGGTAATAAAATAAATAACAGGTTGACATTCATAGCGTATATGATATGAAGCTAGGTATAAACATAAGTGATGACCGTTTAAAATATATAAAGGTTAGCTCACGAGTACCCTTCACTTCTGCAAATAGTTCTAAAATCGGAAACAAATATATCCAAGTGCTTGCTAAAAAACCCAATTGTCGGTCCTTCGCTTCTATGTTTAATAAAAATAGTTAGGAAAATTAATAGGCGGACGAACGGCAGACGAACGGGCAGACAGATAGGTAGGTTGACGGACAGATGGACGAGCGGGTGAAACAAGCCGACGAGCAGGCAGACGGACGGACAAACGGACGAGCAGGTAAAACAGACGGGCGGACAGATGGAGGGGGAGATGGGCAGGCAGACGGGCGGACAGATGAGCACCCGTACCTGAATTCCGTCCGATGAAGCTTCCTTATGCAACAATGATGATGAAACGAAGGCATTTTCACCTTCAGTGTTCGGTATCAAAATTACAAATGTTCGTAATTCTTTAGATAGGCTGTATGAGTTCCATGCGGCAAGATTCGATATTATATTCCAGTTTTATGGCTTTGGGAGTTCTACAAAAAATCATCAATTATTTCGGTAGTTCGTCTGTTTCGCCTTTAGATGATTGGGATAAACAAACTAACTGGATAGTGAGACAATCGAACGGATACACGAAGAGTAAGCGAGTGTTGGAAATGAGAGCAAAGATGAACGAGAAGAGAGAAGAAGCGGATGTAATGAAACGATGGATTTAAGCAGATGGTGACGACGAATTGTCGGTTCAAAGAGAGACAGTAAGCGGCAAACGAATATGGCAGAGAAAGATTGAGAAACAGCAGAATAAGTACAACTTTGGCTTTTTTATTTGTTGTGCTCGATGGCTGGGGAAATTATGTATCTGTGGCCCAGCAGAACATAAATGTGCCGAATCTTCTACTTTTACGAGGTCCAAGCTATAAACACATGGCGGCTAAATGAAGATTAAGATTTTATCCACTAATTCCCTGATTGTAGGAGGAAGCTCGGGAGTTGAATCTATTTTAGATGACTTATCTTCTCGATAGTTCTCTGCTATTTAGGTCATAATACTACCGTGGCATGCCAGTTGTTATCTATGACTGATTGAGGTTGTAGCTGAACTGCGAGCACAAGCAACGTTTGCTAAATGTGTCGATGTCTTTCCAACTACATAATAGTCCGAAAAATTAGGTGGAGGGATGTTCACTTCCGAGTAGGTACAGATATACTAAAGTGAACGACTAAGTCCTCGGGGGTCGGGTCCCAAATGACGGAGCTCATTGTATTACGTTGGCAACGTCAACAAACATTGAAAATACTTTGTTGCCTGATCTCTTGGTGATGACCCTTCGGGGAGTATCGAGGCTCCTTGTTGGAAAATAAACTGGGTTTACTCTCTGATCAGAGGGAAACAATGGTCTGTACCCAGGGTGTTTGATCTGGTACATTGGGATTTACGGAGCTCCCTTTGTGGGGATTGTTCCAAAGCCCAGAGGACGATGACTAACGTCTCTAGAATTAGTCTGGCACTTAAATGTGCAATGGGTGTAAAGTCTTCACGACAGGTAAACATATAAAACGAATTGAGGAATCTGTTGTGCTCGATATTGCGAATGGAAAAATAAAAAAAATTGTATGAAAATTGATTTTAGCTCTCGGTTTTGTTGAGCAATGCTTCTTTCCAATATTTTGAATTAATCCCCTAAAGTAAAAATTAGTTTGACTTAAACACATCAATTTAATTGCGGTCTACATGTGAACGTTATTAGTCTGAAATGAATCAACAAAAGAGATTAATTCATAACATTTTCTTCTTCTGTTTATTTTATTTTATAAACAATTTTACTAGATATATGAAACAAATTAATTGTCTTTTATTGTTTATATTATAAATGATTTTCTAACTTCGTATCTATTCCTTAAAGCTACAGCTCAGTTATATGTGTTGTGACATATAGCTCGAAGCCGTTTACTTTCTGCAGATGTTTTTGTTATCTTCTTAATAGTTTCTTAAGCCTTTTGCTGCCTCAGAAAAAATGCTTTGTCTCTCACATGCGCATTATATCTTAGGCGATAAGTTTCGATGTTAAAACTGCAAAAAGGGTAAAAAGCATCAAAAGATAAATATATATTGAGAAAATTTACTTTATGTCAACTACTTTTCTATGAGTTTAAAGTTTATTTTAAAAGATTAATAAACTTAATTCTTAGTCAATTTAGTGTCCACGGTTGTTGGTATTTTTATTGAAAACATTTAACGACGAACGAATTTTTTTTGAATTTTAAAGTTGGTCCATATTCTTTTGTCTTTTATTTAATCTTCTTTTTTTTCAGATACAATTTGTACTTTTTTTTAAAGTTTAAATTTTAATTTTTATTCTTATAAAAACCAATGTATCAAATAAACAAAGTATTTATATTTGATCAAATAGTGACAAATGGATTTGAATGAAATTTAAATGTAATTAAAATTTAATGAATAATAAAATAGCCGAAGAAGAAAAACAAAGTCAAATTATCTTTATCCTAACAGATAACTGATAATTAAAATTTATTGATCACTAATTTCACGTTATCAATATAGTCTTTGCTTTTTGAATTACATCAAATCAATCGTTGAATGAAATCATCATATCCGGATATATATGTTATGTACACGCCAGTAATTAATGAAATTGCAATTTAATTATCGAATGAAAGAGGAAGTTGACAGTTATCAGGATGTGATCATCTATGTGTATGCAGCTTAATAGAATGTGGATAGCATTAATGCTTTATGTCATTTATTCTTTATATCTATATTTTTTAAGGGTTCATTTCATATAAATGGCTCATCAGCAGAGTATATTAAATTTATGCATTGTCTGATTGTCTGGTGTGTTTTCGTATTTTCATGTTCAACCTGCAGTTTGGAATTATGATGTGTACTTTAAGAAAGAAATTAAGAAATTAAATTTTCCGGTGATCAAGAATGTCTATACAACGTCGAAGAACAAAGTAATATTTTTACAAATTACAATTAACTTTAAGCAACAAAATTTTTCTTCATCATACTAAACTTATAAATTTTCTTCATCGTACCAAACTTAGAAATTTTCCTCATTGTACCAAACTAAGAGAGTCACAATTAAAAGATAAGATCGTCTTCTATTTCTATGCGTAAATTACAGAAGCTATTTCCATAGAGCGAAAGGCTGAAGGCCTTAGTAGCTTTTTTCAGGCTATTCAGAAATCCCTAATATCCGCGGCAAAATTGTTGTATTTTGGGCGCACTTAATGAATTTTTATGCGCACTTAAGCAATTTTTATGCGCACTCAAAGGATTTTTTTTTAAATTTAAGTCATTAATTGTTTGATTTAATTTGAGAAAAATTATTGGAATAATTGAAACCTACATATGTTCGCGTTGAGTAGTGATAAGTTGAATTTTTAGATGAATATGGTTCTTAAGAGTAATTTTGGAAATTTTGAATTATCCCCTTTGCTTAAAAGTGTAAACATATACGCAAAAAATTATATTTTTCCTTTTCTTTAAGCCACTAAGAAAAACACTTTTCAGTTTTTGGCAAAGCGATTTTTTTAACGCAAAACGTTTATTTACATGCATTTCAACAACTAAAGAAAATCATAAAGCGGAACGATAGGCAATATAGCTATTGAAAGGATCAACATATTGAGAAAAAAGTTTCGCTTAACTAAGCACAAATTAAGAAACACATTTTTAAAAATTTGCGCGAGATGAAGATGGATCATTATACTCTACTGCATACATTTTACGTCATATTAATTGATATGGTTCTACTGATGCCACACACCAAGTTGGATGGAGTTTTTTTTATAAAATAAAAGGAGAACAATTGTTGCGAAATCCATTAAATCAAAAAAAAAAGCTTCAGAACAATGGTTTATTGTTTGACTGTTACAAACTTAAGGTTTTAACGTACCAGTTGACAACAACAAGTCATTATAACAATTTTAACCACATAATACATCCTTCATGAAATCTTAATGAATTAATACTTACAAGTCTGCTAAACACACATAAGAACAAAAAACCCTTTAGCTCAGTTCAATTCATATTTACAAGAGAATATAATGTGAACGCATTTCGCGAAAAGTAATTAGCAGATTGTCTTCTGTAGGTTTTAAGAGGTAAAAACAAAGCTTCCCAAGATAATTAGCAATATTACGGATGATGAATAAAATCAGTTTACATCACCAACGGAGGGTAATATTGAAAACCAATAAAATTATCCTTTAAGGCGGCTTACAGTGCAGAATATAAAATTACTTTAATTCTGCAATGATTTTTTCATTATCTAGTAGAAGTAGTTCTGAATTTTCGTTGCTTTCTTTTTAAAATCCAAAATTTGAAAACTTACCGTTCCCCAGAATCATGTAAAAGAAGAGAAATTGCACGGATTTGCAGCTTTAATTATCTAATTCTACTCATTAGCATCAATCAAAGTGTTTTTCATTTACCTGAGCCAATTACAGTTTACCGTATATAGATGATACGGTTTAATTACCAAAGTAAAGGCAAAAGAAGAACTAACAGTGAAAACCGAACGCAATGCCATAAATGAGAACGAACACGCACACACACGTGGACAAACCGACACAAAGTAGTTATCTTTAAATAAGTTTTCTATCGTTCTTCTCTTTTGAAAGAAAGAAAAAGTTTTGTTGCATTTTTCTTTTCTTTTTTTCTAAATTTTTCTTTTTTTTTTTTTTTTGTAAAGTTTGTGTACCAAGTGGTAACACTTTCAAATACAAACAAACAACACAAAACAAAGTAAGCAAATCGAAAGGAACTAAAGCAAAAATAGAAAATGAAAAAAAAAAAGAGTTTATGTAATTTTCTTTTTCTCTTCTATAGGAAAAGTGCACAACATTATAAACCAACAATAATATAGTAAACAGAAAAAACATATTTCACACAAACATCTGTAAAACTTTAATGCAAACATTGTATGTTATGTATAGAAGTTTAGAAAAGAAACTTCTTGTTGCATTGTTGTTCATTTCTTTGTGTACGAACGTCGCACAACAGAATCATAGTTCAGTCCTGTGCAAAACTCAAGCAATCGAGCCGATATTAAAGTGAGAGCAATGGCATAAATTTCTACGAATTATTTGTAATATTCTTGGAACTAGAAAAAGACAAATAATAGTAAATTTTACTACAATCTTAACTAAATAACGTGTTGAACTTTTTTCTTCTTTCGGTTTTTAAATAATAACCAAAGAAGTATTACAAAAATTGTCCTTTAATTTCTAAGTAAATATTTAAAAAATGTGAGGCCCCAATAGAGAGGAAAACATGAAATTCAAATATTAGAGAAAATAGTCAGAGGTATGTAAATAAGTAAAATTTTTTCCATAAAGAACGACTATTATTGAATTTGCTTTTCTTTCTATTACCGGTTGCTAAAACCATCTATACTGAATTTCCTATTGCAACATCCACAAGAATCGATCTCAAAATCCTTAATGGATTTATATGCAGAAAGAATTCAAATGCCGTTATGGTAATAATAAACCGTACAAGCACGCTCGTACAGAAAGAATATTGAAATAAAAACAAAAAGACAGGATTCATATGTAGGGGAAAATAACGTATAAAAACGCTAATACACGAACACACATTTATGCACGGATACACTGTAACAACAAGCAACAAGGAAGAGGATGAAAAGAAAATAACAATAATGCATGTAGGAAAAGTCAAAGCATCTAAGCTGATACAACGTTCCTTCGTCTTCCTGAATACGGGAATAGCTTAGCAACAAAAGGAAATTTATTTTAAACAGACGTAAAGCTGTTAAATAGGATCAAATGAAACACAATGGCAACCAGCGACCAAGACATACAATCTGAAAGAAGGAAATATTACTGCGGACTTGAATGTAATAGCGTTAAGACCGAGTAGTAGAAAATTATTGGTTTTGTAATTTGATTTTTTTTTTATTGCTGATGGTCTATGATTATATGACACGAATCCGTGTATATCTATTAAGATTCCGAAACTGATTTAGCCGTTTGTTAATTTTTTATCCGTTTGCATTATAAAAATGAAATCAAATGAATGAAAACGAGTGCGCTATATTCACAAACTCTCTGAAGTAGAAGACAAAAATTCAAAAACACTTACTTCAAACGTGTACAAACTTGATTTGAGTTTAAAAATCAATATCTATAGGAGCTACTAGTATATTTTTGGACAAGAACGTTTTCAAACGATTCAATGGGAAACCCAAAACGAGTTTAGTGGAATATGTGGCGTGAATTATAGCACTTAGAATCCAGATTTCAGAATTAGAGATAATGTACAGAATATGAAATATAGAAAAGAATGTAGAACATAGAATATTGATTATTGAGTACAATTGAGAATAAAGAGTATGGAATATAGAAGATAGAACGTAAAACATAGAACATAGAATATAGAACATAGAACATAGAATATTGAATATTGAATATAGAATGAAAAAGGTAGAATGTAGAATAGAGAATACAAAATATAGAGTACAGTGTATAGAACACAGTGTATAGAATACACAATATAGAATATAGAATGTGGAATATTGAGTGCAGAATATTGATTACTGAATATAGAATTTAACAAGAAATGCAAATGTTTCCGACGCATTGCTTGACGTTAGAAACCTCAAACCCCGTACTAATTCTACTATCTAAACTACTATCGAAACTAATTCTCTCTATCCTAGAGACAGAGAAAGAGAGAGAATTACTATTAGTTTTTCAAAACATTCTTTATTCTTTCACAGTAGTCCCAAACGCTTTGTTGTATTTTGGCCAGAATCCTCTGCAATAATTTATAATTCCGCTTAAAACTGGTAGCAATTTTAATTTTATCCAAGGCCAACCCGCAAACGAGAATGACAAAACAGCAAAGGACATGGAATTGCCCCGTAGAAAAGACATGAGCATTGTTTCCACAAGCACATTACCAGACATTGTTGGTTTAAAATTTATTTTTGCAAAATTTAAGATTGAAAGTTTGCCAAAGTTGAAACACTTAAACAGAGTACAGTATCAGGAGAGGTGACTACAAAAAATCGCCAATAAAATTTTGTTTTGAATGTTGAACTGTGCGTGTTAAAAATAGAAGAGGCCAAAAAAGCTACCCATGGAAAGATTTAATGTAAACTAAGCGAAAGGTGTTTTTTGTTTTTTTTTCTTTGTTGAAATATTTTTAGAAAAATTAAAATAAACATATCTATTTTTGTTAAATTTTTAATTTTTTTTTTGGCATCCATAAAATATTTAGCCTGCTACGATGTTTTATTTAGTTTTAATATAAGTCAGTATGAGATTTGAGAAAAAAAACTTTGATATCATCATCAATGTAAGGAGCAATCTAGCAGTATTTATATTAAATTGCTAATTTCTGGTAACTTCGTTTTCAGAATTTTTTTGTGTATTCACATAAGCGACAGTTTCTTTTTTCTGACTACATTTTCTTCAAAGGAAGATTTTTGAACTTCAAACTTTAGAAATTGCTAGATATATACATTATTCTAGTTTTCCGAAGACCGTGAAAGCAGTTAATTTAAAAAAAAGCGATTCTGTACTCCGAAAAGGATTGTGCGGAGTTTTTGAGGATTTGATAGAAAATTTGTTTAGCATAAATTTCAAATAAGGATAATATAAGTTTATACAAAAATATGTTGCGTTTGCCTGCGACACTTGTCTGTTCAAGAATTAGCCGTCAACTATCAATGCGTGGTTATGCCAAGGATGTAAAAATGGGTCCAGAAGTTCGAGCTATGATGTTGCAGGGTGTCGATGTGTTGGCAGATGCTGTCGCTGTCACAATGGGCCCCAAAGGACGTAACGTCATTATTGAGCAATCGTGGGGTTCGCCCAAAATCACCAAAGATGGCGTCACAGTGGCTAAGGCAATTGATTTAAAAGACAAATATCAGAACATTGGTGCAAGATTGGTACAAGATGTAGCCAATAATACTAATGAAGAAGCGGGTGACGGTACTACAACTGCAACCGTCTTGGCTCGTGCTATTGCTAAAGAAGGTTTTGAAAAAATTTTCAAAGGCGCTAACGCTCTCGAGATACGTCGTGGCGTAATGATGGCTGTCGATGTCGTTAAAGATCATCTAAAAAGCATGTCACGTCCAGTTCACACTCCCGAAGAAATTGCACAGGTAGCCACAATTTCGGCTAACGGTGATCATAAAATTGGTAATTTAATCAGTGAGGCCATGAAAAAGGTAGGTCGTGATGGTGTTATAACTGTTAAGGATGGCAAGACCCTAAACGATGAGCTGGAAATAATCGAAGGCATGAAGTTTGATCGCGGATATATATCACCCTATTTTATTAATTCGTCAAAGGGTGCTAAGGTCGAATTCCAAGATGCTTTTGTTTTGTTTTCAGGAAAGAAGGTTTCATCAGTTCAAAATATTGTGCCAGCTCTAGAACTGGCCAATAAGCATCGCAAACCATTGGTTATTATTGCCGAAGATATTGACGGTGAGGCATTGAGCACCTTGGTTGTAAATCGTTTGAAGATTGGCTTGCAAGTGGTGGCTGTCAAGGCCCCTGGGTTTGGTGACAAGCGTACAGCTGCTCTTACTGATATGGCTATTGCAACAGGCGGTGTCGTTTTCGGTGATGATGGCAATCTTACAAAATTGGAAGAAGTTACAATTAACGATTTGGGTAAAATTGGCGAAGTAATTATTACGAAAGACGATACTTTGCTTTTGAAAGGTAAAGGTAAAAAAGAGGACGTGCAACGTCGTATTGAACAAATCAAGGATCAAATTGCTGATACTACCTCGGACTTTGAAAAAGACAAATTACAAGAGCGTTTAGCACGCCTGTCTGCTGGTGTAGCTTTATTGCATGTAGGTGGCTCCAGTGAGGTGGAAGTTAACGAAAAAAAAGACCGTGTGAAGGACGCTCTTAATGCTACTCGTGCCGCAATTGAGGAGGGCATTGTGCCCGGCGGTGGCACCGCATTATTGCGTTGCATTGTTAAACTAGAGACTTTAAAAGGTAATAATCACGATCAAAATATGGGAATTGAAATTATTCGCCGAGCATTGCGTATGCCATGCATGACTATTGCCAAAAATGCTGGCGTTGATGGAGCTATGGTTGTAGCTACTGTCGAATCCAAAGAAGGTGATTATGGTTACGATGCTCTTAAAGGTGAATATTGCAACCTAATTGAAAAGGGTATAATCGACCCTACAAAGGTAGTGCGTACAGCTCTAGTAGATGCTTCTGGCGTGGCTTCTCTCTTGACTACTGCCGAAGCAGTTGTTGCAGAAATTCCAAAGGAAGAAGGCGGCTCTGGTAACATGGGCGGAATGGGTGGTATGGGTGGCATGGGTGGCATGATGTGAAATGCTTTCGAATCTTATAATCATTCATTCTTCTTTTATATGAATACTATCTCGTTATATTAAACGCAACTTCATGGTTATTATACAAAAATAATTTTTATTATTATCTTTAAATAAATAAATTTTGGAAAAACAAATGAAAGAAAAAGCTTTTAGACCAAATTCAAAAAGGAATACATATACACATACGCATAAGCTTAAACAACAATGCAAAATTTCTAGAATAAAAAAGAACTACTCAGAACTAATGCTTTCATAAAATTTGCTGAAATGCTTCGTTTGGGCACGAGACTACGTCTTTTAATTTCTAAAGTAAAGTCCTAATCTTAACGTTTTAATGAAAAATTTATAAATTATATAAAAATCTGTTTTTCAAGTTCCAAAAATTATTAGAAATACAAATAAAAATATTAAGGTCTACCAAATTCAAGCATTAAATACTCTACGCTGCTTAAACTAATACAATTCTTCACTTGGTTTCGTGAGAAAACACGTAAAATAAATATATATATATACCTACCGGATTTGGTCCGGTTAATTTCAAATTATTATTAGGCACTGATTTTCGTAATAAAATATTAAAAATTGAACGTATTTGCAATGTAAAGGCTTACTTTTCATAAGAACACTTATATGAGATGATAATACGGACCAATTTTCATCATGAAATATTAAAGAGCATAGCCTTTTATCACGCAAATGCTTACTTTTCAAGATAACTATTATATTTGATTGGCTTCAAATATAATCCAAGTAACCCTTATACCAAACTATTATTAGGGACTGATTTGTATCATACAATATTAAACATTAGACCTTCTTACTACATATAGGCTCACTTTTCAAATGAAAGGTTATATGGAATTTATTTCCGATTCAAATTTTTCACATTTATTTCATACACCAAAATACTACTTTCTGTCGATTTCTGTCATATAAAAAATCATTTCAAAATAAGCTTCAGATGTCGGAAATGGTCGTAAAAATCCGCTTTGAATAGCACTTGTGTTTGGAATATAACCTTCTGTTGTATACTACCGAACAAACTTAAAATTCCTTGTGCCACACGCGATGTGGCATTACAATCTAACTGCAAACTATATATAATAAAATAATCTCCTTTTCTTCACCTCTTTTACGTAATTTTAATTAATATTCCCTTAATCTTTAGTCAACTTCTTTAAATCCGCTTACGCGGATTATTATTTACCTGTATTTTTGCATATTGTATGGATTCTATAACTCATTTTATAGCAGGTTTTATTCTTTTTCATAGAATATTCTGCGGAATCTGTTTATCGCTTCAATCATGCAATGGGTGGATACATTTGCAATTACTTTAAATAATGGACATAAAGAACATACGAACTTTTTTCAAAAAGAGCTATAAATTTTCAAAACATCTCAATCTCTAACGATTTAATATCTTAAAATTAATTAAAGCTATTTACGATAACAAATTCATGTCTATTTACATACGTAAAACAAGAAGTAGAAGTTTAAAACTAAACAAATGTTTATACAGTGAGAAGAATACATTTTCTTCTGTACAACATAATAAAGAAAAATAAAAGCTAGTATTAGTGAAGCATTGAAAATAATAATCTAATACCTATTCGTATGTATAGTACACATATTGTCTGAATACAAATAATACAAAATAATATAACAACTTAATTTGAAATGCAACAAATAAAACACGAACAGGAGAGAGCGACTTAGCTTATGCTACACTTGGATACAATGTTTTCGTCTTTTTTTTGGGGGGGAGGGGTGGGGGATTTCCGTACGATATGAAAGTAAATTTAAATGTACGTAGATTGAAAGAGAGAAAAAACTTGACAAAAAACAAAAAAACACGCTCTGATGAAAGTAATAAATGTGAAGAATAACCGAAATAGACAAATAAACAGTTAGACAGACAGGAAGCCTCACAGACCATATATAGCCAACAAAACTAACTGAGAAGCAGACTGTTTTTAGAAAATCAGACAGCACAACGCATGCAGCCAACTAACGAGATAGTCGAATGACTGACATGTATGCATGCTCTTGCTTGCCTGTATGCATTAGCACGCATTATTACATACACAAAACTGAATTTTTTTATTTTATAAAAAAATACTTTCCACTCAACTAACGACGATTGTGCATAGATACTAAGCTATTGTTGGCCGTTAGTAAGGTTACGTTTTTTTTATACGTGAAGTTGGTGTTCGTAAATTGCATAAATTTCCTTTTTTGTGTGCAACAAATGAAAATTGAACGTGTATACGTTTTCAGAAAAAGAGAAAAACATTTTTTTCCAGGTAATGGATTTTAAGCCGCAATGTGTTATTGTTGTTGTTTATACCGAAGTGTTTTTAGACGCCCTACATCATTTGGGCGCATTGGCGCAATATCTGGAAAGATTTACCTTTTATTGTATCAATCGGTTTATATATCTATCACTTTGTCAGTCCATGGAAAAACACGGCAACATTTTCGATTCCTTTCCTAATAATAGTTTAGTAGACTCAATCATACAATATTTAAGACCAACTCCCACATAAAAATCTTTATATAAGAAAAGTTGACTATTTTCAATACTTCTTGGCAAAAGTTCATGAAACATAATATATTGTTACAATATATGAATATCGGAGCCGATAGTCCAGGTTGTTAGTGCTCAATACATCTCTAGTCTAAGAATTAAATTGATTAGTCTAGAATAGAATAATAAATGAATTTCGAAATTTTTAATTTTTGGCATGGAAATGTTTTTGAACACACTACCTCACTTTATAATGAAAATTGTTCCAGAATAGTGATTTAGAGAATAGTAAATTTAGATTACATTTTTCTGACCCAGTCCCATATAACAGTTTTCATGAACAGTTAGCTCTTACATGGCAAAAAAATCTAACTAATCTAAGCTATTTGATAGCAAAACTAGGCGAAGATTGAGAAATTATTTTCAAAAAAAATTAAGTTTAAAGAAGATCCTTATTTTGGTTCTGCTCTTATATAAAATTTCTTCGAAAAACTATTTGTAAAAACTTTTCCTTTTTTTTCATTTCATAAAATTCATATTTTTTGTTGAATTTTCAATGTTAGATCGTTAAGGGGGAAGTAGTGCAACTTACTTAATGGTCGGCCTAGCTAGACTACAATTTCCAAATTGGTTTTTTTTTTTATTTTTACTTACCACTTAGAATCACTTAATCAAATATTCCTGAACGAAAAAAAATATCAATATCGATTTATCAAAAAGGCTATGAATACTTTTGAGTAATGGAGTATCGTTTCTGTCAATGTTTAAGTATCAAACCCATCGAGTTATCGACGGTTATTACCGGCTATTTAAAAAAAAAATTCTGAATAGCACTAATTGTTGAGATTTTCATGAGAAAATTCCATCTTGGATAACACTATGGCTCTGGAAGCAAAATTTTTATGTTGCATATCTGATCTGTGAAACTGAGTGAGAATATTTTTATTTATTTGTTCATATATAAGTAAACGAGGTTTGAAAATATAATTAAAAGGTGCCAGATAACTAGATGATAAGCGTCTATTGATATAATAAGTAGAAATGCATCGAAAGGTACAAATATTTAGCATAATAATCAGTTTGTGACTGTTTAAATTATGTAATCTAGATGAGCAAAATTGATAAAATCTATGTGTTAAGGAAAGGGCCCCGTGTATTTAGAGAGAGAGAAACGATTTCTTGGAATTATGTCGCTCCTTGGATAAGGGGTTTGTTAATCTACGAAGAGGGATATTCAGATGTAATGTGGACAACGAAAAGCAACATATTGCAGAAACCATATCAGGCAACTTCAGAGCGTTCATAGTAATGCCTGGTATCAAAAATTACCTTATTTACTCTAAGGCGGGCTAAAAAGACGCAATTAGCACGAGAGAAAAGATTATTGAGATCTGGCCTGCTGATAGTTGATTGACCACAAAAACTCATCAGAGTGGCCTCAGATTGGAAGTTGCGCTGATGAACTTACATAACGAAGTGATAGCGTTAGAAAGTCAGGGCGATTTAAATATAAGGGATTGATATTAGGCGCGCTTGGCAGCTTTGTCCGCTCGCTCGTCCGATATAGGGCTGAATCCAAAGTTTGATGAGTATGTAATAAGAATATTAATTTCATTCCAAAAAAAAGATTGCATAAGTTTTTCTGATGATTTTGACCACTTTGTCTAAACAAGTGTGTTTAGTGAACTCTTTAGTTTTCTATGGCGGTGAATGAATCGAATTCTAAATGATATATATATTCTATTGAAAAATATCCCGATTTTCTTTTCAAAGTTTTGCCAATAAATATTTTTTTTCAAAATTCAAAAATTTCTCAACGTGAAAGGTGATTTTAAAATTAAAATTAAACGTACAGGATACATGAAACATCGGAAATTGTCCTTAATTGTTTATTCATTGTTTGTCACCCATAAGAGTCGTATCAAATATATAATCAATTTCCATTATTAAGCTAATTTTATATTTTATGGTTTTATTTATCATTATTATTACTATTATAATACATTTAGACTCAAGAAACAAATTCATGAATCAATGCGAGATCAACACTCACAGCTAAAGTTTTAATAAAACATTTGAAATTTTTTGGTAGTTAAAAACGATCGGAATAGATTCATTTCGACCCATTGTTTTTGTGAGTATATATTGACCGAAGTCCACTTGTATTAGTCTAAGCAACACAACTTCAGAATGCAAGGTATTCGAATCTTTATCATTTTGTAAATTCACTGTGAAGTTTTCAAGTGGCCTTAAGTAAAATAAGTATGGACTTGGGGCCGCTTGTTTTTTCGAGTTTCTACTATAGAAATAATAAAATCAGTTTATCTTCATTCTCTACGGCAGTAAATATTTTGAATTCTAATCATAGGCTTCGATTGGGTTTTAAATATAGAATATTTTCCATACCATAAACTGTTCAGTTGTTAATTAAGCCTAAACTATAAATACTTAAAAATGGCTACTATTTTAATCTTTTAGAAACTTAATAAATTCTTAGTAAATAGATACTTGAGACTGGAAAAAAAAGAACGAAGCTTATAGACACGTATTAATCAACTTGATATCTCGCACTATGGATTCTAAAAAAGATTGTGTATTTGCTGGGTGTAGCCATAAAGAATATTGTGTAGTTTACTCACGTCAAATATATAATCATTTTCCATTTTTAACTTAATTTTATAAATTGTGATTTTAAATTTATGTATGCAAATGAAATGCAAATACATTTTTTCTTTCTTGATTTTATTTGTTATTTGCTCATTTGTTTAACTACATCTCATATTATGCTCTAAAGTAAAATTATGTAGAGTAAGTGGAAAAACTGGATACAATGGATGGCTTTAGAGTGACTTAACTTTGGTAATACTAATCCTATCAAACCGTGCAATGGGTTGGCGACAGTCCATAGAAAATTTTGAAAAAAGTTGTTGCATTCGTCAATCCAGACAAAAATAATTGAAACTAAAACTAAAAAAAAATATTATATTATGATATTATCCCTAGAAAAGCGTTAACGCTTTGCAGGCTTATGAAAAAATTCTTCTTATTTACGGTAAACATGTTTCATTAAAATCCGCAACATGCATATTTTCCGCTCTGAAAATATCGATGTTAAAGACGCGTCTTTCTAAAAAATTCTATCAGAACAATAGTAGACCACATCTTCGGCAAAAATTTGATGAGGTTAGCTGAGAGGTTTTTGTGCATCCAACTTGTAGTTCAATCGACTAACATTTGTTTCGATTACTGTAAAACTCACTAGAGTGAAGTTGAAAAGAGATTTGTAAAAATCATTTCGTCCATTGATGGGATAATGAGTTTACCAAAAAATTATTATCGTTTGAAATGATCAAATTAAATAAATAATTAAAAAATATATAAAATTTAAAAATATATTCTTAAATTTTCGTTAAAAACTTGTGACAAACTTTTTCTTTAATCCATTACATAGAAAATGAAAAAAAAAAGTTCTTTATTAATTTCAAAATTAAAAAACAACAACAATGCGGACATACTTACCCATGCCTAAGTTGTAGTTTTAATTTGACTTAAAAATTGTATGGTGTGAGGGTAAAAATATTTTTCATCACAAGAGAGTATACAAGTATACAATGTACGCTTCACTTCTAACTCCAAATAATGTCACCCCTACAAGCATTCTAATCCATCACCGTTAACGTGGGCAGGTATAAGAACAATTTTATTATTTTTCTTTTTTCCTGTTTGAACAGAGAGCATATAATTCTCTTCTTCTCTTATGACATATAATATCATCATTTATCCATTAAATTGATAAAGTAAAAGAAGACGATATATTGCAATTTTCCGTTAAGGAAAAAAGTGACTTTAAAAAATGTTGAACAGCAGCCACAGAAGTGGCATCAAAACCAATTTAGTAATTAAGTTGAGAAAAGGAACTGAATGTAAAAAGATGAAGAGATGAAGAAAAGAAAACTAAATCCATCAAAATCAAATCAAAAGCTAAAAGGATTAACTATTTGATTACAAATATAACAGAGAAAGACAAAAGTAAAGACATTATATACTTAAAAAATTTAAAACCGAAATATAATGTGGTGCCGCTCGCAATTTGCTTTTCGAGAAATATGTACAAGACAGAGGAAAACGTTTTGATTAGTTTTGGAATAGCCGTGATGTTAATGATTGTTGGACAAAAAAGCTTTGAAATTTTAATTTTAAATGTTAATGCTGTAACACAAAAAATCTGATATCAAAAAAATATCAAACAAAAGGTTTTTTAATATATTAAATTGATGTGGAAATAAATGAAAGTTTTGTGAAAAATCACAATAATCTAAGCATTGATTTATGCCAGCAACATAATTAGCAAATTTCTATAAGCGACAAAAGCTTATGCGAAATTTATGTGAATTTCAAAATTATTGAAAATTTTTGGACAAATTTTCCTTTTTTATTTTTGGCTTATTTAAACATATTCGGTGAAATCCTATATATATAATAAATGTATAAATAATTTGGTATATTTGAAAAAAGATGGAAATTAATGAAAGCAGGTCAAATAGGAACAAAATGGAAATCAATAAAGCCAGGAACATTTTTATATATACAAATAAAAATTCGTTAAGAATATCTTTAGAGGAAAATACACATAAAATACCATAATCGTAATAAACAAAAATAGCAGGAGATAGAGCACGTTTGTCACTAACTTTCTAACTAATAACCAAGAGAGAAACAGAAGCAAAAACTTAAGGAAATAAGGCCTATTTCTGTATATTGGTAAGAAACCCTCTTTATAAGCTAAGGGTCTTCGCGGATATAAAGCGAATTCATTTACGACTTGCATAATCCAGCTTATAATCTTGCTACTCCCTGGGAATATTGTTTGGTCTTTTCTTTTTCAATACTTATAAACATTTTATTGAAAAAATATATCCTTCTGCGTATGGTGAAGAAGCATTCTCTCTCTCTCTCTCTCTCTCTCTCTCTCTCTCTCTCTCCCTCTCTTTCTCCCTCTCACTATTGTTTTTCACATATATATTAACATTATTTGTTTTCCTCTTATATTTTGTACAAACAAGAAAGGAATGCATATTCAACAGATCTCTCTGGTGAGATTTTTTTTATTATTTTATTAAGTTAACTTTTTTTTAAGTTTTTTATTAATATAAATGTTGAGATTTTTATATTGTTTTTATATTGATAAGACACTTTTATTTAAATCTTTTTTATTGTAAAACAATTGTGTAAAATGTATTTGACTTACGCATTAACCGAGGATTAACATAAAAAGATCATATAAAAGTTAAATGTCAAACGCAATTTGACTTAAAAACGAAAAGACTATTGATTAATTTGTTTAGAAAATCTCAATTTAATCTAAAAAGTAAATGCATTTTGTGCAAGAATATCCTCCAACCCATTCTTACTTGTCGTATACAATTATGAGAAACATCCAGTAAATCTAATACTGAAATATTTCAAAAATATCAGTCTAAAACTCTTCGTCATGGTTCATTTGCAACAAAGCTATTCATTATGATCCGTTTATTCCATATCTTAGAAATCAAATTCAACTCCTTTCTACAAAACGCCTGTAAGAATGTAAATTCTTCAACAATAGCTCATCTAGAGGAATCCAATTAGATAAGATAATTGAAAAGTCATTATATACATTATTTCTTTATTGTTTAAATAGTTCCTTAAATTATTTAATGCGTCTTCTTTGTTTATATGTAAAGGTCGTTTTAATTTATTTATACATTATATATATATATATATATATACTTACACCTACAAGCCGGTTGAACATTAGTTCTGATTATCTTTTGACAGCTACGATGAACGATAGAGTAAGACAATATGTTATTTGTATTCATTTATATTTCATTCCATTTCTATGCTCTTCTCAAAATTTAAACTGTATTGTCCATCTGATTTATAATTAGGCACGGATGATATACGTCATTTTAATAGCGTTAACAAGAACGCTATGAAGTTCCTGAACCAATGCTCGGTCGAATAATCTATCTTCACTATAAGAGAGGTAACATAAACTAACGAGCTAACAATATAATCCTAATACGCTATGATTCTATATATAACTTTGTGGAAAAAAAAATTCATATATAATATGCCATGAGAAATTTATTCTGAATGTGAAAACTAAAGTTTACATCGACACTATAAATTACTTTTTACTTCACTACAGATATTTTATTTCAACTGTTATCAATCGCTACGCAATACTTTTTCCCTTCTAGTGGAATGTGAATTAAGGAAAGAAGCCAGCGGGGCAGTTCAATTTTTTGACAATTTTTTGGTTCAAACAAAGGAAAGCTAATAGAAAAATATGAAACATTAGTTTAGCATATATTTGAGTATTAAACGTAGGAAAAATATATTAATAAAAATATAAAAAATGTTAACAGTAAACCTATGTTCGTAAAGCATCGTTTATTTAAAAGGCTTTACGGCCCACGAATTTTGTAATACTAATTTGTATCTGAAAAACACAAACCATTTAACCTAAGGGCTGTAGCTAGTACAGTATGTGGAGGATTTTAAAAATACTGACGACAATGTTTGAATAAAACAAATCCAAAATTCTGACCAAAAAAAAAGTAAATTTTCGCTCAGAAAAAATATTGAAATTTAATTATCAAAAATCCCCTATGTATTCCACCAAAAAACTTTATTTTAAAGATACTGGAAAACACTGTAGGTGTTTTTCGCGGGATTATTTTGAAAAATCGTATTTTGAGAAAAACGTTCCTAATGCTTTCAAATGCGTGCTTTTAAAATGAAATGTTTTTTTTATAATAAATTTTTTATTATTTTTTCTGTTTCAAAATTAATTGCAAGATCATAAAAATCTATTTCTACGTTCTGATGCAGGTTTCTCATGCGCTTTCCTCGAAAAAGTATATGCTTGAAATTCCTTTTCTGCTAGGTCTCTCAAAGGCAAAATACACGTTTTACACTTCATGTGTTGCGAATGCCACGGAAACGAGCGAAATAATTTATAATTCTGTGGCAGAATTTATAATTAATATCAAAATCTTCATCATTTTTTATTCTCCGCAGAGATACTGCGAATTTCTTCAGAAAAACTGCCGTTCGTCGAATCACGATCATTTCGTACAAGCTACACTGATGTACTTCCGTTTGTGAACGATTTTAAATTCTGTTCGTGTATTAAAACAATTAGGTATCAATAGACAACACTGTAATTTCCTAGCAAGAATATATTCGACATTATTACATTTTTTGGAAGTGTGCTTGGGAAAAATTTCATTAACATTTCTCCATTTATAGAAAGTTCAAAACTAATATAAAAAAAAAGGTTACGGTAAATTTATATTAATTTTTTCTCTTAATTCAGTGTTAAAAGGGCAACTTTTGAGGAGATTTTCGTCACGATAAGTTTCATGGAAAATGATGGTACGGACGGATATTAATTGAATACCTAGCAAGGTAACTAATCAAGCGGATAAGCAATGTTTATAAACATTATGAAGTTTCGTATGCGTATTTTTATATTAAAGCAAATATTTAATGAACTTGACATTTTTTGCTGAAATCATTTATTTTATCTGATCTTAAATTTTGAATTATTTAATTTATCGAAGATTGTGTCACAAAAACATAAATAGAGAAATAGGCTGACAAGCCTATAGTTACCCATTAAACTAACATTTTTATCAACTCAAGGATATGTAATTATTTTTCACAAGTTGATTTATGGCAATTGACATACCAAACATTTAATAACATCATCATCATGAACAACATCGTTATCGTCGACATCGTCGTATGCCCGACGTATGAACGGAGATTTAATGAAATCCCTAAATTATGATAAATCTCTTTAACAATTTAAATAATTTAGTTGTAAATGTGTATACATAAGGTCTATCACTCTATCTCTATCTCTCTCTCTCTCACTCTCTCACTCTGTCACTCTCTCACTCTCTCTCGCTCTCTCTTTCTTTCTCCCTATCTATCTCTACCCGTTCCCTTTCCACGCTTACCGATTTTGACATAATGAATAATGTATTGTGGGTTTAAAGTTCAATAACAAATATCTACATATGTGTGTACGTGTGTATGCAAACTATAGTAATTTAGAGATACGATGCCTATCTTTCAGTGCTTACGTATGTGGTCGTTATAAAATGTATTTTATATAATTGTGTTGATTTCTAGTGGTTAATTATGCAATAAATTATCAAAATTTTAAATTTGTAGAAATGTATGTTAGTAGGCGAAACCGGAAATAATATATATAACAAAAGATAATTATTAATATAAATATGTAAATTTATATCTCATGTTTAATGTATAAATCATATAAAGGGTGCGTACGGTATGTATGTAGACTTAATTTCTGATTTTTGCTGATAACTCATAAACTACAAAAGAAACCACGATAAAAAGTTGACTTTTATTTTGACTTTTCTTTTCCGAGTTTTTTTTTTTTAAATAACACTTACGGTCACAACCAATTTTTTTTACATCATTAATAAGAAACTCCTACTCGATTTAGAATTTTTAAACTTTTTTCCATCGTACTCAATTGGTGAGTTGGACTCAGTTGCAAAAAGTAGAGATTTGTTTAATTTTTTCAACAACAAGTGCAAGACATCGCTTAAGAAAGCCTTTCGAGGCCCATTTGAAAAGTATTGGGAAAGATCTTACGCTTAATCGTTCGAATTGTCCATGAAGGTCTTTACTATAATCACTACGTTAAGATCAACTCAAAGGTTAACATCAAGAAAACTTTTCCCAAAAGGTTAAAGTAACTTAATGTTTATAAAAATATTCGACCTTTTCTGACTGAAACGCAGAATCCATTAGGTAGGCAGCGTTTATCCTACAAAAATGTCATGCACATGCACATGGAATATCCCTCAACTATCACAGTTTTAGAAGTTGTGACTAGTAGAAAGCATGGTATGTCGCTCCGCTGCTTATATCGAAGTTTTAGAAATTGTTGTAAAATTTTAATTTCATACATGTACATCGAAAAAGTTCAAAGGCTTAACGATTCAAGAGCGGATGACCGAAAATTTTTAAGATAACTTCATCTCAAATTTATCACCACGTTGGTCTCCCAATCTCAATCGACTCTAATATTACATATGGAGCATAGTACGTATAACACACATAACAAAACTTTTCATAGCACTACGTCATCGCTTACCGATGTTATAGCAACCATGATAGGCGGTATGAAAAAGAAAATTTGATTCGATTTTATATATACTTAATAAAACATTATGTAATGAATGAAAATGTGCTTTGATTTGAAAGGAGTTTGAAGATAGAACATCATACGCTTCTGAATAATTTTGCTGCTACTTCCTGTGTAAGTTCTACTCTTGAGTCTTTAGGCCGCAATATATTCGATATCACCGATGTCTTCACAGCGTACTTTCTCAAAGTATTAAATATATATTTTTTTTCGAGAAATTTCATATTGCTTGCTTAGGTCAAGAAAAATATAAAGGTCAAAGACTATCACTGACAAAAATTAAGGGTACTATGATAGCCCAAATTGCAAAAGGGCAAAATCCAGCAATTCTCAACAACTATGACATAACTGTACAATCAAACTTGACGTACTATACCTATAATGTGTCAACCCGTCAAAAAAAAAGATTAAAAACATTGGCACTCTAGCGATATTTGACGCGCTTTGAACTTTCCTTGAACTTTTCTTGACTTCTAAATTCAATCGCTAAACTTTCTACGTAGCGCCTTCATACTTCTAAGTATGATATAAAATGAATAAAAATAAAAGTTCTTCTTTCGACATTGCAGGCAGAAATGGTAAAAATTGGATCACATTTTGAATCATCAATTTTTAATAAAAATATGTTTTTGATATTATTGCACAATTAATGGTGCAAAAGTTTTAGTGTATGTAGACGAACGCTTTCTTTAGCTGAGCAACACTATTCAGAGTATTTCAATTAATTAACAAAACATTTTAAACATAAGCGTACAATATATCATTATCGTTTTTTCTGTAACTTGGAAGAAATACACTGAGCTACCGTGCGGACTATATAGACAATTTGCAACTCAACTTGTTCACAGCCGTTGGCTTTATGAGTCGTCCTCTATAATTCTCTATAATTGCAAAAATGCCAAATGCCAATGCCAAAAAAATCTATCTTAAATTTTGTTTTTCGTAATCCCTGTAAATTTTGTACACGACTTGGAGCATATGGCAAACGTATGTGTATTTTCATTTGATTCCTTACTTCCTTATATGCAATTTACTTGATTCTGTCTGCTGCCAACGATAGACAAAAATAAGAAGCTTATATTTGAAAACAATTACATGAGTTGACTCGATACGTAAAAATATATTTAAAGTCCGTTCATAAGATGCTGATTAGCGCAAGACTTCCCATAAGAACTTCATCTCGTCCGTCATTGTGCAACAATCTTCAACTAAAAACTCATATATCGTGCTAGCTTAACTTTTTCCTGTTTTCGAAGCTTGAAAGGACATTTCATTCAATGCATGATATAATAGAAAATTTGCGTAAGTACCTGCAAAACATATTTTATATTAGCCTGCAAAAAACGTAGAACTAATGCATGCTTATTTGAAGTAAAAATCACAAAATAAATTTTTCAATTTTCCCATTTCTTTTTAGACAGACCGTGTGCTAAAATAAAAGTAATGATTTCGACATTTTTTGATATCCAAAAAAAGTCATCAGATATCTATTAGAGTCCAATTAGACAATTTCCAGCTTTTAAACATAAATTTCATTACAGTTTAATACCCAACTTACGGCTTTAAATTACGCTATTGTTTAGGAAAGAAAAGGAAGTATTATCAACTCTTTATTAATTATAGATGGATACATCGATCGATTTCATTGATCGATCATTGACTTTTTATTCTACGTACACCTTTGCAGTTAGGGTCGGAAGTAGCAGTCAAATGGACAGAGATACGTAAACTAATGATTTTACAACTAAAAAAAAAATATAAATATAAGTTTTACGAGAACTCTAATGCGCATTTCTGGGCATTGCACAAAAATCGGATTTACAAGCCGCGTAGAGTTTCATAGGTAACAGCAATTGAAGATTTGCCCAGAAATTAATATATATTTCCCATTATACGTAGATGATTATATTTTTCTCTAAATCCTTATATAAATAACATTTCAGTCTAGACGTTTTTGTGAAAAAAATGTTTATTTATTTATTTACGTAAACGTTTTGCTGTCAAGATATTTTTCTATGGTTTTCCTTATAAGTTTTTATATGAAACTTTATTGTCTTAGTTTTTTTTTTATTGCATTTGTTTATCCATTACATACACATGAAAGTGTATTGCTTTTTTTATACTTTTGGTAAGACTCAGATACCGTAAGATGTACGTATCCTAGATCAGAGAGAGAAAGAGAGAGAGGGAGAGAGAGATTGGAAGTCAATTAAACTGCCCGTTAGCAAATCCATTGTCGAGACTTTCGCAGACAGAAAAATTGAAAAAGCAAATAAAAACTTTACATAGACAGAGATTGAAACAATTTTACGCTCACAAAGAACCAAGCAAAAATTACAAAAATAAAGTGACTACGACAAAGGAACTAATTGAATACTTCTATTGATCCACAGGAAACGAAATATTTTCTAGATCCATCTAAAAAAGGAAAACGCAATTAATCTTGATTAAATCGTTGCTATGGTCGTAATTAGTAAACATTTTTTAAAGTGATAGGTATCCACAATTCGAACCGGCAAGGATTACATTTGCTACGTATTTGAAATGTTTTTTTTTACAACGTTACCGTTTTTCCCTTTTATTGTGCTCTTTTTCTCTAGTTGTAGCTAAGCTAAGATATTTTGTATTTGTCCACAATTTTTTTTTTCTTTTTTTTGTAAAATATTTTCTTTACAGAAAAATGAATAGAAATTTGATCTATGAAAATAAAATTTTATTAACTTGTTTGTGTTAGAAATGCTTTAGATATCATAGATGCTGTTGTGAAAAATACATTTTTTTTTTACTTTAAGAATATCTCGAAGGATTTAGAATAACAGAATCTAACTTTTTTTTTAATACTTTTTATATTTAACAATGTTTTTATTTTTTTATTTTTATGAACCAATTGAAATATAATTTAAAATTTCCTGAGAACTATTTTTTGTCACTTAACTCCTTCATTTAGTTTTAAGTTTAATAATTGATTACTCGGTATTATCTTTTAATTATCTACAGCTATCGTTCGTAGCAATTATTATATTTTATTAATTTAATTTTGATGATAATCAATTTTGCCTTTAAGAAGTAACGTTATTCGTGAAGAAACAAATACAAATCAGTGGTTGAAATATTTGAATTTGATAATAATTAGTACGCTCTTCTCTTAAACGCCTAACAAGCCGTTGCGTTTATTCCTAACAATTTACTAAATTTTGCAATTGTTGTAACACATTAAAATAGATAGGTTGGTTAGTAGTTACCCAAGAAGAAGAAAACAAATCTGATATAATACGAATTTTACTTAATTTCCGCTTATTTTAAAATCCTAGCCATTATGGATAAAAGTACAGGCAAGCAATTTTGACGTTCAATGTGTAGCAATTCATTGAAATACGATACATTTTTTCTGGTTATCGACCTTCAGACCATTAACACGATATTTATAAGAGTGAAATCCATTAAATTCTATCATCGCAAATTACTGCGACACACGTAGTACCTAAGGAAGCTTACGATAAATGCATTGCATCCGACGCACCATACGAAATATAACTTTTTTGCAATACAATATTTTTAATATAAAATAAAAAAAATTGAGTTGAATTTTATGTATGTTTTAAAAAAAAGCAATAATAAAGAATTCATTTAAAGCACCTAAGCGACATTAACTTTTTATCATTTTACGAAGCTTTTCTTCCCTTTTTTCAGCCAGCGTATTGTCAGACAAGAATTTAACTTTGTTGAAAAGTAGCACGGTAATTAAAATAAATAATTAAGACGATGCTTTTTACGGCCTTTGTTCGTCACGAATCAAAAGAAATTAGTTTTAGGAAAGCCTGACTTATTCGATATATCAAATATTAACACCTATTCTATATGTTTGAACCAACCTATTTGAGCCTGTGACATTTCAAACCATCCCACCTTCGGTTATAGCAAAGATATATAGCACCATGGTCCTGAATATTCCTCGTTTTTATAAATGATTCGGACAAGTCTGCAATGCCGTCGTCCACCTTCCTTATTAAATTTCAAAATTTTTACACTAAGACTTCTTCTTCGCACGCTAATATATTAAATATTCTATCGTTGAGTCACGGTCTCAAGTAAACAACTTTCTTTCAAGTTTCAGAGGCCCCATAAAGTACATATACACTCTATCAGCATCAAACTTCACACAACTTTATAGAGTTTTTTTTTAGAGAACGATGCCCATATTTTTCTGGTAGCGCTTCTCCTTTTTTCTGGATCGTTGAACAATGGTTGCACTATGATATCTAAAGCACAAATAACCATGACGAAGACTTTATGAACCATTAATACGGACAGTAAAGCTGGATATTTAGGAGGAGTTAAGTGAGTGTGATGTATTACGACTTGTTCCAACCAAATGAAACTATCACTAGGGAACTCTATCAACGGCAACCCACGAAGTTAAGATCAAAAACCGTCGCAATACGTTAAAAGTCATAATATCATGAGTTTTGGAATGTGCTACACTTTCCACTGTAGTAACATGACATTATTGCTTTTGATTAACACCGATTACGAACAATTACTTACTGTCCAATCGAACAGAACGTCCACAGCCTCAAAGCGCCAATTGTGTTTCCTTTCAGGAATTTATATTTTATCTAAAAGTGACAGAAAGTAGTAGCCAACAATGGATAATATTTTCATTAATCTGTTTAGTCATTTCGTTCCGAAACAAATTCATTTTTAACCAAAAAAAAAAGAGAACGCATCGAACTAGTTGAAGCAAAAGAAAGCCGCTGATTAAATAACGAACTTAGTTTGTGAAAAGATTAACAAAACTAATGAAGTTCAAAATGGTTTTCAGTTTTTATATAAAATCATTAAAAGTATAATTTTATAAACTTTTTCGACAGACACCCTGTTAGTTTTAAAATATTTGAACGCTACAAGCGGAATAAAAAAATTATTCAACCGCCGCTAATGGGTATAAAAATATTTTCAATCAAAATTGTTTTAATATTTTATTTTATATTTTCCACTGATATGGAAAATGCTACTTTAATACGATTACCGACAATGGTAACGACATCGTTAATATTATTATTAGTACTACCAATAATTTCATACCACTTATATCGGAATATTTATTTAAAAACAAACGAGGAAGTTGTGCTTTTTAAATTAAAATTTAAAATTGTAAAAACACAGTCCTTTCAAACAAAAATGAAAATAAAAAAGTGATAAAAAAAAACTCTTTTCATCATAAAATTCAACGACCGGTTTATTGAGACTCTATGCTTGAATACAGTTATATATATATATATATATATATATATATGTTTTTTAGTTATTTTAGTGAGATGAAAACTTTTTCAATGAAACTTCCTTCCACTTTAAAAACAAAAAACAAATTGAATAATAACAAGTAAGAAAGTTTCATTCACCTTGGAGTGAACCTTGGATACTCAACATTTTAGACGAATGCTTTAAAATTTCAAAGTATATAGCCAAATATAGGCGTGTCACTTGATCGATGTGATGGATAGCTTTTTACTAAACTTTTAGATGATTGTAATAAATACCCGTAGAGTGATAATAGAAATTTTTTAAAACTTTTAGAACCGACGGTCAAAGGTAAATCAACTTAAAATCTCGCCAGAAATGTATATTTAATCTTTAAATGAACCGTTTTATTAACTTTGTCTACTTTATCAACTTTTTATTTATTTTGCCGCAAATATTTTAATGATGGGCGTAGAAAATCACACTCAAGCATAAAACCTAAGGAAGGTAATTAAGATTAACCTACAATTTGCCAACAAACGATTCTAAAAGTTTTCGAAAATAATAAAAAATAAAATAAAAGTCTTGATTTGTATTCAATTTAAGAAAATTTCAAAAAAATTTCTTTTGATTAAATATTTCCAATAATAAAGCTTTATGAACAAAAGAAAAAGAAAATATGGAATGTTTAAGAAATTTATTAATCTATAAATGTATCTTTAATTTAAATTGTGCATTTCATTTGCGAACCTGCAATTTTTATGTTATCTTAAATACATAATGCTTTCTTCTCCTAATAATTCTAATATGACAATTTTCGATTTATATTTTTATTTTCGCTCGTTTCTAGTATAATTTAATTTACTTTGTATAACTTAGAATATAATATTTTTAATACATACGCTTTCATTCATTTATTATGATATAATGAAACTAAAAAATTCAATGACTTAACGCCTGCAATCAATGGTTGAGTGATTCTCTTCGTAGAAATACTTATAACTAAAACAGAAAAAAAAATAAAAATAAAGAAAAAATATATATACAACAAAAAGCTAGAAAAAATTGTTTCAATACATAAGTACCACAACGTAATTCATTTAAAATACCACCTTTATAATATTATCTTAACCGCTTCAATATAGGTATAAATGCATATACATATATATATATATATATATATATATCTACATATACATATATATATATATATCTGTAGATGTGGAATGTGTGCCGCTTCTCATTTAAAAAGCGTATGTCCAGAGACCATACAGTAAATAAAATACAGCAGCAGCAACAGCAACAGCAACAGCAACGGCAACGGCAACGGCAACAACACCAATTTGTGATGATGGCATAGTCCCAAAACATGAAAATATAAATTTTTGGGGCGCCTCTATGTCGGACAGTTCAAGCGAGTATGAGTCGTTGACATCCATGTTGTTTGTTATTGCTGTTCTCGTTATAGTCAACATCGTCATCGTCAACATCATCATCATTCAACTTTCGCAATTGTGTATAGCATTGAAGTAAAAATGTGTTTCAACTCTCAGACTTTACACATCACAACGTTACAACCATTTCTTACTCTCTTTGTCTCTCTCTCTTTCTCTCTCTCGTTCTCCCGTTCTCTTTCTTTCTCTCCTGAATAAATTTCTTGCTGTCAGTTCAAAATGGTGAGCGTATCCCTCTGCATTAATAGATATATATATATACAGCATACATACACACACACACACATATATATATATATATATATATATATATATATATTATTATTATTATATGTTTATATATGTAGGGAAATATATTTAAAGATATATATAAAAGTTTATATATGAGTTTTTATATAAATTTGCAATGTCGCCATTTATTTTTTACGCAAACAATCGTACTTTAGAGATTTTTCACTTTTTTTTTATTTTGTTTTGTTTTTTGAATGGAGAGGATGATGGACGTAAGGGATAACGAAAAAGGAAAAACTATAAATTTAATGAATGCTACATATCCGCAACACATGCAGACACTTGTTTGCCTGCGTGTATGCTTGCATATACAAATTTAAGCTGCGATATCTTTTGGGCGACGGTGTGTATGATTGTTTTCATATATATGCGAGTGCGAGCAAATAAAGTTGTTTACGCATTTTATATATATGTACACATATATTATAGTCTTTTTTCCCCTTCCTGCCGTATGATTATATTTTTGTGTAGTTTTCTTTTTTGGTATTTTTTTTGCAGTTCTGCTCCTCTTTCACTCACGCTGCTATTTTGTGGCTTTTTTCCCGCTTTTGCGTTACTGGTTTCATTTTTACTATTTACATATTTCGCTTAACGGAAGACATGAGTTTGTTAAATGTATTGTTCGATTTGCAACACTTGGGAAGATACGTCAGAGCCCTTTTATGAATAAAATTAAGTTATCTTGATACAATGCCCCGATAAATAATTGTTAATTATACTCCAAATGTACATCGAAACTTAAGATTTACGATCTGAAGAAAGAGGAGTACGTATATGTAGAGATAAAGAAGAGTTTTTTTTTCCTGTTTAAGGGCGGATCCATTTTTTTTTATATTAAATTTGCTCTTACTGTCTAATATTTTGTGGTGGCTTTTATAAGACGTGATATGCCCATACGCAGCTCCAGCGGATCTAAGCTCTATGCGTCTGTAATTTAAATTTTAAAAAAATCTTTTATACATTTGCACTTGTAATAAACCATTTTATAAAGCAAAGGCATTTGCTACCACTATTTAGCCCTTTTACGTGAGTTCAACTATACGACTTCTTGGTAAGTAAATCTAACGACTATTCATTCCTGATTGATTGTAGATTACAATTTCATTGAATCGCATCCATCTCTTCTCTTTGTTCGTTTGCTCATTTAGGGAATTTTCAAATTCTCCTTTATGTGTCATAAGCTGTAGTACATGTCAACGTATTCAATAATATTTCCACCCGGTTGACCGATTAACGTGTTTGCAATTAATAGGTAACGATGCGATTTTTATATATTTACTTGAGTGGTGAGTAGTGGATATCCCAGATTCGATCCCCAAGATGAATACAATTTTTTTATTTATTTTATTTTTTACTGCCTTGTTTGCTTGACTGTGTGGCAATGTTTGTGCATTTTTTCTTTCCTTTGTATATGTAATCAAAACACTTTATGCTCTATTTTTAATTCAGTGAAAAAAAAAGAAAAACAGAAAAAAGTGGGAAAAAGAAATCGCGTTACTTTCAACGCTCGTAAAATGTCACGATAACAATTGAATTCTCAACATTGTTAAATCATAAAGCTTGTAGTCTGCATAGTTGTTTGGTTGCATGAGTTAGTGGGTTTAATTATATATATATTTTCCACTGCTGTGGTCTGTATAATATAGTTGTTTTACTGGCATTGATATTCGGTCGTTGGTTATGCGATTCTTTGTATTCATTCTTTTTTTTTTTTTTTTTTTATTAATAAGAAATTTACAAATTTTTTAATATGAAAAATATACAAAGTGTGTTCAAAAAACTTTTTTATTTAATTATGCAATGTTAACTTTCTTAAATAGTTATTTTATAGGCGCTATACATTGTTAACTTTTGTTTTCGACAATCATTTCAATTTGAATCTTTTAATTTTTGTCAAAGATGAAAGACATGAAAATAGTCTAAATAGGACCAATTAAAAAAACTTAAAAAAATCTAGAAAACAAAGAATTTTTTACGAAAGAAAAGAAAGAAAGAAGCCAACTAAAGCTTTAGAACATTACTATGAACATCGTGTAGTGGACATACAAACTTTACCTCTATCTTTACTTTCGCCATTCATTCATGATACCCACTGCAATCTACGCAATATTAATCACATTTTTTATTTTGCGATCGCTGTATATGCCGCCATATGGCTTATCCAATTTTTCATATACGTTAGTAATACAATGTTCGAAATGCTTTATCATGATCAATGAGCTGAAGGGTGATAGAATGCGTATATAGGCTACGGTGACAAAGACTATTCAAAACGTTTGACACTGACAGCGCAACGTGTAAGTTTGATATGAGAAAGATGGCTGTGCTTGATTTTGAAAGCTGTATACATTACAAAGTAAATTGGTTTAAAAAAAAAAACTTTGATTGAAAGCTAAGAATGGACGCTTAATATGTTCATCGACTGTTGGAGTTTCAAAAAAAAAATACACTCAGTCTTTGATTTAATGGGTTTACTGTAAGAATGTAGGAATAAGTTAGAGAGACTTTGCTTTAGAAACTGAAGAAACGATAGAATAATGAGCTCGATTTGTCTTTATTCATCTGCTTGGAAGTAGAAAGTCATAAGAATTTGTCATCAGTTGGACGAATGAACAAGTTCTATAAGTCACCTTTAATGACAAAGACTTCACTACCAGCATGAATTAGTGCGGAATTAGCAAAATGACTGTGGAAATTGCTGCCTGATAAAGAAAGGGAAAAAAGAGAAGAGTTGAAAAAAGACTACATGAAATCCAATTCACGGTTGACGATGGTATGAAAGTCTACTAAAATAAGGACAGGAAAACAGAGTTAACCGATATTATTGCTTAAAATGATCTCTTCAGACTGCGAATATTTCAAAATGTTTTCCTCCAAAACATACTTGAATAGTGAAAAGTTAAGCTTTTTAGAAGCGCATAAATAACATGTTAAGATATCTGGTGTTTGCATTTCATTAAGATTTCAAGTCGAAAATATTCTTGAAAGTGTATTAAGAAAATGTAATAAAGGTTTCGAATATCAAACTCTCGATCATAAGATGGCGATCAATAATAGCCGAGTGTGCACATTTATGAAATATTTCTATTACCTTTAGGAAGTGCCAATCTTCACACGTCGTTCATCAAGATTTCAGATCATTTCGATCATTTATTTTCGCGTTATAGTGGCTTTAGGGACTCTACTTTTATTGTGTACTCAAAACAAAGGAAAATTCACATTTCGGGAATTGATTAAACACAACGAGACTACTTGCAGAATTTACTAGAAGTTCAACCTTCGAACAACCTATCATAAATTTCACAAGATAATCAACAGAGGTTGAATCCAGTGAAATATATTTTATGTAAAAAAATTAAACTAACTTATGAATCATTTCACTCGAATCTGTTTAGGATTTTCGACGATAATTACTTCAATAATGGTGATGATTTTATCTCCATCTGTTTAGAATAATTCTTTAGTATAAATTCTGTTCTGTATAGAAACTGTACCAATTCTTTATAACCAGAACTTGCAAATGATAACAAGTTTTTATATTACGAATAAAAATAAACTTACCAATAGTAAATAGAAATCAAATGTTATTATAAAAAAAGAAAGCGCAGAAATAAAAAATATTTATATGATACATGAAAAAACTCATGAAAACCAAACTATTATAGAAAAAGATAAAGAAAAACTTGTCTTATTAAAAAATATTTACTTAAAAAAAAATAAATATTTATGTTAGTAAATTATTTAGTCAGAATTGTAGGTGTTATGCCCTACATCATCCTACAATGTACATTAAGTAGGCGCGGATATATGTAACATGCACAAGAGATTAAGATAGACTCACCTTTCATTGCACTGATCGATTCAGAATTATCTTCTGTATTGACTTAAGTTTGTTTGTTCGTTTATCCGTCCTTCTGTCCAATTGCCAACCGACCTACAGGTTCCAATTTTTAAGATATTTTAAAAATTCACTTTAGTCACGCGCTATTAAAAATGGATTCAATCGGACTACTCCTCATACAATATCTAATTTAAAAAGATCCTTTATATGCCAAATATTGCAAATTTCTTTAAATATTTTGACAAAAATCGGTAGATAAATTTTTGGTATACCAAACAAATGTGAAAATTTTCACAATGATTGGATCATTTTTTGGACCACTTTCCATTTAAACATCCTATGAAAAATAAGCCTTTATGTAATAAAACCATACTAGGAATGAGTCCTTAGTAGTAGTTGTACATAAAAATTATTAAATTTGGACCAGTTGGGTCTATTTTTTGGATCCCGCATGTTTAAAAGTAAACTTTTATATAGGAAAAAGGTCTAATTCTTAATATTTTATAATCAAAATGAGTAATAAGTACAGACTAACAGTATTTTTTGGTTTTTTTTCAAGAACGTATATGAAGAATTGTATTCGGGAAAGTGATGTAGAGTACTGAAGGGTCGACCTTGCTTACCTATATTGTTTTTACTTTTGATTTGTTGTAAATGTTGTTACCAAAATTTTATAGTGCTTAATTAATTATTTAATTATTAAGTATATATTCGAAAGCTGCAGTGTTATTAAGCGTATTAGTCCCCTTATCATTTTCTAAATTTCTAATTCTTGCTTATATTTTTCCTGTTGTTTATTTGAAAGCGGCTGATGTGATTACTATTTGTAGCGGAATAAATAAATAAATAAATAAGTAAGCGATTTGCGGAAAAAAATTTTGAAAATTGCAACTTCTTTCGTACGACCTTATCAAAATAAGGCATAATTCGCGGAGTGGTCGCAAAAGTGGTCGTTCAAATCATTCATCAATATTGTTCGACCTTGGGCCAAAACATCTCAGCCTACCAAATTGCATTAAAATATCTCAAAAAATTGAAGCTAAACAAAAAAATGCACGCGTAGACATCAGACAACCAGAAGGTCTTTTAAGTACTTTATCACAATATTTTATTCTGCAACTGATTCTTCGTTCAATTAAAAGATTCAGAAAAGCGTAAGGAAATACTCATGGAAATCGTTGCGAAAACTTCTGGTGCGATTTATCTATATCCGCCGGTAAACAAATCCATCATCCAGATCTTTTATGGTCAAAATATTTTGATAACAATTTAATATTATTTGGATTCATAGCTAGAAATTCCTGCCGGCAAATAATAAAAGCGTAGGAGAAAGAACCATCTAAAAGTTCGATTAATTATTATGAGAAAGTTTGAATATTTTATACACTTGCGAAAGGTAATAATATCTAAAATTAAGAATCAATTAGCAGTTTCGCACGAGTCGTTTTTTAAATTCTTCATCTAACGCAATTAATTTGATGTTCTTATTCTCTGCTGCTGTGCAAATGTAGACCAGTTTGATTCATTAGAGCAAATGTCTATAAATAATAAATAAATACTTGCCAGTATGCTTTAACACTTTAATATCAAAAATGATGAATAAAATAATTTCTTGTAGTGAAGAAACCTTTTGAAATCGCTAATGATTGAAAACAAAAACTCATAGCGTCCTTTTATTTGAAAATCGGTCTGTTGTTTACCACCTCAAAGACAACTTGTTTATCTTTTATAATATTCTTTATTTGAAATCCTAAGAATAGAAATATTTAGTTCGAAATAAATTTTATAAAAATTATAAATTATGTATTGAAACAAGATATGCTTAAATTTCTTAGTAATTTTTATAAAATACATACATACACTATGAACATCAGCTGCTCAAGCCTTCGTGAATATCATAGTAAAGGTGTAATAAACGTAAAAATCTGTAATTTTCTGATAAAATTAAATGTAAATTTTTAGTGACATGTTGTCATAACACCTTTAAAATTTAATCAGGTGTTTTAAAAAAAACATGTTATTTATAGTTTAAAAACAAACAAAAATTTTTGTAACTCTATAGTAATATAAATATTTAATAGTGTTTTTCTTTTTTTTTTTGTAAGCTGCAAATAACTGCACATGTATATAAAGAACGCATTGAAATTTATGACAATATAAAAAGTGTGTAAAACACAATAACACGCTATCACTGTCACAAATTGAGTATTAAAAGGAAATGTGTATGTGTTCATGTGTTTGCGTTTGTAAATAACAATATATATATATATATATATATATATATATATATATACATATGTACATACATATATAGACATATATACTATATATGTACATATATTTATGCACAGTTGTAAACATTCATTTATGATCGTGTAAGCTATTGTATGGGTGTTAACTCAATTATAAATACCAAGAAAAAAAAGCAAAAATATTTGATCCTGTTTTTATTTTGTATGTTTATTTATGTCTTTTTAATTTATTTATTTTTGGGATTTCAAAAGATGTAAAAAAACTATTGCAAAAATATATAAAATTTTCATTCATATATTAAAAGGTTCTGTTGTTCGTATTTTGAAAATAAACAAATCACTTTAAAGCGAATTTTGGATACTTATCGCATAAATTTTATTTTCAGGCTCCCAGTATATGTGATCATAAGATATTTTTTTAATAAAATGTTCTTAATTCTTTTACATAATTTCAAATTTTTAGATTAGCTAAGGCGAACTACTTTTAAAATTGTAACACTCATGTCACTTGAAACTCCCATAATTTCAAATTGGCTATCAATACTATATGTCTACAAAGATATTTTCTATTTCTATACCTTTATATTATTTTAGTTAAAGCTGAGAACTTTAAAAAGTGATAAACCTATAGATAAACATGATCTAAACCCAGAAGTATATATATACTCCAAGAAATCCATAAATAAAATTATTTCAGTATTGCAAACGTGATGAGAAAATTTGGTGCCTTTAATGTTGGTGCCATAGAATTTATATACACCATTTTTGTTTTTAACACTGTGTAGGCTAAAAGCATTACTACGAAATTTACAAAAGTTACAAAAAGTTAAGATATAAAGTAAAGTGCTTAGACAGATAAGATCCCTATATATTTGCAAAGAGCCCTATTGAATTTCCATGGAAATTTAGCTGACTATTTCATCTTCTGAGTAAAAATCACTCTAAAATTTATTGCCTTAAAAAAAACTGCTTCCTTGAAATTTTAATATTTTTTCAAGCGCTCCGAGAAGATTATCTATTTCAAATAAATTTCTGCTGAGAAGTTATAGTGTAATGCCTTAGCTATTGATATCTAATTTCTCCAACACAATTATGTTCGTTTAAAAGTGTGTCCAAATAAAAATAAGTTAGTGTAGGTTTATTGAGTTTGACTAGGTATGAGTCTAAGAGCGATTTGAAATGTTTCAATGATTCTGCCAACAAATTAAAAGTTTGGAATGCAGTTTTTTAGAGTAGAGTTGGAATTTGCCCATAAAATTATACATGTTCTTGCCTTCTTCTCGAATATTTCGTAACACGTAAAGACTACTGTGATTCTGTCTTGGAAAGATGCAGTAGAAGAATTACTTTCGAACAAATAGCGAATATTTTAAGTCAGTAGAGCAGATATGTTATCCTGGGATTACAGACTAGTGGAGAAAAATAATATTAAAATTTATTGCAAAAAAAAACATCCGTCTAATACATAATAAAATTTTAAACGTACTTAACTCCAAAGAATTCCTGCAAATTTCATTCTTTTTATTCAAATTTTTTACAATATCTTTAAAATAACATTCTCGAGAAAAGTACTTATTCGAAAAGTTAATGTAAACTTCGTTTATTAACACTGCTTTTTTTTTAAGTGTTTTTTTTTTTTAAGATTAAGGTTTTTCACTCAAATGCTCGCCTTTTGTACATAATTTATTATTGAGTAGACCGTATACACTTTATATACTTTTTTTTATATACTTTAGGTATATATGCATGTACATTGAATGGTTATTTCTTCTCTTTTAAATTCAAATTTACACCAAAATAGGTTCTGGCCGTAGAACTCCCTCAATTGAAGATGCCACAGAAGAACAGCTGTAGTGTTGCTATTTTTGAATATTTTTCAAAAATAATTTTTTCCTCGAATCTTATTATTTTACTAACTTTCCTTCCATTTCAAATAAATTGTCGAGAATACACCCTTTTTAGGGTGTTACAGTAATGCCAACCCTTAATATGTTTAAAATCTATAGATAAATTATACATATCGAGCACAAGAAACTTATATTCGGCTGTGCCAATTCTTTCTTAAAAAACTTAATTTTAATAGGTGGGCGTGATAGATTTTTTATATTTTTATGAAATGCTATGGAAAATAATCAGAGTAAAACTGCCAGAAAACAGACTTGCTTTAAGCTTATACCGTAGGTTTAGTCTGTGATCAATTTGGCCCATTTTCAAAAGCCACGTATATGAAAGAACATCCAATGTTTCTGTCAAATTTTTGCGGCTAGGAGAATGTTTACCATAGACGTTACACAGATAAGCAGACAGGCAGAGGGACAGACGGATACATCTAGGTGGATTCCGAATTTCATACTGATCAAGAATATATACGCTTTATGTCGTTCCTAACGTTGCAAACACTTTGACAAAAAAATTAAATTGCAATATTTCATTTTATCGAGTGGGGCGGTCAACCCTTTCCATTTTTGCGCAGAGACTACGAGATAGCTAGCGCAGTTTTTATCGAAGTTTTCATAGAATTATGTATATGTAAGAGTAATGAGCAAGAAAACCAATTTTTTCTTGTTTCCAAAAGCAGATATGTTCTCAGTTTACGTTGTACTGTGGGCGTGCCCTTTGACTGATTTAGACCATTTTCAATACCAACCGGCGTGAAAGAACTTCCAATGTTTCTTAAAATTCGATTTCAATATCTTCATTTTTGAGGCTAGGAAAATGTTTACCACAGACTTTACACGGACGGACAAACGAACGGGCGGGCATGCTTAAATTATTACAAACAAAATGCAAAATGAATATACACCCGTCTTCGGTGGTGGGTATAAAAATAAAATATTTAAAATATCTTGGTTTTCAAATAAATTTACTTAGAAACGCTTTGAAATTAATACCTTATAGAACACAGCTATTCCTTAATAAGGTAAACCATACAAAGCTTTCGAGCAAGTCTTCATTTTGCCTTTACAGCTATTTTCAATATGTTCATAGCTTAATATCGCGTTGTATCAAACAGTAATTGAACTAAGAGGGTCCCAGTGTTACATGTTATTTTTTCAAATCTAAGTAGCATAGGCACTCAAACGACAAGATAAATATTCGAGAAAATGTATGAATTGATCTGCCGCTGCTGCTGGGAATAATCACATGAACGGATATTCGAAATAGCTAAGGAATTTCTGAATAGACAAAGCAACATTCGAATGGCTGCACTAACCGAAGAACAATAGAAATGAATTAATGAATATAGAATTGGACGGACACACGAAGAGATAGACGGACAGGAAAAATGAAGTGAAACCCATTCTCTTCCCGCTGTTGAATATAACAATCAATTCTCTGTAATATATCTTAGATGCTACACTGCAGATTCCTTTCGTATTCGTCGATTAATCTAAGAAAAAGTATACACTAAACTACCTTATAAATGTCTTATTAACAATAAAGCACTGTAGCACATTACACTATTATTTCTCTATATATGTTTCATAACGATACATGTAAATACATAAGATTGAAGGAGTCAACGATGGAAGCTGATAATTAATTGCAAAAAAAAATAAAAAACATTTAAATGGAAAATTATGATATGCAAAAAAAGACATTCAACATCATATAAAATATAAACCACAAAATTATATTTGTCAATAAAATTAATTTATTTTTTTTTTGTTATTTTTGGATCATAAATGTAATAATCTTTTAATTATTTCAAGGACTTTTTAGGGGACAGCCATTTCAATATTTTCAATGATTATTTTTTTATATTAAATGAAAAATATTATATAGAAGAAATGAAGTGAAATGAAAAAAAAGTGTACTACTACATAGTAGCTCTAAAGTGTATGCGAATTTTTTAAAACAAATGGTGTTGTGGTGGTGGTGCCGTCTATTCATTGTTGCCTGCCTTGATGATCCAATCAATTTAGAACGTATATAAAATTTCATCACAACTGCATATTTTAAAAAATAACTAAATTATGATAAAAGCAGACACAAGTTTTTATCGATTTTTAAGTTATATTGGACTTGCTACCACTTTTTTTGGTACCATTTTTTTTGGTATAACTTTTTTGGTACCACCTTTTTTGTACCCCTTTTTTGGTACCACTTTCTTTTGGTATCACTTTTTTCTGTACCCCTTTTTTGGTACCACTTTCTTTTGGTACCACTTTTTGGTACAATTTTTTTTGGTACCACTTTTTTGGTACCATTTTTTTCGGTACCGATGATCCAACCCATTTAGATCTTATATACAATTTCTTCACAATTGTATACTTTAAAATACAAATAAAAATGATACAAGTTTCTATGGATTTTTAACTTATATTGATCTTGATACCACCTTTTTTTGGTACCACCTTTTTTTAGTACCACTTTTTTTGGTACTACTTTTTTGGTACCACTTTTTGGTACCACCTTTTTCATAAATTTGTCATAAATAGAAATCATATAAACAAAAGGATTCCGAAGGTGAACAAACGATTAATCATGTATCCATAATCAGAAAAGTAACACTTGAAGAATACAGTAAGCAGGGCTACAAATTTCAGTTCAGTATACTAACGTCTCCTAGGACATTTTACCTGTGGGACGTTTTGATCTAAGCGGATAACCGCCACCTTGCCAAAAAATTCCGTCATCATTTTTTTTAGATACTGTTTCAGCTTAATCTGATTAGTTGTCGTTGGCAGAGTTCTCTGATGAACTGAAAGCTAGAAATGCGCCGTGCAATGGATATCCGGCTTTTAAAGGTTACATATGCTGTATTATGAGTATTTGCGCTTTGTCTCTTACAGGGCATCTGCCCAAGATTCAGCGGAACTATATTTCAGATCAAACAAAGGGCCTATGTTGACGGTAATTAGACCCAATAATTGTTTTTTTTTTAAATAATAACCTGAATTTACGAAAATATGACTTGAAAATTTTCTTTATTTTATTTATAAATTTGGTGAGGAATTCAAATTAAATTAAATTCAAATATACAGTTGAGTTTAAAACAGAATAATCACTATTTTTTTTACGTATGTGTTATGTATATATCTCGCAGCGAAATATTCTACATATAGTTTATATATAAATACGCATGAATACACTATGTGCACATCTTACATCTTCGTTTGTATGTATACACAAACTATATGCGCAATATTTGCCCTGCATATGTATGTATAATGGTTGTTAGTAAACAAATCGGCTAAATATATTTTTTCTTATTTTATTAAAAATATTAAAATTTTTCTTTTGATAGTTCAAGCGATGGTAAATTCTAACTTGTTTTTTATAAAGAAAATCATATTCCGCCAATAACGACGAAATTCGTAATTTCATGCGATGGCTCTTATTAAAATATAAAATTTTTCAATTTACAAAGATCGAGCTTTAAAAAATAAGGATATTTATGAACTTCCTATCCTTCGACAACTGATATAAAAATCATATCTTTTTGCAGACAAACTAAGCTAAACATAATTTTTTTCGATTAATGATTAGAGAGACCGAAAAGCTAAGAAAAGTGTAGCTGGCTTAATAAAAAAGTTGCTCAAAAAAATAAAATATATTACAAGTCGACGAGAATGAAAGCTAATTTCAAAGAGATCGTCATCCTTACAAACAACTAAGGGCTGAAGGTAAACCGGCGGACTCTAAAATTGGCTAGGCATGTCTCACAGCAAAGGACTGAAGCATCTCCTAAAAGTGAAGCAAAAAATAGGCTGCTGAAAAAAGGAAGAACATTACTGACACTCCAGAATATGGCGGCTCATCAGCTGGTGCCAGCGCGCTAATCAATGTAAAAAATAAAAAACCTGCTGCCACTAAATCAAAAGTTGTGTAGAATTATTTTGGTTTTTTTTATCAAAAAAGCTGCAAAATTTTTCTGTAAATTGCGATCATGTGGACGATGTAAGAAATATATGAACATTAAATTTTAAGCGATGCTTAGGGCGAAGTTCGCTTGAGAACTTGAGTACTTATAGAGTCAATTCCGCAAAGAAGCGAAGAAGTTCTAGATAGAAAATTCAACTCACGCATCTTGATATCATTATCTAACGCAGCTTCACTTTTCGGTTTTACAAAACGATTTTGCACACTTTTTTATGTTTTCGGGAACAACTAGCGAATTTGGACGATCAGAGTTGTCAGCATCATTCATGTCCGTAGGATTTGTTTTAAAGTCAGCAAATTGTTGTTCTCAACGGAGAAAAATTGTCATAAAACTTTTCAAGCCGATTCTTGGTTTGAATGATATTTGTTCCGATTAAAAAACTGTGCTTGATGAAGACACGAAATTCGGATTTTTCTAATTTTTTTTTGGAAACACTAATAATCGGAACGCCACGATATTTTGATACGTTTCACCTGAAGATTGATGCTAAAAATCAAATGAATTCGTCAATAAGGGCGACGTATATATCTCGTGCTACGAACTCATTGACCGCGATGTGTTTTGTAGAATCGGTTAAGCGTATTTCTCTACTTATAAGCGTTTAAAAAAATTAATGAAAGTGTTTGTAAGAAACAATACGAACTATGAAAGAAAATTAATTTTATATATACATATAAATTAATTTTATATACATATATATATATATTATATATATAATTTCCTTTATACATATTTGATAAATATAATTTCTCGTTATGAAAATATAAATAACCATGATTTTTGCCATTGATTGAAAGAATATAAAATTGTGAAAAGTGTTTTAAATTATATATTTTTCAATCTCGTTTATCCTCTTATTGAAATTCCGGAATTAAAGGAAAACATAAAACCCAGTACATAAAAAAAATGGTTTAATCAAAGAGCGCATTTGCGGGAAACTCACTACCAACAATAAAAAAAATTAAATAATTTTATAAAGAAATTGATAATCTGTAGTGGATATCAATCACGTAATATACTTTCTAAATCCTAATAGAGCTACTAACACGCCTATGTGATTGCTGTCGCAAATTCATAACGAAAGGCGAATAAAGTTTTCTTAGTTATTTATTTATTTATTTGCCTTTATTATCAGTCATTAGGAACTTGGTTGCTGTTTGGTATAAAACAGAATTGTCTTACATTATTTCACCAACCTACAAAAACAATGATTGCTCTCTGCGTTGTATTTCATTTTTATTTTTATGCTGTTTTTTCCTTTACTTTCCATAGCTATCAGGTGACTTTAGAACTTTTTTCTTTTTGGTATAACTGTGTTGTTACGCAGCATAACTTTAGTATAAATGCCTGCAGTGTTGGCTTCTACTTACAAACACTTATTTAAGTGTTATATATTCTTATATAATGTTGACATATTTTACTTTGGCAAACAACGTACGTTTAGTTGCTCGTTTTTTATGTTTTTTTTCTGTATTTTCTGCTTCTCTTTATTCTCCCGCTATTTTCCGCTCTTTTTTCTTTTTATTTTTGTTTTTTTTTTTGTTCTTTCTTACTCTATTCTATTATTTTGGCTGTGATGCTGTTCTCAACCGTATGCACTACTATAGCTAGAGTACACTTTTAACTTTCCCAAATGTCTTTTCGGTTGTTGAATCAACAACAACAACACAAAAATCCTTTGAATTACAGTCATTATTTTGAATTAGTTGCTACAGACTACACACTTATTTATACACACACAAATATTTAAGTATTATGCTATATGAATACCTTTTTTGAAAATAGGAATGTGTTTGAGCGGCCGTACTATACTATAGTGCAATTTCTCGTTTAGTTTTGTTGCGTAAATGTTTTGATGGAATATTAAAATAAGCTATATATTGTTCATTATGTTGTTGCATTTGTTTTTTCAAAAGTGATGTTCCCTGTGTTTATGTGTATATTAAAGTCGTTAAACAATAAACCGTATATTATATGTACATGCTTGGAATATATTGTTGAATTGTTTTTATAATTATGAATACACCCTAATTTTATTATAAAAGGCTTACAAACAATTTGAGAGTTTATAGTAAAACTTAATAGTCGAAGCATTTCGGTAATGAATGAAGAATTAAAAGAAATAAGAAAAGTTATAGTCGACTTGGGACAAAGCTTACTTAGTTACCATTCCAAATAAATACATAAAACCGGCAAAGCTTTTTTCGTTTTCGTTTTAGTTTTAGTTTTTTTTTTTTTTTTTTTTTTTTAATGAATAGCATTGCAAAGCATTTTTGAAGCATGAGGTTATACTATTCATAAAAAACTGCATACGGTCCATACATCAATGTAAGGTTCTGAGTGCAACAAACTATGACCTATCCATTCGTATGCCCATCTGTCTGCTGTTCGAATGCTTACTATCGTAAAAACTGATGTAGAAAGCTGAAATATATATTTTTATTTGAAGGTCATAAATCTATTTGACTTCATTAGGTGCATGAAAAATTTCGTGGCGTTTTTCTCAATAGATCTTCTATCTTTTGCTTTTGAGCCAAAAATACAGCACACAAAACTTGACATTCCCTAGATAACAAAGAAAGAAATTGTGCCGTTTATCAATTCAATTGAAAATAATCGCATACGGAAAATCAGCCAAAGTTCCTGAAAAAAAATTCGCTTGTTTCCATCAAGGCAGTAATATTTCGCAAGCTTGTGAAAAAAAACTTCGGTTGCCATGGTTTAGAATGCTTTATCAAAATGTACAGTGCGTAATTAGCTTGGTCGCTTCCGCTTTCGAAATTTCGTTGTTAAATACATGAAGCGCTTGCGACGTCCAGTCGTGAGTAATTTACAAATTTACAATACTCCGTATATTTCTTCTTAGAGCACAGCTGTGGAACAACATTGCTGTTAACAAAGAAAAAGTAAACAGTTTTGAATCAGTTGCTAAATTCATAAAGAGACTTGACATTTGGTTTGAAGTAACAGTGAAAAATTTCAAGGGCCGAATTGCGAAACTAAACAAAATTGATCCATTTTTGAAGAGATTAAGTTCAGTCAATGAAAAGTGGATCATGTACGATCATAAAGTTAAGAAAAGATAATTATCCAAGTTTAACAAAATTGCATGAAGAGTCGTAATGCTACGATTGGAAAGGAATCGTGCATCATCAGTTGCTTTAACCAGACTAGACAACAGATTTTGCTCTCGACTGCTAGCCTGTCTGGCTATAATACTATTTGTTGCATTTTTTCCTCTGTACTGTTAATGTTTTTCTTTTTCTTATGTGTATTAAACGCATTTCTATCTATTCTCTGTCCATTTCCAGTTGATACTTCATTTCAATAAGGATTAGCTTGGGGAAGAACATAATTTTAGTTATAGATAAAGAGAAGCAAAAATGGGTGATGAATGAACAAGATGGAAGATGGATGAATGCATGGTCATACTGAGAGGCAGATGGAGGACATATTGACAAACTCAAGCACCTAGACACAAATGAGCGGGACGACAAAAGCACGGAGTATCATAATAGCATATAAAACTAAGCACATACCGACGGCTATATAGACAAGCAGATGAAAGGAAAAACAGTGAAACAGATAAAGTGTATGGTGCAAGCTACACTGCAGAAGCAAATAAACAAATGCATGCACAAACACTTGAAAGTATGAACTGCTTCGTAGATGTACTAATAGATTGAACGAAAATATATATAACTTTATTGCATATTTCTGGTTATTATTCCAAAGGAAGTTCACAGACTTTTTTCCTACCTTAAAGTGATACTTTTACTTAAAGTTTAAGGTGGTACATTTATAATTAAATTATTTTGCTGACATATTGCAATAAATATTTTTCAAACAGTTTGAAATTTTTTTTAGTCTTAATTAATTAATTTGTAATTATTATTGATGACCCTTTGATTTTTATTTCATTATAATATAAAATTACAATTTATGAAAGAATTTTTCTTTTCATTCTCCACTTCCATTACTCAGACCCGTCTTTCCTTAAAAATAATTTGCAAGTTAAAGGCAAATTTTTCCAATATTAGACGGAATCATAAATTAATTTTATAATTTATAAACTTATCAAAAAATTTGTATAATCGATAATAAATATCTATACACCTCTTCTTCACTTTACGCGTGATGCAGTGGGTTTACCATAAAACCATGTAAAACGTATATGGAAATTTTCTAGAATCGTGTGAAACGGAAGCAACCACAAATGTGGTTTTTTAGTCATTTACTGAGCATAAATTAAGAGTAACACGTTTAATAAAACGTTAAAAAACAACAAAAAAATCGTAACCACGGAAAACATGAAAACAAAAAAAATGCTATTAGTTTTTAAAATGAAATATGTAACATAAAAAATCTATTTTAATAAAAGTAAAAAAAAAATACTCTTTCTCCCCGAATAGAAAGAATTGTCAGAAAAACAAAAATTTATTTATTATTATTATTGTTTTCTTTTTTTTTTTTTTGAAAACGTAGTGTGTCTCAAAAATGTCACGAAAATAATAAATTTAAATTAAATAGAAATATATAAAAATTAGCTTTTTTGTACTGGTTTTTTTTTAAGTTATGGTCTTAAAACTCACGTAAGGTCGTAAAGTTGGAGTGCGAGTAGTGTGCAAAGTGGTAGAGAGATGTCTTTATATAGGGACAACTACAAGTTGGAGAGCATATTTTTTTATATATGCAATTAATTTGTTTCGTAATTGGCTTTTAAATAATTGTCATGTTTTGTAAAAAGTTTATGTTACGTAAACGAACGTCTTTTTATGGTATTTTCTCAAACTGATTGCGGTGGCCAAACATTAACTAATTCTGTGGTTAAAGTTTTTGTGGTATTTTATAGTTCAAAGCATACCAAAATCTAGAAAAACAATAACAAGAGCCACACGTTTTCACCATAAACTCAATGTGACCGTATGGTTGGTTTCACCGAATACATATAAACATAAAGAAAAACTTGTAGAGCACAGCATGTGTTGGTTGGTGTACAATTCTGCACACAAGTTTCGGTGATTTGTAGCACCTTGAATATTTTCAATTAAAGACCTAAAGATGAAAGTTTCTGTATTTTAAGTTTCTTTTCGTTCGTATGAAGCAATAAATAAAAAAAATTTTTGTGTGTTGTGTTTTTAATAATTTCAGGTAATGGAAGCTGGAAACTACTTTTTCTTTTCTTTTTCTTTTGTTTTTTGTTATTTTTCTTAGAAAAAGTTGATTAGAATTTTTTCTTTTTGTCTTTCTATTATTATTATTACTTAAGTTTTTATGAGTACTTCTTATACTTTTTACTTTACTTCTTACGCTCTATGTACTGCTGCTTTGAAATATTTTATATGAAATATTGCGTATAACGAGAAATTTGAAGAAAAAGTGATTTAATTTAATTTATTTAATATGAAATTTCTAGCACGAAAACTAAAAAATGAGAAAGTTAGACTCATCTTAATATACGAAATTTGGAAAATAATCGTCATATATTTTCTTAAATTAATTTAGTTCACTTTTTACTCCAAGAAAAGATGACTTCAAAAATTTGAATCTTGCCTAAAACAAAAAAGGAAAGAAATATAATCTACAAGAAACCTATAAAATAGTTCCTTATTTTACTTATTGTCATCGGTCTGGTTAGTTCAAAAATTTACTGGTGTGAAGCTAGTCCCCAACATTTTTTGGGGTTTATGCCTTTGTAAAAATGTCTTTGCTAAGGTAATTGATGATAAAGCAGCAGGGAAAAATGAACAAAATACTTATGAAAACTAAAAAAAAGTAGAAAATGTTCACATAAATGAAAAACTAATTCATTCCGTATGTCCTAAAAGATATTTTAAAAAATCTATTGTTAGTATTCGTTGTGAACAATGCGCTACTACTTGGTCAAAACCTACAATGTACAAACCGCAAATTTAAAAAATTTTAAAGAAACAATACACTTCTAGTTTCTTAAAGGGTTCTAAAAGCTATCAAATAAACTTAACATCTTCATGCTAAGCACGGGGCATCATAGTCAAAAGTATCCATATGTACTATTTCCTATATACGTTAAAAACTTAAATCACAATAAAAAATTTTTAAGAAATAATTACTCTCCTAGTTTTTGATATATGTTAAAGGGTTCTAAAAGCTATCAGAAAAACCTAACATCATGAAAGTGTTCATATATATGTCCATATTTCCTATACGTTTATTTGTTCAACATAAATGTTAAAGTCTCCCAAGTAAGCAGCGCTTTTTCTTTTATTACTAAACAACGATATGACGCAATGTAACGACGAGTTCAAAAGATTATGGAATTCTTTCCACATGGACTTCATATTTCATCACAAACATTTGTGAAGGATAACGAAAGAATGCGGTGGGTAACGCTGGACCATGACTTAAATAAAATTTATCTTATACAATTTTTGGTTTTCCTTTTTTGTTAACAATCAATACTGCAAGACCTTTTGAAATCTAAATAAAGACGCTCCCGTTTCTAAGGAAAAAAAATGGATGATAATAATAAATATCCCGATGGTACAATTTTTTAGGGTACCACTTTTTTGGGTAACACTTTTTTAGGGTACCACTTTTTTAGGTTACCACTTTTTTTGGGCACCATTTTATTTGGGTACCACTTTTTTTGGGTACCACTTTTTTAGGGTACCACTTTTGAAATTTAATTACAGACGCTTCCGTTTCTAAGGAAAAAAAATGGATGATAATAGTAGATATGCCAATAGTACCACCTTTTTAGGGTACCACTTTTTTTGCGTACCACTTTTTTACGGTAACACTTTTCTTGGATAACACTTTTTTGGGTACCATTTCTTAGTGTACCACTTTTTTAGGGTACCACTAAAACAAACAATTAAAGATCTTGTTAAAAAATTGGAATTTTACACTTCATTATTTACTTTGACTATAACAGGACATAGAAAATGACAGACTGGCCCTAAAATATTTTTTTATTGCGCAAAATTCCCCTGAGCTCTAATCTCTGTGATTAATTTGTGACATATGTCAAACTCACCTTATTTCGGAAAGGTTTTTCGACAATCTTTTTTCCAATTTTACTATGAAAATTTCAATTTTCCGGATGATCCTCGCTTCGCTCGTGAAACTGTTACCAATTCTTTACGCAACTATAACCTAGAATAAGAACTAAAAAAATTGAAGTTATTTTCCATTTTGACCGATCTCGAAATATACTGTTTTCTTAAATGGTTAGTATTCGAAGTTCGCTCCATTTTGTCTGTGGAATTGTTCAATGCGCAGACACAATACGATTTCTAAAAATCTAAAGCAGTTTTCTAAAATGAGATATTTTGAAAAAATATATTTCATTATTGAAAAAAAAATTTTAATGACTTACATATTATCTAATTATATCTGACTGCATATTAATTGAATTAAACAAAATGCTTTGAATTATGAAAAATCACTGGATAACTAATAATCTATGTCCAGTAAAAAAATTACTTGCAATAGAAACTAAATAACACAATTTCCGCATTAATTTACGAGCATTGATTTTTCATACTATATATGTTATAAATAATATATATTTTCGAGGGGGAAAGGAGTGGCGTCTATTATCTTTTTGTGTCTATCATGTGTTTTCTCTAATTTTAAAATATAAAATAAAAATTATCGTAGAACGAATCACAGATACCTCACACAATTAGGCAAATACGGAATATATATTAGCACGTGCGTATTGGTCGTTAAACTGTTCTTGACGCATCCGTAACTAACAAATTTCAATTTAAGACACTTTACGAGACACAATAATAATAAAAATCATTTAAAATTTTAATTTTTTTTTAAACAAAGTCTTTTTCTCTACACTCCGAAAGACAATAAATACCTTATACAGTAAGCCTCAGCTTTCGATCTATTATTTTTTTAGGGATTCTTTCTCAGTATGTGCAGACACAAATATGTAGAGATTCATCCTTAAAAACAGTAAATGTTTTATTTTATTTCCAAATATAAATATATTTAGAAGTTTTTTTATGCTTATGTGTTAGTAGTTATCGTTGAAACGGTTTGATGGAATTTTCATAAAATTTTGCAGACTTAACGACGTCTTAAAAGCAGTATATAAGCACATGTTTAAATGATTTAAAATATCGCTTAAAGATAAACATTTTGTACATTGAAAAAAGACAAAAATCGTTTAGAACAACTTTTCTTCATACTTTCGATTATTATTGTGTTAAAAATATATTTCACTAAAATTTCTTTAGTATAAAACTAAAAACAAAAATTGGTGTAATTAACTTTTCAACTCTTTTCATTTCACATAATAAAATAGTTAATTTAGAAAGTTTTTTTTAACGAAAAAGAGAAAAAGAAACCAAACAAGAAGCTGTGCACACCAAATAAATTATACACTAAAGGTAGAAAACTCGCTGAAAACCGTTTCGCATCAAGTTTCTTTTGTTCCAAGAAGCGAACAGTAATAGCTAGCGTTAGTAAGCAGCAGAGTTTTGAAAAACACTTTCGCTTTATCAGAAACTTTTGCTGACTCTGGCTTTTGTTCCGGTGCTTGCTGTGTTCAGAATCCTCACCTAAAAAGGCATAAAAAGAAAGTTTACATCATATTGTTGGTCACCATGTAGTTATTGTTGCATTAGTAGTTGTAGTCGTAGTTGTAGTACAACCCCAAAAACAACTGAACTACTTGAACTTGGTCGTGACTGAAAATTCCATAAATTTTCCTTTTGTAGTTTTTTACGTAAAATGTTCCTAATTTTCCTCATTCATCCTTTTCTTTTATGTTTTTGTTCTACCTCACTAACAAGCAGCTTTTTCATATATAGTTCAGACAGCGTTAACTTATGGCTTTAGTTAGATACGAACATTTGTGTATGTTTGTACATGCGTAAGTATGCCCTATGCCTTTGAATATATAGCCTTAAAACACATTAATTAAGCGTTAATTTATTTAGTCAGTCATTTGGGAGCAATTCAATTTTGTGTCATTTCCCGTAAAAGGACAAAAAGAAACGCATTAAGTGGCAGGAAACCTCATAAAAGGCATAAGAACATCAGACCGCACCAAAACCAATTAATTAAAAAAAAAAAAGCTTTTAGTTTAAAGAAGAAATCAAGCTTTCAGAGTTAATGTAGAGTAAAATTGAAAACGTTGTAGGAAATTCTTGCAAATACAGTCGTAAGCTAAAACTTTCGGCGGAGTTTAGTTCCATACATGAAACAGACTATCTAACTAAACAAATCAATTTTTATTAAATGGAGAATTTAACTGCTCTACTAATCCAACCAAATCAATTTTGGTTTAAAAATGTTATTATTAAACTCTATAGGGGTATTTCGAATCCTGCTAAATAGTTCAGTTTGCAACTTAAACAATAGTATAACATTAAGTTCGGACTTGATCTCTGCTATAGACCTGCAGATTTTTGTTCTATTAATTTCAACTTGAATTTCTAAGAATTCTTTTAAGTTTAATTAGAGGTACGAACTGACCTATGAAAAGTGCGTATGGAAAGTGTTAAATTTGACAGTTGAACTTTGCCAACTGTTGCAGCAAAGCTAGTTAGTTATTAGTTGTTGTAGTTAATATCAATTAGTTTAGTTAAAGATTCCGTTTCTAACATAAAATTAATTAATTCGAATTCATCCGTATTGTATGATGCAATGCAAGACACTAAGTGTGTTATGAAATTTAATTACATGATGAGCCCACATTATCAAATTCAAACACGATTTCAAAATCCTGCGTATTTCGAAATTTTATTCTGTACAGCTGAGTTTGAGTTACGCTCAATAGCAAAATTTAAAACTTGAACTGTCTTAAAGAAATCCCTTTGATATTCGGAACTTTGTGTTGCAGGTTCAAATATGATTATAAACTTCGCCGAAAAATGGGAGTATATTAACTTAGTCGGTTGGTTCGCACAATTCAGAAGTAGGCTTCAGAAACCCTACAAAGCATATACACCAAAGTTGAAATTCATTTAAACATGTATGTCCGTCAGTTCGACTCTTCGTCTGTCTGTCCGTCCCTCTGTTATCTGTCCATCTGTCCGTCTGTGTTAAACATTCTCTTGTTCGCAAAACTAAAGATGTCGGTTTCAAAATTAGCAGAAACATTGGAAATTCTTGCATTTACACTGATATTGAAAATGCGCCAAATCAGTAGAAGGCCACGCCTACAACGTAGGCTTTCTTGGTAGTTAGCTTACTGCTCATGAACTATACAATAAAAATGTTCATGCTTATTCATAAAACTGGGATCAACCACGTCTACCTAAGGAACTTTACCTTCTTCAGCCTCCTTTTTTAAAGCAAAACGTGTTGGATATAAAAAATTCAGCAGAGCCGAATATAATTTTGTTACTTCTTTCAAATTCGCATTAAGACCAACTTGCACAGCTACTGTAAGCTCAAAGTGGCAACTGCGTCGCGAAAGATCCCCATCGAGAAATGTAACATCTGAATTGTTCTACAGAGTTTAAAGCGTGACTCAAACAGAGTTAGGGAAGTTAATTTTGAATTCCAATATAGCATTCAATTTCAGCAAAAATAAATTTAACTATCACGCTAAGGCCTTGCCCTGCAACAATGTGAGTAAAATAAAATAGATTTTTAAAAATTTAAGTTTTGATCTCAACCAAAATTTTATGTATTTCTCGAATTTTTTCTTCAACATTACATGATGTGCAAGTTTTTAAAGGCATTTCAACCATTTTAAGAAATAAACTGCAAGTCATTAGCTTTTAAAATTGCAGATACTCTACATATGGTAAACTTTAGAATCCTTTTACTTTTCAAACGATAGCATTTTACAGTTGAAGCACGTTTTAACCATCATCATCAAATTTTCTATACAAAATCCAACATTCTTACACTCCCTCGGAGTTACGTAAAGATCCGATAACAGAATTTCAGATGAGTAATGTTTTGTCACACATCAGTAACAATGGTAGAGCAACAGAACTGTTAAAAATTCACAACACGACGCCGTAACGTTATGGTGGGTAGTAGGATCACAAGCGTGTTAATGATTATGTGAAAAGTTGTATGTGTGTATGTTTGTAAAGGGCATATATATGTAGTTATCGATAACATTGTGGAAATTAGCAAAAAAACATTGTTTAAGAAAATTACTTTAATTGAGAATTTAAAAAACTCTTGACCTTCTTTCTAACTGTCGCTAACACAATGTTGTTGTTATGGTTTTTGTGTTATTGTTATGCTTGTTTTTAGAACAAAAGTTATTTGATTCTTTTTACCCTTTTTTTTGTTTTTGTTTTTATTTATTTTTTTCTTTGTTTTGTCTTCATTTACTTTCTGTTTATTTTTCGTAAGTCCATGCATATCCACGATGTGGCTAATAGAGCATATAACGCAAACATTCAAAAGTTAAGCTTTGCTGTCATTCGTATTTTTAGTTTTTTCTCAAATCCCTGAGAGACTGACCGCGACTGCTACCATGCAATGGCACAAAAAAAACCATCTCGGGAAGAAACATGTAAAGCGGAAGATTTTGTTTTTATACAAAAAAAAAAAAAACAAAACTTTTATTATGTGTTATGGCAAATTATAGACCAAACTTCACGATATGTTAAGACTTCGTTTTTCTTTTTTCTTTATAAAATATAGAAGAGCGTTCCTTAGAGGGCCTCAGAAAATGTGCAAAGTTTTCTTTTTTAAGAAACTTCCTAAGAATAAGAAGGAAGACGTGTTTCTACTTCAGAATAGCAAAAAAAACTTTCAAATGGTAATTGTTTGTTATTCACATATACATCTACACGTTTATCCAAAAATATATGTTTCTTGTACCAAAAGAGTATAATCTTGTGGTTTCTTTGAGGCTTTCTCAGAGCTTTTTTGAGAATGTTTCTCAAAAATTTTTCCAAGAAAACTTTCTTTTATTCCCCACAGAGGAACAGAGGAAATCATGATTCCTTTCGTAAACTGAAAGGCAAAACTAGAGTAACATAATAATATCAGCTTAAGGAAACTCACACAATGAATTTTAGAGATTACTTGGCCAAAATGAAAAAAAACAAAAAAAAACTCTTTCCTATTAAAATAGAAACAAGTTTTCGCATGTTAGTTGATTACACTTGGCTTGACATACAAATAATGAAATCACGTGTCTGTGCTGTGGAAACATTGCTGAACTAATTGGCTAAATAAAATAGGAATTTAAGGTAACTGTTGAAACGGAAAACATGAAGAAGAAGTCAAAACAATGTTTTGTGAAAACTTGCAAACAAACAAAAATTAATAAACGCGAGAAAATCACATTATAAACGACGATAAAATTTAATTAAACGCATGAAAGACAGAGGGAGGGATATTTGTGTACGTAGGTACACACGATTCTAATGCTAAACGCTTCTCACAACATCTGGTTAATATTGCAACTCTGTTGTTCTCTATTATAACCATGCCTCATTATATGTTTTATTTTCATATCCATCAGAAAATGAATTTTTTTATCGTAGAAGACCGAAATATACATCTCGTGTATCCAACAAATGCATTTGTAACCAAAACAAGATCAAACCAATCTAATCAGTCCTTTATTTAACCATCCCTTCTGCATAGAATCGTATGAAAAGATAAAAAAAAAATTTGGTAAACTTTTCTTAAGTTTGAAAAGCAGACTTTTATTCCATACTTTTGGATAAATTTAAATTACAGTTTGTAATCCACGATATAATCAAGCGCATTTAAGCAAAAGTAGACGCTTTGATAGACAATGTGCTTAAATGAAAGTATAAGTATAAACCTTGATTTCTTTTCAATTTCGTATGTAAAATTTTCAATCAGTTGAATAGCTGTCATCACAATTGTATAGTGGAATAACAAAGAGAGACATAGTAGGATGCCAGTTATTTGCGGTATGGGAATCCATTGCCTTTTGTAGTCCAGTTTTTCTCACATTTTACACATTTTAAAATGCACTAATGTTGGCATCCCTCTCTGGAACAAAAGTCAAGCTACGCGTACGCGTTGAAAATACTGAAAGAAAAGGAAAATAGTAATGATAATAAGTAATTGACTTCATGTGGAAAAATCAACTCTTCCACAAAAGCACTTATGTAGTTTAAACTCAGAGAACTTCCGAATTAAAAGTCGTAAGCTATTAACACTAGAAGAATCGTTTAGGTCCATTTCACTTATGTCAACTTTTGATTTTGAAAAAAATACTTATAATGCATGCAATGCTACGAAAATTTTTGATGATCATTATTTATATGAAAAAATCTTTAGAAACCTATGTGCGCTATTTTCTCTATTTCCCGTCAAGTTCTCCTTTTTTCTAACAAAGTGAATCATTTCGATTCATTTTTTTGTCGCAAACCTTAAGTTCATGTGTATATTTCGCAATAGATTAAGAAAGCGGGGTTAAAAAATTAGTGTGATCTGCTAATACACAACTGACAAGAAATTGGAATAAAATCGAAACAAAAATATACGATTTTTTCTTCTTTCTTATGGTTCTTACTTACACATTTCTGTAGATCCCCAAAAATTCCCAAAATTGATGATCCACATATTCATTACGATCATTTAGAAGATCTATCCAAGAAGGGTTTCGATCGGTCTACTTACACATCCAACATTGACTGAAAAACAAGTAAAAGCTTTTTAGTCCAATAAAACCGATGTTTAAGTACCCTACACCAGTTCACCATTTCTCATTTCTTTCGTAATTAAATAACGCGAACCATATCGTGTTTCCAAATAAAGGCATGGTTTCTGAGGGCTACCAACCTTATAGGGAAGTGATACTAAAGAGTGGACATGGCCCAAATTTGCAAAATTTAGTTTTCCTGTCACAGATCTTAATACTTTTCAACCACTTTTGCCGTAAATTATTAATAATTGGACTTTTGTCATAAAGTACTAAAAATAAAGGCTTACTTTTCATAGCATCAGTTCCATATTGGTGGTTCAAAAACTGGTCCCATTTGATCCAAATTTTTCACATTTATTTCAGACATAAAAAATAATTAAAATTAGTAATGCTTTTTGGAATAAAATTTTTTTCAAATCGGGACGTTATAAGGAAAGTGATCGTAAAAATATAGTCCGATTGAATCCAATTTTAATAGCGTTTGTTCTTGAGACAAACCAAATCAGTACACGCAAAATAATGGTCTTGCATTAAACGGACAAATAAACTTAAATTCATTCAGAAAATGGTTCTGTTTCTGAATAGATGGGTATAATAAAACTCATGTCTACCGTATATCCTTCCCTACATAATCATAAACTTAGTACATTCTTTACCACAATTGGTATGGGTTGCAAAATATTTTTAAACGCAAAAATTGACAAAATCGATTGTATAAAAGAAATACTTCGTACGTTCAATAAATGACCAAAGCATGTTTGTGGTGCAATTCTTGTCTGGTATAAAATATATTTGTAGAATATGTGCATCACAGTTATATTCGTATTAAGGAAATACAAATAAAGGCTCTAGCTTTGTTAAATTACTTGGTTTTATTTACACAAATGACATCAAAAAGAACAAAAGGGATGTAATCAAAATCAATCAATAAATGTAATACAAGATACATATTGAAAGTCACCAATGGAACCCTTAATTGTGGACTTGTTAGCAAAGCGATGAGTATTTTGATGGAAATCTACCATCGCTTACTTAAAAAACTCATTGCTTGGATATATATACCACAGGTTTCTAAGCAAAAGTATTGAAAAGTTTCCTTTCACAACTAACAACGAAACCGCTAAACAATGTTAATGATACGCCATTTATATGCTAGAAACTTCTCAGAACTCTACTACGTTAGTTAGTAAATATGTTGATAAGTAAACTAGAATTCATTTGCATATCTGTCAATATCGTCCTGAAAAATCCAACGATGTGACCGGAGAGGATGAACTGGAGAGTAATAGCTTTATTTAGAAGCTAATTTCGAATTTTATATTTATTTTTATTCTTTCTTAGTGCGATCTAATCTCGAGAACTCTCGGGTCCGACTTAACTAACATTTCATGATGTTTCTCAAACAATTTTTTTTGCGCAACATCTCTGTATCATATTGAACATAAGTTGTTGATAACAACATCATCTGTACCTTTATAAATTATATGTTCACAACTAAATAAATAAATCCAATAACGAAATAAGTACCGATTCTTTTCACTAATTCCAACAACAACATGAGTATAGAAAATAGAAAATTTTGTGAAAATCTCTTTGTGAATGTCTATAAGAGGAAAAAACCTTTAAATTAGTGAGTGAATAAGCTTGACGACGTTATTGTGAGTGAAATATTTCGAGTAAATAGATAAAGGCGCTCATAGTGTGGAATAAATATATTCGATGTCGTGGTCACTACTAAAATACCTATCATCAAATGTCCCCATAAAATTTTATTTTATCCTCTTTTGGCTTGAAATAATGAAATAACTGAAAAAGGATTTGAAATATTTCCATGAAAATAAACCAAATTTCTAAAAAAAAAACAAAATCAAAAAACGTTCAAAAATATTTTTCGACAAATAAATTGAAATAATTTTTCTAGATAACTTATATAAACTTTTTCTGCTTTTAAAAACTATTACAAACACATAGCGTAGTATATAAGGCGAGGTTTTGCGCGCTAGAATTATAAACCACAAAATCACTCTGTATAATATTATCAGAGTATTGAGTCATCATCATCTGCGATGTTATGATTTGCATTTTGTTTAAAATGCAAAACCTGAAAAACACACCATATAACAAGTGCCTTGGATGCTACTAATCATGAACGTACACATAGACGCTTGCTCGTATGCTCAGCACCATGCAGCCACATTGTCAATTATCCAATTCAACCGCAAAAAAAAAAAATCGCTTGCATTGCATTTCACACTAAAAATAACCAACAATACCACAAAATACCATGAAAAGCGAACATACGTACATAAAAACATAAAGTCTCACATGTGTGTGGCTTTATATGTGCCAGTCTGTCTATGTGAAATAAAAAAAAATGTGAAAACTTGAAAGCATACCTTGCTACATTTGAAAACATTTACACACAGCACGTTGAATAGACGAAAGCAGAAGAGGGAATAAAGGAATGAACCGTCCAAGTATCTTTTTATATGAGAATTCGAATTTTTTTTTACCCACCATCAGTGGGAGGAATACATTAATATAATCATTTCTTTCGTAACACCCTAAAAATCTGGTATTAAGACCCATAGAGCATATGTACATAGATGTCAGCCTATACATCGACCTGAATGTTTATTGAGAAGCAAAACCGAAAAAACGTATTCTTAGCTGATATAAGCTCAGGATTGAAATTGAAGTTTACATAGCCTCGTTAAATAAGAATTCGATCGATCTTAAGTGTAAATGGAAATAATAAAAGCCATAAAAGTATTTATTAAATATTTAAATGTACAGAAGAAAAAATTTTAATTGACTTTCGTATATTTACTTTAGCCAGGAAATGTTCTTAACTCAACAAGGTGGGCCTAGCTTTCGTTCCAAATTTCCTATTCCGAAATTTTTTGAATAAGTTTGAAAAACTTTTAAAAGGCCTGGCCAGTTAAGAAATAATTTTTATAGGAATCTGAAATTTTTTTTGTCACTCCGTCTCTTCTTGTATTTTTTATTATTATTTTTTTTAAGTCTTTCAATGCAATTACTTAGTTTTGAATTTATATCTCTTTAGTTAGATATAAGAAATATGTAGAATTGTTTTTGTGCTAATACTTAAGGACGACTTGCTATTATGGAGATCAGAAAATTTTTATACAAGCAATCTTATCCTACTTATAGCCGCATTCGAAGTGTGGAAAGAGACCTTGCCTGAAGATTCTCGATCGTGTGTATCAAATAATTAAAAATTTATAAGTCCCATGTTACTTTGTGTCTGATATTATTTTTAACGATTTTTCTGTCTCTGAAACCTTCAATTTTAGCCGGTGGAAACGCGCGCCGAATTACAGTCATTCGCTTCAAATTTTCAATTCCAAACTCTAATACAGATTGTGGAGGATAGTGGACATCTAAATAATAGAATCTTTATTGTTATTTATATTATTGTCGACAACATAACGAAATTGTGAATTAATATAAGACGTACTAAGCGGAAGCATTGCTGCCGTAGTTGTCAAAGAGTATGGTGAACAGCATAAGATCAAGCCGAACAACTGTTGCTCAATAAATTTCGCAACTTCTTTGTTACGAATGAAGCCATTGCGTCTTGACAATTAATGAGTGCTCATATTTAAATTTAAATTTTACAAATTTGTTTTAATAAACAAATTAGAAAAATAGTTGCAAAAAACGCAACCGTAAGCAGCTTGCACTCAGTTCGATTTTCAACATAATGATTTGAACCACTTCTAGAATTTATTGATAAGAAATGCAGAACTTCACGGTAATTAGAGAAGAACTTAGGACAACAATACGCATAAAAGGTGGTGATCGAACATGGCACAATTTAGAATATAACACTACGTACGACCACGATACTATTACACCGTTCGCTTATCATTCTGGTAAAATTTGTTTTTTTGGAAATTAATGATCTCTAATAAATAAAAACTAACTTATCTATTACATAACTGCTACATATTCGTTTAGGAGTATAAATTCGATCTCTCCATTTCTGTAGAATTTTCTGTATAATGTAAAGTCAGTTCTAAGCACGATTTGCAAGATTTGACAAAGTATAATATCACAATTAATCATTGACATTTGTCTATAAATTATATAAACGTAATATAAGTATATAAGGGGTAAAATAATGCATTTTCATGCATCAGTGGTAAAGTACACAAATAGGTTATCTGATGTTAAAGGTTCTGTATAATTATATTTGTACATGAACTTTACGAAGTTCAATGCAACATTTGCAATAGATTATAAAATAGCGAATAGAATACACCTATTTTCCGCTTTGAACCGTAAATAAATTTCTTGTAAAATGCAAAACGAAGTAAACTATGAATATGCTTGCCTAGAGAGTTACTGAATTAAAAAAACAAACTAAAAACATTGTAGTCGGATAAGACCGATCATTAAGTACCCTATACCACTTCGCCTAATATATTTCTCACTTAACTTCGTGAGATAATACGAAAAATTATAAATACATTATTAAGTTGTCCAAAAACTGGATTTAGATCTAGTCCAATCTTAGTGTAGTTAATTTTTTGTATCAAATCACTATTAGGAATAATATATTAAAAATTGGGTGGTTCCGCCATAGAAAAATGTACTTTTCATTCGAACACGTATCTGATGTGATTTCCAAAAAATAGGTCTGCGTGATCCAAATTCGGTGCAATTAATTTTTATATCAAATTGCTATTACGAATCAATTTTCATCATGATATATCAAAGATTAGAACCTTTTCTGATACAGAGGCTTACTTTTCATGCGAACCTTTTATAATGGATGGAGTCTAAAAAATAGATCCACTTGGTTTCTGAATGGATCGATGTAATAAAAGGTGGATTTATCTTAAGCTCTTCCGGGTTTTGCAAGTAACCGAATAAAAAATAAAAAGTGCTAAAAAACGAATGAATTATGTAGAAATGAAGTCCAAATTGATCTTTTTTAACTTTGTTCTTCAATAGTTTATATTTTAAAATCCATGAAGAATCAAAATCTTTTACGAAGCGGAACATATAAATTGAAGGTAGATCTATATAAGAATTAAGTTTTTTTCATATCCTTTTTTCTTTTCTCATCTATAGTAGACTTGATTCAGGGATTAATTAAAATTTTATTCGAAATTTTCTCTTACTCAAATTTCCGGAGAAACTTATCTGCCAACTTTCAGCTTTCGATTTTAATTTTTAAGACTATGAAGGTTGCAACAACAAAGGATAGACATCAGCAAATGGACTAACTATCACGTCTTATTATATTAAGGATACATAGGTGTGTATTATCGGACTTTCTCGTTGCTATAAACGCACTAACGGAACTAGTTTATCGCTGTCTACCGATAAAACTTCATTTATGAAAAAAAAATTAAAATAAATATTAATGAAAAGCAAAGAGATTTCCGGATTAAGCTTAGATTTTGTATAAAAACTATGGAAATACTTGAAAGGAAAATTTTTGAACTTAAGCTAAATTTCATTTTATAACTTGCATTTAAAGTAATAATTTTCTCTGAATTTCCTCATATATCAAATAATTTTTAATTATATTTAATTAAAAACTCAAGCTTGCCCATCCCAAAAATTTTGCTTTTCTTTACTATAATAGACAATGATTTATGAGTTTTGGACAGAAATTATTGAAATTCTTCTTGCAAACTTGAAACAAAATCCATTAAATGATTGAATGTAAGTGCGAAAGCTAAACTCGAACGCCATCACAACGGCGCAACAATGTTCATAAATGTTTGCAATAACAATAAGAAATCAATTGATTGGGGAAAATGTTGTTTGTGTGCACATGTAAACATACCCACACATACACATAAATATGAAATTCTTTTCTACTTGCCTCACACACAATCGCTATGATAAATACGTACAATACAATTGTAGATTTACTACGTTGCTTGCTACGAAAGTCATAAATTAAGTATTTTGTAAAAATTTAAAAATACACTAAAAACAAGATTGAGAGAGAGAGAGAGAGAGAGAGAGAGGAAAAGAGAAAGTAAGGGTTGAAAAACTAAAAATACGAATTGTTAAAGTCATTTTTAAAGTAAAGCAATGTGGTGAGAGAAAAGAAGTCATAAGAACTAAGCATAGAACCAGAACAGAACCAGAAGTTATAACAAACAGAAATGTGTAACTATTGTACACAACTACATTTATCCCAGAATATTTTTTTTGTATATAATCGTTTTTTTTTGTTTTGCTCCCCCTAAATTGCTCTCCATACATATTCAGTTCCTTTGGGGTTGTTGATCTCTAGTTTAACATTAACATGTTTTTACAAATCTATATTTATGCCGAACTAAGCCTTTGTATAGAAATTTTTTTTTTGGAAATTTTTTGTTATTATTGTCGTATATGTTGTCCTCCGTATATATAGAATAAGAGAAAGAAAGAGAATGTAGTTCATATTGTTGTTGTTGCAGTGGTTTTCGGTCATAAATTTAACGTTGGCTTATGGCATTCGTATTTAACTTTGCCAGGCCTGTGATTTTTCACAAAAACACGCACACACATATATATATATGTGCGCTCGCATTACAGCACACTTGCTCTTGATGAGGAAATTATGCGTATCATAATGTTTTGCATGCATGTAAGTGCATTTACGTTTGTTTGGTTATGTGGATCCGTTTTGAATTTATTGCTTTACTCTGTGACACACAATTACGTTCAAATTACCTAAAATGTCTCCGCTCTTAGCAATGATTGTTGTTATTGTTATCGTGTTGCCTGTTCAATAATGTTATCACTATTCTGTTGCAATTGTTTGCAATGTAACTACGATTGCCGTATTATTTCCATCTATTGTTTCAATCAATGCATTTAATTTACATGACTGATGAAATTATTTACAGAATATTTCTTAACAAAAATTTAATTTTACTATGAATTAATCAAGAATATGAAACTTGGAATAAGTTTTAGAAAATAAGTTCCACACTTACATACAATTCTCATACTAATCAACTCGTGCATTATGAGCAGATTACGATTGACATAATCGTCCATCTGAGCGTACTACAGCGCATAAAATTGCGAAAAGGTTTGAAGACTCTAGATCTGTAACAGATTTGTTAAGATTCCAGATCATTGAACCACATGCTCAACCGAAAATATCCATACTGTCAGTGAAAATCTAGAATAACATCCAAATTTATCCATTACGCACAGCATTTGATTCTATCTTACAAAACGTTATGGCATATTTTGCATTTAAATTTGCATCTTCTTGCTTACATAATTCAACTAACAAAAGAACTGAAGCCAATCGATCGTGCAATACTTAGAAGATACGCTAATTAGATGCTCGAAGGATAGCCTTCGAATGACGATTTTTCGCATCGAATTCGCTTCAGTGATGAGGCTCTTTTTCCATTGTATATGATATGTCAACAAGCAATCTGGGGCAGTGAAGATCTGCAAATAAGTATCGAAAAACCGTTATATTACAAAAAAGTCACTTTATGGTGCACCATTTGGTCTGAAGGTTTGATACGGCCATACTTTTTTGAAAATGACGAGCGTGTGGCACAATCCGCAACTTTGAATGCTATAACCACAGAACTACTAATTGTTTGCAGCGTGAAGTTGAAGGTATCTTATTCAAACAGGACGGGGCCATAAGCCACACAATACGTCCCGTAGTGGCATAATTGCGCGAGAAATTTTTCGAACGTCTAATTCCACATTTTGCCGATGTGATTTGGCCACACCTGATCGTACCTTGGGATTTTTTTTCTGGAGCTACACTCCACTACTCACACTTACACTGCTCAATCTCTAGACGCTTTGAAAGCGAACATCCGTCAAGTTATGGTCGAGCTATTACCCGCTATGTGCTGACAACGAGAATTACCTCGATAGTCTTCAGTCCCTTCAGATGTCTTGTGATGTCTGAATGATGTATTCCAAAAATAATGGCAACGTTCACGCAATATGTTAAAATGGAAACTTGATCTAAATTTTAATCAGAAGTGTACTCTACTGACGTTTACTTTCAGATTCATAAAATGGATAAGCCAGTGTGTTTTCAAAATATACGCAAATTAAATTTTGAGAAAGGATTGCTGCTAAAAAATTTAAAAAACCCAAATTAGAAATATTTTTGCTTATGCTAGTTATGAAAACCTGAACTTGGAATATTTATATGGAAAATACACTTTTATTGTATAAAAATATTCAATCTGAGTATCGCTCGAATTTACTAACCTCACGCCAAAAGAAAACTATTGCTCTTTTGAATCAAACCAATCATAGAAGCATTTTTACAGCGAAGCTCTGCTCAATAGTTGAATGCGCCATTGATTGTTATCAATGGCGTTTGGTATTAATCCCTTTTACGAGACCTTAAGAGCTGATAGCAAACCACAGTCTTCTGGTCCCATCAAATACAGAGTGTCTACTGCCTATGAAAACGATTCGATTTAGCAGTTTATGTATTGTGGATGGCACATGAATTTTTGCACTTGGGAATCTCAAAAGATTGCAAAATATGCTGTTGTATTAAACTTGTATTGTAGTTAGTAAAAATCTCTGTCAGATATCACGTCAGAAAATGAAAATTACACAAGTGATGCGTTCGCCATTCATCAATCATTTGTGGCACACAAAAGATTTTGAGTTGATATTCGATTGTTGTTCATATACGTTTAGAAGTTGGAAAAATTTTCTGCCTATTTTTGAATGAAATTGAAGGCTTTCTATAGAAAATAGTACAACATATCTTATTTATTCTCGCTAGGAATTACTGCTTCTATTTTTCGAACATAATATGAACTTCGCATGCAAAGCATGGTTACTCTCAAAGAACATCAATTTTTGTAGTATCATTATAGAAATCGAGATCTTGCTCGAACACAGACGGTATGTAATTGATTGAGGCCAGCGATAAAGAAAACTGATAATATGTAAAAAATATAACAGGAAGAGTTGCACATCCTAATTAAGTACCACAGTTTCCCGGAAAAATGTTTACCAAATGACGATACAGAGGCTTTTAATGTATTTCATTCCTTTTCCTGTTCAGTTGCAGTATTCCCTTTTGTTGGTAGCATGCCCTAGCGATGGTTTCATTTGTTTAAATAATATACACTCCAATACACTCAGCGGATCTCCTTCTCCCCCCAAAATTAAAGGACAATCGAGATCACCTTATCGCCATTGACGTGTAAAGCAAGTATCCACGATTCACTTCAGTCTGAATTAAAATTTAATAGATTTTTTTATCTTTTAATTTCCCTACAAAGATTTCTATTAACCTCGTTACGCAAAATCTTCACATAATCTCTAATTTCCTTGCATATATATATATTATAGCAATTATCCATATCGTTTAAAATGCATTGACTTGAAGTTTGCCGTTAACTTCTTTATTCTCCAATAATTTGTAATTACTTTTTTTAATTCCTTCTTATGCGTCTTATACTTGGCTTACAATTCTACATTACCTATATGTTTATCATCGTGATATTTTTTCCTTCTTGATAACCCCTATTGTGGTTAGGTTTACCTGTTCATTCTGTCTCTGCGTTTAAAATAATCTTATTTAATTGACCACAAGGGGTTTTCTTTTTCTTTTCCTTTTTCTCCTTATTACTCTTAAATCTGTCGCTAGCCGGGAGGAAAGCACTGAAAGCATTTAACAAAAGAATAAAAATCGTGATAACCAAACTGATAACAAGATAACCGTTTAAGGTGAATGTTATTAAAGAAATTAAAAAGAAAATTGAGAAAAATAGTTAAAATTAAACTTTAAGAGGATTAAGATTAAATTAGAATTAGAAAAAATTGTTAAATAATTAATAATTAATTAATAATAAAATAATAATAACATTTCAAAGATAGATTTATAGAATTTCTTCGAACTATATAATAAAACACTCAATAATTTCGTAGGATTACATGCATAGATATCGTCACTATTGATGAAACCACATCATTTTTAGATAGTACCCGTTAGACTTTCAGACAAAATATATTCTTACAAAGCTGCCTGTTGTATTTTTCCTTTAGGTTCAGTCCGTATTGCTAGATCGCGAAAAGCGTAGATTTTATATTTACAATTACTCTATTTATGAAATAATATTTACAATCCCGATGATTGTCACAACTTATTAAAAAGGAACTATTTCTTTTCACTTCCAGAAACTTCTGCCAATACTTTTCTTCTTCTCTTTTACACCTGCAAAGGTGTCAGATTGTGCTTCTTTCATTGACAGTTGCAAAGGTGCCAGATTGTGCTTCTTTCATGTACAGCTACAAAGGTGCCAGATTGTGCTTTTCGTAACAGTATCAAAAATTAATATAATCGATTAAAAATCGTATTCATGTGATATGAAATGTCTACCACTTTTTCGAAACTGACATTGACAACCCATTTGAAGTCAGTTGCAAGCTGACAAGAAAATCCAATTGACAAGCTTAGCAAATTTCTACGAAACGTGTTAAACCAAGTAAGTTTAATACAAGCATTAAGATCTTACTTGGAAGGCGGCAAAAGGTATTCCTGTGAGAAACACTTTTAATGCTTTGCAATCCCGCACTCATTAAGAGAAAGAGAACACCACCCCTCTGTAGTTTTTTTACAACAGTTGCAAACGTTATATTCTCATACTTCATGAGCATACTTGACGAGCATGAAAATCATCTTTAAGAATTTAATAACGAATATATGAGCACTTTATTAAATGCATATTGTATATAAGAAAATTTATAACTGATACTTGCATAATCTAAGTATAATATAATATAAATATAAAATTTTCTTTGCATACAAAAAAATCTAATAATTTGAGAGCGAACGCAAGCTCAACATTAAATTGCATGCAATTCAATTTAATTAGAAATCCGTAATAATTGTTTCATATATAAATTACGCAAAATTAAATTCAATGTTAATAGCAGAAATAGAAAAAATAGCTGAAAATAATACGAATATTTGATACGCTAATGCTAATCAATGTATTCTTTAACGAGTCTATGGCAAATATGAACGTACGAATGCATGAGCGAATGTAAGTAGATTATAACTATGACAACAAATTATTTTGTAAATTTTTGAAATAGATTTCAAATTTACAAACTTATCTTTGATACAAAAAAAGAAAAAAACAGAAAAGAAAAAAATAACAGTAATATTGTTATATCAAATATTGTATACGAATTAATACATAAATTAATTTAATTTTAGATAATCGCAAAAAAATGTATTTTTTGTTTGCACTCACATCAAATATATTCATGTTTACATTGTGTGTTTGTAAAATGAAAATGTTAGGATTATAGTATTTGGATAATATCCAATATGGTTATATTTACTAATGCTGGCATACTATATACTATATATCCATTGCATTACTTTGCACCATAGATAAATACATTTATATGAAATAAAATAAAAAACAAATGTTTTCGATAATTAAATTTACGCCTTTTAAACACTATCACAAAATGGTTACATTTTGCACATCTATACATATATATAAAATTGTATGAGTAAAATGACATTCGACTGCATATCTAATTATAACCATAAAAATACGATTAGATTGCAATTGTGCCGATCTTTTTTTAATATCCACAATCCTTACTATTGTGATTTTTGTACTCAGAGTTACAAAATAAATTTAGATAGCTTTGTTATTCTACTAATAACAACCAAAACTGCTCATTAGTCCTTCTGTTTCTCCGTTTTTCTAAACAGAGATATTATTATACTTTCCGTCACTTGTGATGCGGATTTGTACATTAAGGCTAACATCCAGAATAAGTTAAAATATACTGTCCGCTTCTGAATCGGTTTAAATTTGTCTGTCCGTCTAATCGTAATCCTTCTGCCTGTTCTTTGGATATGGAGGGTACATTGAGGCTAACAGAGAGAACAATTTGAAATAGGCTCTCCGTTTATTCTACCGTTCGATTTAGAGTCGTTTTCTGAATCGGTTTAAGCTTATCTGTCTGTCGGTCCATCAATCTTTCTGCTCGTTCTTTGGATATTATGACCTCCATTCAATATCGCATGACAAAATCCGCTCAGAAAGCATTAACTGCACTAAATAGAATCAGGTACCCTCGCTTCCTCTTCCTTTCCTTAGCCATTATTGCTTACGATTTACGCTAGCTTCGAACGATGTTTTCTTGCCGGCGAAGGTCTGTTATTCGGATGAGAATACCTAAAAACAAGATCTTTTCGTGGATAACCTTGAAGTAGGTAGTAATAATCGCTAGCAACGACTAATACTTCGAATGAACTATCTCTTGCCATCATATGTAATGTATAATAAATGCTCACTTTTACTAACAAATCGGCGTAAGCATATTCACAATCCTAATGATAAAGAAAAAAGTGCATTTTTTAATAACTGATCATCTAAAAATCACTGAGACTCCAAATTGAGGATACGTCCATTACAACTGTAATATAACAATATTAATAAGCTTTCAAATTGTTTAGAATTTGTAACATTCGAGAAGGAAAAGAATGCATATTTTCCAATTAGCTCATATGGCACTTAAATATGCAGAGTTTTTTATATCTAAGTTTCTCCTAACGGATTGACAATAACGAATATTTAGGTAATGTAAAAACTTTTAGATCCTTATTATGAGTGCATGACTTTTGTTCTCGAAATGTAATAATTATACTGCAGAATGCATATAAGTTCTCCAAATCTCTTATTATGATTCTAAGAGGAATATGAATATAAATAGTAGAAGATACACAGCCACTACAAAGGAAATACTGAAAATCACCTTGCGATAAAACAAGATTTTGTTAAATTTGAAAGTTACATTATCTGAACACCGAATACATCCTTTCTAACTTAGTCTTTGCAATCATAAGAATATTATTGGCAGGTAAAGAATTAAGCGAAAAATGTCTGAGTCAGAACCTCTATCTCTCTCTCTTTATTCATCTACTTCATTAAGCCCCTACCATGTAATGATAGACTTTGCACGGAAAGAACAAAATTACTTATCTTGCGGCGGTCAACGTGATCACACAGATGTATAGCCTACTTAGAGAGGATCAGTTTATTTTATTATTTGATCTTCTTTAAGTTAAAGGGATTTTTAAGAAATCATAGAAGAACAAGTAACATTACCCTTAATCTGTAATATATGCAAAATTGCGAAAAGGGCTTACAAGTTTCAAAATATATTTTATTATTCTAATAAGTAATATCAAGTGTCTTTATCAATGAATACAAATTAAAATTTCTATGTTCCAGTTCGAATTATGGATTTAATGTAATACTATATTAATTTACAAAATGCATTTCCTTGTTTAGAAGAATTATCAAACAAATTTACATATCAATTTTATAATAATTTAAAAGAATGTTTTTACTGTTATTTAAAATATTTTTTAATTTTATTATTTATTATTAATTATTCTGGGAAAAAACAGAACTTTTTTCTTACCTTCAAAGATCAGTTCGCGAAAAATGCTTCAAAACAGTGTTCTCTCATAACATCGCAAGATATCTCTAAAACGAGCAATAAACCAAGTCGTTGGAAAAGAAATTTAAATTAAATTACAAAAGTTATAAGATGTAACAAATACAAATACCCCTAAAAGAAATATAATGGAAGAGAGAAGACGCGCAATAAAGAGCTATAAAACGAAAAATTAATAAATCGAAACGTAACACGACGAATAATTTGCTATTTTTTGAATGATTTCATGAAACAAAACGGCAAAGAAATAATAAGCAACTTAAATATCCGCTAATTTTATTACAAATTCTGGCAAAGCACTTCACGTTCACATTGAACTCTTTTTTCAACGCTGACGCAGCAAATTATTATTATTATTATTTGCTGAGTACTTTAAGAAGAAGAAGGCATTATAGTCGTTCAAAAACGAACACTAAAGTACCCAACTGTCCCGACGACTTTTTCAAAAAACGTTATATGGCGAGCAATGTGAAAAATGGTCCGATCTTATCCATAGAGTTCGTATTTGTACCAAAACAGATCAGTGTAACAAATATCGTCAATATGTCTCGAAAATTGCAACATGTAGATTGAACTCACACATGCATAGAACCTCCATTAGCTTATCGAACTTAATGACCAAATTAGAGAGAAACGGAAGCGACGGTGGTGAAGAAACAAATTTTCTAACACAAACCGAGCATATTTTCTTCCTACAAATATCATTATTTTTGTTCCCTATTCAAATAGCATAAGAAACGCGAATTTATATACATGCATATAAGTGTTTTCCTATGCAAATTCGCTACATTCCCAAGCGATTTCAAAACCATGTCAAAGCAACTCAAACAAAAAAAGAAAGAGAGTACGGCACGTTTCTATGTATTACAACGGAAACGGAAGAATGTGCTCATGACATTAATATACAAATTTTTTCCAAAAATTCTCATGATTTATTAATAACTCAGTGAGTGAATGATGATAAAGTTACAGTAGGTTAATGTAGCTGCAGTTAAAATAAATTAACTTCCTGAAAGGATATCCACAAGGAAATAGAAAAGTAATAATAATAGAAAATAAGTGGAAATTGAAAAATTTTTAGTAATTACAAAAAAAATAAATGATACCATAAAAATCTAAAAGAAATTGTGAAAAAAAACAAGTTCGACTTGATTACTTTACTTTAGATTTTAAATAATATTCAGTCTTTGTTATTAAATTTCGAAAAGAGAAACCTATGAAATTAATCGAGAAATAGTTTAAAACCCCAAAACGTAACCGCTTACAAACGTTCTTTGACCACCTTATTTACAACAACAACTAATCAACTGTAAAAATATGACATAATAACCATATCTTGGTAAACTAAAGCAAAGAAAAGCAAGTACCGTTCGTTCGGTCACATGCATTATTAACAATAGAAAATCAAACCGTTTACAAACAACCATCAATTTATTTAAACTCTTGAGACCGAATCGACCACAACAGAGCTTATCAACAATTCTTACCCATTAAAAAAAAAAAAGGAGAAAACCTCTAAGCATGCACATACACTCACATAGCAATATTCCCTCGATATAGTAAGTATATATTTGCTCGAGTACATAACTCTACAGAGTAAGAGTCCAATCACATATACAAACACATAAAGCAAAAATCAAAACCATAGAAGACCATAAGCAAACGAGCAAAAGAAATTTGTATTAGTGTTTGTGTTTTGTATTTACAGAAATTAAAAAAAAAAAATAGAACCAAATGCAAGAAAGAAAAGATTTATCTTCATGCTACAGCGAATCTTATATACCCTCCACCTACGGAAGATATAAATAGAATCTAATGGAGTCATGTTGATCCTGGCCGAGATAACAGTTTTAAATTATTACTAACGATATATCGAAATTTCATTTCTTTAAAGTTTTTTATCTCTTGAGCAATTGATTGGGCAGACATTTTGTGTGAAAATAAACCACGAGCAAATCAATTAAGATTTAGTTTTTTTTTTATCTGAAGAGGCAACTAAATTAACTCAGAATATATGCTGATTAAGTATGGGAGGGTTTTGTGATATAAAATTATCGAGAATTTTCTTATGTCAAAGGTCTCTCAGACAAATTATTAAATGTTGCAATCGAAATAGAAAATCTAATACATTCCCCTCCTTTGGTCATAAATAAGTAATCGATATTTGAATTAAGGAATGACATGATTATCTGTCGCCTCAAGGAATTGAATTAATTAATGACGTGGATACCTGTCGCCTCAAGGAATCGATAGTTGAATTAATTAATGACATGGATACCTGTCGCCTCAAGGAATCATTATTTGAATTAAAGAATGACATGGTTACCTGTCGCCTCAAACAAAATGTACAAAAGGTACAAAGTTTGTGTTAATCGCATATTTTTTAATAAAAGTGAAATTATTTTTTTGGAATAAAAAATTCATATCACTTTATTTATTTCAAAGTTAGAGAGATTTCTGCTGCGAATCGTAGTTTATTATGTTTACATTAAAATTTTCCTTTATCGGCTGTTATTTTGCAGATGTTTTCAAACTTTTATGTATTGAAAAATTTTAAAAATGATCTCATCCAGTTTTAGAGATCAATTTTATGTAAGTTTAAGAAATCTAATCTAATGAATAAATCAGTAAACTGGACAGGCCTGAATCAAATTTGTGTACCTTTCATACGGTTATCTGTTTTTTAACTGTTACAAACAATTTTAAAAATTTAATATATTTCCATCTTTTAAAAGAAAAAGTACAACAGTGCACTCTGGTTGTGTGTTCTTTCAAACACAACCAGTCTTTAAAGAAGATTAATATAAATTATAAAAACGATAGAATAAATGGAATGTACTGTGTATTAAACTTTATGACTTTGAGGGTTTCTTGTTGAGATTTTCGACAAAGAGAATAATAAGAAATTATTCGTTTATGTTTTTCTGTTAAGTGGAACAAATTTTCTTTCTCTTTTTTTTTTTTGATCAACAACTTCATCTATTTTGCATTATATTTTAAACTTTTTCATCATAGCTGATAACAACCTTAAATTAATGTTTATGTCTACTATTAGGAAGTTAGTTGTGTTCCAAACTAATTTTATTCTTTTTTCTCTAAGTTAATCAATCAAACGGAAGTCAACGATTTCGAGATATCTACAAACGGTTCGTTGCATACATAGTCTTAAAATTGTGAGGGATTTTTATCTACTTTGCACGCTTTTGCATTCCATGACAGCAAAATCGCCGAAAGGCATTTGTAAATGAAGAAATGACCTCTAAGTTTACATAATTTCGATTCACCAAAACAAAATTTATTTCTATATTAAAAGTAACGTCTTGCATTACAATCCTTAAGGCAGCTTTAAACCACTAAGCATTGTTTTGCTTGAATCTATATTGTATGACAATATTCTTTTTTGAAAATATTATAAATAATAAATTGTTTCCTTTGCTTTTGTGAGTGACTTAATAAAGATTTCATTACTATGCAGAACTAATTATGTTTAATGGAAATGCTAAATTAAACGGTCAAGTCTTTGTGAAAATTTAATAATAATAACAACTAACAATAATTGACACTAATAGGGAAAATGTTTAATGTTAGAAACTTTTTTGTTTTCAAAATAATAATTTCCCTGACAACAAAATAAACATTCGTTTATCATGAAAGCAAATTTTTATAGAATTTTGAATGAAGGCGATTATGGTCAAAGGGCTAATTCATAGGTATGGTGATATTTTTACTATCTAACAAAAATACAAATAAAAACAACTGGCGTATTTAGGTTTGAAAAGAAGGAGAAGACAAGAAGAAGAGTAACAATGTAAGCAGATACGAACTGTTCACTATTTATATATCAGTCACACTAGAGATTTTTAATTTTCAATTGTTATTTGACCAGCTAATGTAATTTTTAATGCAAAACGATTATAAAAAATGTATTTCTACAGTCTGAAAACATATTTTTATTAATTTATTATTTTTTTCTATTGTATTATATATTAAATATATTTTATTGTCAAAAATAATAATAATTATATTTCGCACATTATTTCTTATTTGCCTTTATAAATGTTTCATTTCATAAAGCAAAGTATTGTTTAACACACAATTTGTTTAATTTCTAACTTTTACCATGAACACATTGAAATAAAAATAAATTTCCCCTACTTTCCCCGCGAAACCGATTCCGTCACCTGCTACCAAAATTCACGGTTTCACTACATCGCTTATATCAACTTCGCCGCAATAGATATTTAATTCGCGGCATGTATATAATACTTAATTCATATCTATTTCCATTCAGTCGATTCAAATCGATTCTGTTCAACTTGCAGCTTTCATCGTACATATGTGTATATGCAAATGTGAAAATGCCAATAAAAATATATGTCACCTGGCATCTAGACTGCAAGGCTATGCAATAATTTTATCGAGTTACAAATTTGCAAGTTCAAGCAGAAGTTCGATTTAGAATGCAATAAGAGGGAATAAATATACATCGTGGGTTGACAAGAAGAACTCACGAAATACACTTTTCAAGTTTTTAGATATAATCATTAATTGTTATTTTGTCGTCAAATTCGCTGGTGTTTCCTGTCGATGAGATTTCATAAATAATCATCGAAACTAGATTTCTTTGTATACTAAAGCTTATATTTTAATTTATTATGCAATAGTTTTCGAGAAAATACAGAAAAAAAATATTTTCTTGTTTGTGTTATTCTACAAATATAACACGTACGAAGGAATATCATTGACTATCTCTCTATCCCCATAATAGATGGTCTCAAGGTTCCAAAACAAACATTTACTGGCTATAGTTCAGACTTTCCCTCTGTTCAGAGAATGTTCCTCTCCAGCTATTGCCACAACCCCCTCGATACTAATCGAAGGAACGAAGGACCAAGTAATCATGCATCAAGGAATTCTCCAAGTGTGCTAACACAGATAACATATTACAATCAGCTTCCTAATTTCGACAACCTGACCCACGCGGCTTTAATTATTTGCTTTAAATGTTTTATACCTCACGGAAGCGAACTTCTCTTATCTAATTTTAAGGACTATTGAGTACTTGGAAAGACATTGACACTATTTAGCAGCGTCTTCGAACACCCAATTCAACTATTATCTCAAGTAGTCATAGATAACTACTGACGAACAGTGTTATTATAACCTAAATAGTAGCCTATCTATCAGGAAGAAAAGTCTTCTAAATAGAAGCACAATTCCCGAGCTTTCCGTCTGCAATCCGAAAAATACTTGTTGCCAGACATAGGTGGTTGAAAACTCCTTTTAGCCATCAATTCATATATTAATCTTGAGGTCTGCAACAGGGATCACGTAGAGGTAAGCCATCTTTGACAGAAAAAGTTCATTAATTACGATTTCAAGGAAGAAAGCCAGAAAGACCTCGTTAATTATGTTTTCATAAACAGGTGGTTTGCTAAGCCGAGCATATTTTCCTGGCCCATAAGAAACTTAACGGGGAAATATAATCTGGATGCTTTGGAAAATTTCTCTTCTCTAGATTAAGAACATCCCACCCCAATATCACCCGTCCTTTTCAATATGAAAGAAAATTTTTGACAGCTTGCTTTATCTCGATAAAAACTCTTCACATTACATTTGAACACAAGTCGAATAATTGTGAAAAACATATAGAAGATATGCTAAACCGTAGACCGATGGCTCTAATCTATAGTTAGCAGATAACAACAAAATAACAACTTGAACGATGACAAAAAGTTAGAGATAGGTAAAGTAGTTTAGTTGAGGTCCAGACGTCACGTCATTTTCTTCTTCTTCTGCGTCTGCTTTTGCTAATTCATGATGATCGATGAAATGTGGATATAATAAAAAATTAGAAAAAACTGGGTGTTAGCATGAAGAAAAGAAAATAATTTCAATTGAGTCGGTCCGATCGCAACGAAATTATCCACTCTTAGCGAAGCCTATCAAACAAACAAAATATAATCAAGTAGAGCGACATGTAGTCGCTATATACGAACATACATAGTAAAGTAATTTTTCTGTACCATACTTATCATTCAAGAAAAGATATTATCCAAGAGCCAACTAGAGGAAATTACGCTTCACGTTGAATCGAAATTAGTGCGAAAAATGTTGTTGCCTTAATAGGACTTAAAATATTGTCCTAGACTTCAAACTACAAAATTCGATTAAACAATCGAGAGGGAAAAATATGATAAACAATAATAGATGAAGTTCCAACAAATTTTATTCCAAAACGAATACAGAGATACTTTTTAAAAATCTGTCCAAATCGTTCGATTTTATTGGCAAATCATATTAGAAAATCTTAAAGCTATCTGCTACAATTATCTTTCCTCTCTACCAATACCTTCATTTTTTTTTTCTTCAACTCATCGTCATTTGATAGTAATTGTCGTTAATTTGAAATGGAAATTTTTATTTATTACCTAAAGTCAATATTCAGCCAAAGCATAACATTTATCATGTTTTTACATGAACATACATATGAAAATATGGGACACATTGGGTTTGCAAAAAAGCATTTTCAGGACTTATAAACAGAAACGTTTTGCGTTTTGTTTCAAAAAGCTACGCTAAGCTCTGTTATTTTTTTATTTCGCTTTCGCTTTAGTCAAATTTAAGTCAATTTATAAGCTGGTTCTTGCTCAATTGTATTGATAAGTCTTAGTTTTACGCTAAATTTTAACAATTGAAAGGCAACGTATTTTTTGAATACGTGAAACTTATTGAAAAATTAAAGGTAACCACTTAATTTAAAATTTCTTTCTTAAAAATGAATTCTTTTCTACGTGGTAGGGGCATTATTGTTTCTATTATAAATATCTCAATATGTTGAAAAATTGGCCAGAGATTAGCACCCGGAAATACAGTGTCTTTCGATAAACTAAACTTTTTACAAGTTTTAAAGTACTATCACAATACCGATACCAACTGATACCTATTTTTCGATGCTTTTTCTTACTTACTTAAAATATTGCCCTAGACTTGAAACTACAAAATTCGATTAAACAATCGAAAGGGAAAAATATAATGAACAATAATACATGAAGTACCAACAAATTTTATTCCAAAACGAATGCAGAGATACCTTTTGAAAATTTGTCCAAATCGTTGGATTTGATTGGCAAATCATATTGCACGACTTATACACCCATAAATTATTATTATATCAGCATTAAAAAAATCAAAAAAAAATTAGAAAAATTCTAAGAACCGAGAATTACGCTTCAACAAAGATATAGCAAAAAAAAAATCATTCGACGAAATAGAAAATATATAGCCGACTAAACTTTTTTCTTTGTATAAAGTATTTTATGTTTCAATTCACATTAAAAACGAAATTATTCTCCTAACATTCCAATATAATATACTAAATTCATGTTAGCTTTAAAGCACATATTGTAGATCCACTATCAATGATAATTAGTTAAAAGCTAATTACCAGCAGAAAGTGATTAAGCATAAACCTTCAAGATCGCTTTCTCACAATTTTGCAATTGAGGAATTTTTAAATTTCGCTTCTGTTTCGAGCATGGTTTCATTTTCTACTGACTACCAACGAATTGAGAAACAAACCAACTTGAAATTCGATTTGAAAAATGATTGTTTCTAGGTAGACCGTATTTTCACTTTAGGAGAGATCAATAAACGAACACGCGGTCTGTGACGCAGTCTCTAACGCACTTTTCTGGATATAATACAAACATATTCCAAAAACTAATATACGCAATTTCTTCAGAAAAACAAAACCATCATATTCAGTTCAGATATTCAGTTATAAAGCCGGTCCTTAATAAGGATATTATTAAAAATAACTATAAGCGCATTTTCCTTTCTTGAAACCTTAGGGGACGAAAATAATAAATATGATCCGAGTATTATGTAATAAAAAAATTAATTTCTTTGCCTGAATACGGAAGAATATAATATAAGCCTCACCACCAAATTTAAATTCTTAATTGAACCTAATAGCGTTTTTAGTTTTCTTACTCTTTCTTTTTTTATATATTAATGTAAATTTTTCTATTATAAATATTCTTTAAGAAAAATTATTTTCTAAGTACCACTCTGCTTATGCTCATAATCGCATTCACATGCATATATGTATACACATATGCACTCACATCTCTATCGAATTGTTGTTATTGCATTCACATTTCATAAAAAGTTCAGTTTTACATTTAGTCGTGCGCACTATTAGATTTTCAAAATTGAATAATAAAGAGAAATATTTTTGTACTAATGTTGAAACAATAGAAAATAAACATTTAGGAAAATGATATTCGAAATACGAATTGATTGAAGAAGAAAACTGAAATGAGTCGATACGAAAGCATTATTTGCTTGAAAGATTTCCCTTACGTTAGGCACGTAATCTTTTTGTCAATTGTAAAAGGACCATGACTACAATTAAGAAAAATTTATTGGCAGACTTTTCAATTTTTAAACAAAAAAATATGATTTAATTATATTTGCATGTCATTCTTATCGATCGAACGAACTATATTAGCATTAGAGTTGAAAGGAGGACCGATTTATCAGCTGATACTTCCCTAATTACCGAAAAATTCTTTGTAATAGTTGAAGTTATAGCCTTAAAAAGAATATAATTTTTTTATAAATTTGGGCGAGAAAATAACTGAATAGGCAAATAAAGGCTACAGAGAATCAAAAGTTCTTCATAAAAATAATTTTTTTTTTCATAAAATCTTTGAGATATATTACCAACAAGTCAACGCATATTACATAGTAGCGTTGAATATAAAAACTCGAAGACAAGATAAAAATTTTATAAAACTTAGATTGAATTTTTTTGATATTCACACACCACATATTAGCATATACTCTCAAAACTCTAAAAAAGGCAACGAAATATCTTACATACAAAACTATTATAAAAGCCAAGAGAGAAATTATTAAATATTCGTCGAACTATATTTTATTATTATATTTAAGAAGAAGATGAAGAAGAAGAATTTTCCCATTAATCTACATAAAAAAGTTTACTTAATCAGCTTTTAAATACCAAGAACACCAAACTAAAAAATTTGCTATTCTTCTACAAACACTTAAATGGCCTGTCAGTACTTCAGCCTAAAGTATTTGTTCACTACGTTTTATGTAATTATTTACCTGAACTTTTTGTGACAATTAAAAAAATTTTTGATATATTTACTTGCTTGAGATTTACTGCTATTTTAGGATTGCTTGTGAATATAGTATAGTTATACTTTAAGACCAATTAACAATAATATCGGCCAAGGTTCAAGAGAGTTTCTACATTAAAATTATTTTAAAGTTCCACGACAAAGGAATGGTTTTAAAATAGTACCTCGCGTGGAAATAGACTTTTCGCTAAGGAGATATAAACACATATTCGCATTAATTTATTAAAATGTGATTACAATAAACATACAATTAATGTTTATGCACATTGCAATGCTTTGAGCAGATGTTTATACGAATTTTTAAGTTTTATTATTACTATGACAACTTGATGTTAACTTGATAATACTGACTGCCTAAAAGTCGATTAAGAAAAACTTTTTTATTCGATTCGGAAAAATATATTTCCAAGAAATTTATTTATGAATTTATAAATTAAACATTTGTATTATATTATAATAAAAAAAAAAAAAAATAGCCATTAAAGAAATTAACTGAGAAACTGTTCATATATTATGCAGGAAACTCGTTAATTTCTAAAACGAGAACTTTACATAAATGTTTTTTTTAAAAGTATTTAGGTAATTTTTAAATCAACTTAAAGATTTTAGAAAATATAAATTTTAAGATAACATTAAATAAAAACTCTTTAAGACGTCCCATGGATAGGTTTAAAAGTTAAACTAATGGAAGTAAAAAATTAACTCAACAAAGTTTTGGAGATCATAATTTCAACATGCAGAGAAATAGCAGATAAATGTCAAATTGCTTTTGTTATTCACGCTGATCGAGAAATATTGAATATGTACAATGCTCCCACAAACTTCTGCGTAAACTTAACATATCTCCTATTGGTAAGAGTAAAAAATTCTACTCTGAATTTCATTCATACTTAATACCAAAAAAAAGAAATGTTTGCCATCCTAAAAGTATACCATTAAATATTGCCACTTGCCTGCCTTTCATTTTATTGTTAAGCTTTAATCTCTCTCTCTCTTTCTTTCACTCTCTCTCTCTCTCGCTCTATCTCTTTCTCCCTCTCTCTGTCTCTCTTTCACTCTGTTTCTCTCTACCTCTATCTCCATCTATCTATCTCTTCTCTCTCTCTATCTCTATCTATCTGTCTCTTCTTCTTCTCTCTCTCTCTCTCTGTCTATGTAATCTCTTTTCCATAAGAATTTCTCAAATATTGTTGCTCAGATAATATTTAACAAAAATTAATTCAACGAAGTTTTGGAGATCATAATTTCAACATGCAGAGAAACAGTAGATAAATGTCAAATTTTGCTTATGTTATTCACGCTGTTCGAGATATATTTAATATGTACAATACCCCCACAAACTTCTGCACAAACTTAACATATCTCTTATTGGTAAAGATATACAAAATTCTACTCTGAATTTCATTCCTATTCATTACTAAACAAGAAAAGAAATGTTTGCCATCCTAAACTGTTAAATATTGCCACTTGCCTGCCTTTCATTTTATTGTTAAGCTTTAATCTCTCTCTCTCTCTCTCTCTCTCTCTCTCTCTCTCTCTCTCTTTCTCTCTTTCTCTTTCTCTTTCTCTCTGTCTGTTTCTTTATGTAATTTCTTTTCCATAAGAATTCCTCAACTATTATTGCTCAGGTAATATTTAACAAAAATTAACTCAATGCTTTTGGAAATTGATTACGAAGGAAATGTTTCTATTATTCTTATACAAAAGTAAACCTAACGAAGCGGTAAAATATTAAGCCGTAAATATATTCATTCTAAACATTTAAGAACTTTTATTTAAACGTAAACAAAGAAGTTCATAAGTACTTTACTTATAATAAAGAAAATAATTATGAATTTGACGTTAAGTACGAATAAGTTTCTTAAGTACTTAAAGTGAATTTCAAATATTTAAATCAAAAAATTAAAAAAAAAGCAAAAAGAAAGAAAAAACTATTCAAGGTATGTTTTTGACATTTGCACAAAACATACTGTAACCTTTCAGAATAAAAAAAACATTTTATAAAAACATTATATTACAATATACTTGTTGCGACAACAAACTAAAAATCGTGCAAAATTTATCTTTTTATACTCCTCATTGAAGATATGTTAAGTTAATTAAATGTCTATAGCTTTTTAAATCTACGAGCGAGATCATTGACAACAGAAAACATGATTTAGTCATGTTTTCGTCGTTAAAATAACTGATGATGACATTTTTTTTTTCGCTATCGTTAGTTTACAATTGAAAATCATTGAAATTTAAAAATTAATTGATGTTACTCCTGCTATCCTGCTGATTAAGTACTTCACTTTGCAGTTCTATTTTTTTAATTTTAAGTAAGTTTTCCTTTGAACACTTTATAGTGTAATAATACCAATAATACAAACATCTAAAGCTTATGCTGCCCCACTTTCTCTATTAACGTGAATGCTGTTGTTTCCTTATACACATTATCGTTATATTGATTTAAACAGATTTTGTTAAATATATTTTTAATGATAGACATTTTTTTTAAATTTGAAAATATATTTATTTAAAAAAAAATCATTGGGGTGGCTATCAAAAAATTCGGTTTAAGCCGATTATAATTCTTATTTCGTCTTTTTTTCATACAGTTGTGTGTAATAAAGATGTATGTTGGTTTGTTAATTATCTGTAAAATATAACTAAAAGCAACTAAAAAATTAAGTTAGAAAACTATATTCGTGTTAGAACGAACCTTGAACACTTACCATTTAAGGTAAATAAATTTTGTTTAATTAAAAAGCCTTTTTGGTGCGTCGGCGGCAAGCATTTTAACATATATTTATAAAGCTATAAAACAATGTTTAGTTCAATACAAATTATACTAACACTTTTAATTGTTTTAAGACACAAGTATATCTAACGCTGACTCGCGGCTCTAAATATTTTTATATAAATGAAGGGGCAAGATAAAGCAGTACAAGTATCGCTAAGAGTCACTTGGACTTGGAAATTATTAATAAAAGATAGATGGATCTTTAAGCTCTCGAGAGTATTTTGAAAGTGAATTTTCACAAACTCCTACTAAGCAAGAATCATCTATCACACAGCACATATTATGTCAATTAACTAAGCATCTTAAGCTGATATATGCAGTACTTAAAGTCGTGCAAGTATTTGTGTTTGTCTTAAACTGAATAACGAAATTAATATACTGTATACTGGTGACAAGTCAAAACCTAACACACACACATACACACACACACACAGTCTACTTTATATACTTAGTCAACTGTCAAGTTGAGTTTTTTATATGTTTAAGAATATGCTTTGCATCGTATCACATAAAAGTAGCAATGAATTGATGTGCATTTACTCGGTTGTAAAAGTTCAAATGACTTTATACGTAAAGGTAAAGAGGAGACCTCTACACGAAAACAAGCATAAATCACTACAAACTTGTTAGTTGAAAGCAATTCTTGTTTTCTTTTACTAAAGTTCTTTTTAATGCTGATTAATGTTTTAATTAGATTTCATTTTTATAATTATTTATGCATATATTTAAAAACAAAAAAAAAAAAATACGTGTATAATGCAATGCAATTTTCATGTGCCATAAGTATATTGCCATATACTACCAAATCTAGGTCAGTCAATAAGTTTCGTCACATTTTATTTTAATACATTGTTTGGAATACAACATCATACCAGTGTCCTTTAGAGGACATATTACAGGACAGGATCCTTTTGAGATAATTTTCCATAACTAGTCAGCACACGGCGGGCAGACCGGTTCAAACCGTCCTGAGTTTGAGGATTATTCGCATAAACTGGATTTATGGAATACAACGTCATTCAAATGCCCTTCACGGGCCAATTTAAAGAGCCGGTTCCATTTGTCTGAATATAGCGGACAATAGCTCAGCCTTAACATGACGGACGGTCGTTTTCAAAGCATCGTCAGTTTGAGGACTATTCGCATAAACTAGATCGTGAGCGTAACCTTAAAGAAAAAAGAAGAGTCTAGCGGTGAGAAATTGCACGATCTTTCTGGTCAATTCAGCTCACGCCGTAAAATAAGCTTAAATGCTGTGCGCGCCGTGCAAGGAATCAATTTGAATCTTCTTGGACACATTCGGTAATAGTACCAATTTCGGTCGAGCCGAACGTTTCGATGATGTGTGGGCTTTAACAGATGTTACAGATTCAGTTTCCTCAATCTTCTTTACAGTTTTGCCTATAGCGCACTCAAGTGGACGATTATGTCAACCATAATCTCCTCGTAATGCATGAAAAGTGTCTGCTACAGAATCAGCATGTGTTGTAGTAAGCTTTTTAACTATTTTAATATACTCATCATTTGTTAAACAATCCATATTGTTAAATGGCAAACATATGATGCGCTAAACATATGATGCGCTAGTTCTGTTAGCACGCTCGGAATCGAACCTTCTATCGTTTGTTAAAACTTCCACTTCCATTCACAATGCCTCATTGACGGCGCCATGGTAAATATTTGTTTAGTATGCATTGCATTATAATTAAATAGAAACGGATGTCACATTCATATAATTTGGAGTATACAACTATTGGGCAGTGGTTCATGGCGGTGTCATTTTCGGAAAGGCGACAGTATTTCAAAATAATGGAATAAGGACTAAGGAATAAGGAGTAACAAGTAAGGAAAACGAATAAGAAATAGGAAACAAGAAATAAGAAGCAACAAGTAAGAAATAATAAATGAGAAACAAGGAATAGAAGCAAGAAATAAGGAATAAGGAATTATTAGTGTTATAGCAACTGCTCTAGCTCAATTAGGATTACCGTTATAAGTACTGAAGCGTATCACATAACCCATGCAGGTTGTACCACATTTGGATCTAGCTACGCGTTTAGTGTTAAGTACTTGAGTCTAGCATCGTCAAGCGTTCAGTACTTGGAAGTGCATTTAATTAACGTTTACTTTCGGTCGCGTGTTTTTTCCTTATATGTGCAAGTATGTCAAAATAATCTTATACAAAATACGAGGCAAAATAATTAAAAGACAAACACATGTTAAACCCTTGGTAAAATGCACACTTTAGCTGTTAAACACTTACGATAAAGGTGTTCAGCTATTATACTCTCAGGACAAGGAGATTTAATTGTTGCCGTTCTGGACAAGTAGATTTAAGCTCTTAACTAATTGGTGGTTTTCAAATATACCGATTATTGATTTAATATAATTATAATTCGGAAAAACAATGCAACACATAATTAAAATCGAATTATATTCTTCTGCACAGAAAATGCACTGAAACATGTATGTTTTATTGGTTTATGTTTTATTTCAAGCATTTAATGGTAACAAATTTTATAATTATACATTAAGATGAAAAAAGATTTTTAATATACATGAGAACATTCAAAGATTACTTTAGCGAATCAACACCAATAACTCGAAATATTTGAAGTTTTATGCTCTGCTATTACCGGCCGCATAAGGCTTTCCATCAAGGTCTGAAATTATTTTTCCGTCTGCTGTTTACGATGTTACGCAACCTTTGCATATACCACGAGTAGGTAGAAATTGAGGAGCCTTGGTTTCACGCAAAGCTGAATGGTGCCGGAAGACCCTCTAAAACAGTCCCGCTCATCGACCGGAATGAGACAATAGAAGGCGGACAGCGAACGGAAAGACTTTTCCTGATTTGTAACGGAGATCAACTGTAAAGAGCATCGCCTTAATTATTTATATAATTTAATCATGTTCTTGTTTAGGAATTTTTATCTGACAAAATGTTAAATTGAGACAAGGAAAACAATCGAAAAAATTAAAAAACAACGCAGTCTAGTTACTTTTGTTATTGTGTACAAAGTGATATAGGAAATAATAGTGTTTTTTACAATGCAAATAAATGTTTTTAAAAGATAATAGAAGAATAATAGAAAAATTTACATTGAACAATCAAATAGATATAGAAAGTGGAAGTCTTCTATCAAAATCGATTGGTAAAACAGTTTTCATATTTTGTAACATCAAAAATACAAATTCTATTGCTGATGCTTATGCTTATGTACAATGCACAAGCGCACGTAAATATTTCGATTATAACGCTAATATACCGCGCGTGCCTCTATATTTATAACATTCACGTCATGCGTAACTAACTTAGGTATATGTGTTACACAGAAATCCGCAGCCGTTCTTGTTTCCTTTTTGCTGTTTCGATCTCTTTCATAGCAAAAAGACTTCATTTAGTTCCTCTCTGAACTGAAAATAAAATCATATATTTTTAATTTTTTCTTCTTTGTTAAAAGTTGGCAACGCTTGCATTTTTTCCAAAAGCTAACGATAAGGCAGATTCGATACGATATTAGACAATAACTCTTGGAGGTTGTCGATAAAGTTGTGAAACAGACGGATTGTCACAAGAAACGAACGACTGGAAGACCAGGCAATTTGCACTCATTGTCTAACAACTAATAAACGGTTTAAGAAATAAATTTCGTACCAATGTTCGTTGCGAACGCAAACACTTTTCAGTTTTACGCTTTATTGTTGTGCATATTCTTTGAAAACACAACAAAATCTCGTAAGAGTATATTATGGAAGATATTACACTTTTATAGCTTTTTAAAAAATGTCAACTTTAACTACCTTCTGGTTCATTTTTATAAACTTTTCGAGAACTTTAAAAATTTGAAAATTCGTGATCTTAATAAACACTCATCACCCTAATACTTTTGCAATATTTCTAATGGACCAAAACAAGAAAATTCTATTGTCGGAAAACATCTGACGTTAAACAAACTTTTTCCATTCAGAAAATCAAGAGTAATGTTGCTTAGATTTGTTTTAATGATAAAAACTATAAACGAAACACTTTATTTCTTCGATTTAATTTTCTTAAGATAAAATTCCAATTCCTTGCCCTCTAAAATGTAACCGTCGGCACGACCGCACTGTCCAGGGCGGGAAGCAATACAAGCTGGAAATGACAAAAAATATATTTATGTTATTGAACATTATTTTTGTTTCTTCAATAAAATTTGAAAGTAATCTAGAAATATATAATATCAGAGTAACTATGACTGTTGCTAATCATATCCCTACCGGCTTTGCTACAAACTTAAAACAAGTTTGCAACAAATTTTTTAAATAGTAGGATCGCTACAGAATTTAACATCACATTATTTTATAAACTATTTGAAAATAAAATGAATACTGACCTAAAAGACGACCAGAAACAAATTGATCTTCCAAAGCCTGTTCAACTTTAGCGTGTTTTTGACGCTCTAGATACTTTTTCATTGTCTTCTCACTGCGCTTTTTATTCAGGACATCGTCTTCATCTTCCTTTTGTTGTTGTTTAGGATTACGTTTACGTCCCAATGGTAACACATAGTGGGATTCATACCATTGGCGGAATGGTGTGGCATCAATTACAACAATGGTATTCTTTACCAAGGTTTTTGTTCGCACTAACTCATTGTTGGACGCATTATACACAACATCAGCAATACGAGTCTTGCGAGCGATACCTTCTGAAGCCCATGCAAAATTACCTGTTTCCAGACGTAAGGCTCGTAGTTTAATATTACCACCTCGAGTTCGAACTTTATGTACGCGCGGAGCACCCAACTGCAAGAAATTAAAGTAAATAAAAAAATTGTAATATGGAAGACATATAAGAATTTGCATTTTGAGGAGAATCTGTCAGTAGTCCGAACATAATTTAGCTAATCATCAATGTTGAAATGAATTTCCGCTCTCGCTGAAATTTCGCTTCATTACAGTTGACACGCGTTAACATCACTTAAAACTTTAGGATATCATAACATATTCTTCCTCCTTCTGATGAAAACTTACCTTTGTATTGGCCGCTGGACGACCTAACTCGAATTTCCGCTTCTTGCGCAGTGGTTTACGTTTACCACCAGTGGCTCGGCGCTTGTGAGCACTATCGCGGCTAATACCTAAAATATTAAGCCAAAACTATTTAATTTGCCTTCTAATAAACGAAGGCCGAACATTTTCAGATATATTAATGCATTGCTGTGCGTCACTTCATTATTCATACAATTTTCCTATATTTCCATTTAGAAATTTTTTTAATAGACGGATGCACGAAGATTTAAAAAAATTTTACGGCCTTTAGAAATTTTCGCACTCACCCATCTTGAGTAAAAACACAGAAGGAAAGGAAGCAAAAAAGAATACTATCACGAAACGTCAGACTGACATTTATTACATTTATAACATATCTTATACACAGTTGCATTTCTCTATATCTATTTGATACGTGAAATTTTATTAAATTTTATTAAAACTCATTCATGTTTCATAAAATTTTCGTAACTCAATTTAGGAACTAGCGAGAAATCAAAGATCTAGAAAGATGCAAAACTCTGAATATCATAAAGGCAAAACTAATTAAAGTAGCCGTTCAACTTCAGGTAGTTGTAACGAGAAACTATTTAAAAGTCATTGTAAAAGATCCATCTGTTATTAACGATAAATTCTGATTTGGATGAAACTAGGCGGAAAATATCCAGCCAACCTAACGCAAACAGAATATAAAACACGACACGATCCTTGTGGAAAAACAATACATCAACAGTTAGACGTAATTATAAATTTTACTACAAATAGCTTGACTCAGTACTTAAAAGTAAGATATACATATAGATTTTACTGGGACTTGGGACCGAAAAGAGCTAATAACTTAGAAGTTAACAGACCAAATACAATGCTCATGCATTAGCGGAAGCAAAGCGTGTGACTTAAAGATTTGGCAATCCCAAATAACAATAATATGAAAAACAATTATCACGAACAGATTTGAAAATACATCAACTTACTTGAAACGCTTCGAAATGGAAAGTAACCTGTGCTCATTGTATCAATAATAATATCGAATATTGAAGAGTATCACGAATGAGCAATCATTCTTTATATAACTTGAAAATTCATTTCGCAAATATATGTAATTGTATAATGGCTATTTGCGTTTTAATTAATTACAACAAAATGTTTTAAAAAGGGCTCGCTTTTGAAGAGAGTTAATAAATATAATAATAATAATAAAAGAAAAATTCAAAACAAGACATTTCCGATCTGAAATGCTTGGTATGCACGCAAAGCGTTGTTGTGTGTTTGAGCTTATAAGGATATAATGCGCTAATCTTTTTATAGTACATAGTTGTATTTTTTCAAAATCAAATTCATCGAAACTTTTATGCTGGCAATTGCGAGACTTGTTTTACTTTTACTCGTGAACAAAAGCAGCAATCGCAATATATTAAGTTAGCCGCAGTTTTTAATGAAAAATCTATAAATATACTTTGATATAATTGAAAGTTATTTTAAGCGCAAAGGGACGCCTAATAAAATAACAGATTTATATGGAAATTATAAGTAAAGTGAGAAAATTTCGCAAGATCCAAATAATATTACTTAGACAAAATATTGCTAAGTAATCCTGAGAAGAAAAAATCTGCATAAGATAGAAAAAGTCAACAATTAGTTATTTTGTGAAGAAAAGTGACACAAAAGCGATTTCTCCATATGTGTGTTAATAAAATAAACCATTTAAAATATATTGACGCATGTTCCAGAAAAAAATACGAAACGTCTAACAAAAAGTAATTTCATGATAAAGGCGTAATAAAGTAATTTAACATTTTCTGCTTTGTGATATGCGAATGCAAGTGCATGAGTAAATTTTGAAACGCAACTCTGCCTTATTTATTTGCTCTGACTTAAAGTGAAGGACTTCGTTTTTTATAGTGTTTTTCGATGCATTTGTTTGTTTTTTTTTGTTACATTTGTATTTCTTTCTAGATGGCTCGATTTTACTTTTTCTTTTTTAGAACGTCTTGTAACTGTAAAAATAACTTGATTTTGTTGTTCCTAAAAAAAAATTACGAGTAATCTAAATTTTTTTTATTTATTTGGCTGAGGTGAAAATTTTCTTACGGTTTCTAGGTGGTGGATTAAATCCGGTTTTCTATTTTCTATTCTTCTATTAATTTTTGTACGATAAAATCGAGTGTTTAGAGAATTTATTTTATTTTTTTTTTTAAATGAAAAACTTGTAGCGTTCGCATGTTTACAATAAATATGCCTATGCAAAAATAAAACAGAAAGTTTGGGGGGCTTATAAAAATAATTGTGGCTGGAATAACAGTTAATAAATAACAATCGAAAAATGCATTCTTCTTACAGTTTAGGATGTCGAAAAATGCTATCAGATTGGTTTAAGCTAGGATTACAGGTTGGGCGTGGAATTTTCTATAATGAGTATGAAGTCTTATAAGGTGATAATGTTTCGCGAAAAAGCGTGGCAATCTATTCTGTTATGCATTTTTGCTAATAGTCAAGAAGAAGAATTATAACTTTGTGCGAACTTCTTCTAGAGATGACAGAAATGAATAGAATGACGAAGAAGAATACGCTTATTGTTGTATAAGACACACTTAAAATTTCATATCATTTTGTTTAAAGACTAAATAGTTGTGATAAATAAAAATTCTTTTGATTTTTCCCAAATATATTCAAAATCTTAATTCCTAATTCTATAGTACGTTTTTTTTTCCTTTTCAATAAAATCGGTTATATTTTGTATACAGGTATAAATATAGTCACTTTAAAATTAAATCTTACAATTTGGTTAAAATAAAATCGGTAGGATTCGTAAAGAATGATATTTCGAACACATATTGTCAGTGAATTACACAAATTTTGTTAACAATGTATTTGGCTTAATGTCAACTTTTTGAAGAAAGTAACAATAGTTATAAATTTTTTCTACAAAAGCATTTTTATGTTTCTTCTATTTCATTTATAAGTGCACAGTCTTTAAATTAGCATTTCAGTGGTATTCAAACAGTAGTATAAGCGATATGTTTTCTTATGAATTAGCGAATAATTACTGTTAAATTTCAAAAAATGATCCGTAAGAAGTTTACTACTGCCGATGATGACTAATTGTTTCCTTGTCTCTTTCATAATCTATGGAAACTAGCCCAAAATATGAAGCATTCTTCGGACGAATTATGTAATGTCCACATTTCTCGCTCTATGATGTTAAAAGCTTACTTGACTTTAAGGAACTACTTTTTTCTTTTATATCGAAATTTATCTTGGCAATCATCAGTTTTTTTACTTTGGAATTTCATGTTTTTGTCAAATCTTTGAGAAAAAATTTTCAAATATTTTTTTAAAATTTTTCTATGACTTTAAACACGGAATGATTTTACATATTATTTGTGCTTTTTTATTAACAATTTTCTATGGTCTTAGTTTGATATATTTTTTGAGTAATTTTATTGATTAGTGTGGAAAATAGATAAAACCGGTAAATTAGTTTTTAAGGAAATTATTGAAATTATTGAATAAAACATGTTGAATTTGTACTTTTTATCGCAGCTTGTATTGAATTTGTTTTTGTAATTTCAACAATGGACAACTCCCAAAGTTCCGGAGGCTCGAACGTGTCCGGCGAAAGTATTGGTGGCAATGGGGTTATTCCGGCAAATGGACGGCGCGCTGCGGATTCAAATAACGTATCGTCACATAAAGGTTTAACATCAGAGGTTAAGGAAATCTATCGGTAAGTTGCTATTTTATCAGGCAAAAAATAAATTCCAATATGATTGTAAGCAATTTTTTATGCTAATGTATTTAGCTCGCTTTATATTGTTGTGAAGCAACTGGACGACGAAAAGAAGCAAATTTCTAGTATACCACTATTATTTCAAAATGATTTGGAGCAGAAACGTTCTCAGTTGGTCCAGCTGTGTAAGCAATTGATTTTCAAAGACTATCTATCAGTGGGCAAAAAAGCTCGTGAGATTATGTGGCATAAGGGCTATTACGAATTTATAGCCCATGTTAAGAAAAATTGGTCTAAAGAATTGAGTGATACCGACCAGCCGGGTGTTGCAGACAATATAAAAAAGTTAGAAAAATTCCTTTGTGCTGGCATTTTGAATTATAAACGTATCGCGGCCCGTATGGAAGAAATATATGATTTGGATCTAAAATATCTCATTGATTTCTCAATTATCAATGAGGGTTACATTAAAGAGTTATCAAATCATCATCATTTTAAAGATAAAGAAGTTCGGAGCGATGGATGTGAAATAGAAGAGTTCAACAGTTATGCACTGGATAAGAGCGTAGAAGCGGTATCCTTCGCTTTAGATACCATCCACTCATGTCTATTAAGCTTAGGCGACTTGCATCGCTATTTTCTAGACTTTCGCATCGACAGTAAATTAAAAATCACTAAACAGCAAGCTGCTAAATATTATTTTGAAGCCTTTAAATTAAATCCGGCCATCGGTATGGCTCAAAATCAATTGGGCACTTTGTATTACGGACAAAATTATGATTTAGACTCCATCTATCATTACCTCTACTCTTTGGTTAGTTTGATACCGTTTGAGCTGAGCGAGAATAACGTTTGTAAATTGTTTGCCTCTCATGCCGAATATCTGGAGAAGCTGGATGCCGAAAAAATAGCTTTTAGCCTACAAGATTTTTATGCTCGTTTCTATCTGATAGTGGATATATTCTTCTTCGATAAAGAAGTCCCAGATTTTAATCCATTGTGTCATTGTGTACTTGTGGATCTTCGTAAAGTCCTCTGTTCGAAAAATTTTAATATAAATGATTCCTCTATATTTAAAATTGTCTCCATTCTATTCTTCTGTTTGTCAAAATTGAAGATGATTAACTCGCAAAAAGTTTATTCACTTAATGCCTTCTTAGTGGCGGTCTGTTCGGACCTAATGGATGCATGTATTGTCAACTTAGAACAACTAATTCTGGCAAAGACTGCAGAAAATGAACAATTTCATTCAATGTATGTTAAGAAGTTCGAAGAGTTCGATATGGTGGTACGTAAATCACGTAATGAGTACAAGAATTGGTTGGCATCGACGGGAGAGAATGAGCGGCGAGAAAAAAAGTTAGCTTACGCTAATAAGCTTTTGCAAAAGGATTTCTCTTCGGATTCGCGTGATTCACAACGCTCTCATGAGGATTACATATGTAAGACGCAGGATAGCATTAAAGGAGGTCACAAAGAAGATCATCATATTCATAAAAATGACGGCGATCCCATATCAACCCGTTCCTCTGATGAGGCAAAAGAAAGTGATTTAAAAACACCACTTTCGTGTAAAAGCAAAAAACGTGGTATGAAACTCCGACGTCGTAGACGCAAAATTGCACAGTCGGATGATAGTTCATGCTATGATACTGAATCCGACATGGATACAGACTTTTCAACAGATGATGAAGACTACACAGATTTAAGTTCGAATTTCGATACGGACTTCAGCGATATCGAAGCAGCTGAACCAGAACAAGAGCAAGAAGCCGAAGACGAAGGTAATTGATAAATTAGCAATATACATTAGTTCAAAACAATTCATCTCTATTTTAAGCTTATTCCTTTAATTTTTATATATTTAAGTTACGGTGTCCATTCTTTGTTAAATACATTCGTTTTTTTAATTTTTTAGTTCCCGATAACCATAAGCATAACAATTTGCGTCACTCTTCTCGTGTTGCTTCCAAGGAGAGCGTCAATTCACGGGAGGGAATGGGTGAAGGACCTAGCTTTTCGGACAACGAAGACATAGTTATCGAGGAAGAGAACATTATATATCCTGAAGAAAACGCTGACAAACTCGTAAAACTTCCTTCCGACCGCAATAATTCACAAGATGTTGATTCAGAGGAATTACTTAAAAGTTTTGAAATTTTGCAACTACACAGTAATAATGCCGTTTTGAATTTTACAAACAGCGAACCCGAAGAACTGGCTAACAAAGCGCAAGAAAAATTCTCCCATAACCAAACTGAACCTCCAAAGAAAATGGTTTATCGCAACAAGTATACAAAAATCAATCCCAACATTATTGTGGAGTTTGCTCAAGCCGAACCTACAATGAGAGCTTTGAAAATCTTGTTCGATTGGTTGCGCATTAATCACGAGATATTATTCGGTTGTTATCGTTCTAATCCGGAATTTATACATAAAATCATGAAACTTTTAAACTATTGTAATATTGATATATTTACGCGCAAAGTGTATTTTGAACGCGAATTCTTGACTATTGATAACGTGCGTAGAAATTTGTCGGAGCTTTTTGATGTGCGTGCCAACGTCCCATTGTCAGAGGATTTTGTCTTCAAGACTTTTGATATCTTTCAAAGTACGCAAATAACCTTAGATTGGGAAACAACGATACGGGAAAGAGTAACTTCGGAAGAGGAATCCATATTACGCATCTTCAAAATGGTGGATTTTGGTTTCTTTATATGCAAGCAGCAGAAGTTCAACTATCGTTTTTGTGTTAAGACCAGACGTTTTACTGAGAATCCCAAAAAAAAGAGAGAGGAGAAGAAATCATCTCGCAGACGTGAAAGACGTACTGCTAAAAATGCTGCGCGCAAACGAGCCGAAGGTCGCACGCGTCGCTATTCAGATCGAAAGAATGGAATAGTGCGCAAAAGTTACACTAGTAATGAAGAAAAGGATACTGTAGAAGAGTGCAAAAAACTGCCTCGCAAAGGTTATTTGCGTAATCGCAACTCTGAGAAATCTGCAACAGCGGCCACGGGTGCTTCCAATGCCGGTGGTACCTCAGCTTCCACCACTACTAACAGCGCTATTTGTGAGAAAATTCAATCGAGCAGTGGGGCCGATGAAGAACGCTCTGAAGCCATGACAAAAAAATGTGAAATTATGGGAAAACTGTGGTTGAAAAATGAAGTTGAAACTTTAGAGGAAGAACTGCGTAAAAACCCTTTGAGCATTGTTATGACTCCGTTTCTAGTGGTGGACGCTAAAGCGTTAACTGAGTACAATGGCATTGTAAAGAATTTGGTAAAAAGTAAAAAGTTCATTGTTTTAATACCGAATGCAGGTAAGCTAACAGATGATTATCATAAAGAACTTCTTGTTTACATAATTTTCCTCCACGTAGTTTTCAATGAGCTCGACGACTTGAAAAAACGTAGCGAAAATGCTCGCAACGTCATACGTTGGTTAGAGCAAGAATTTAAACATGGCAATCGCCATATGCGGGCCCAACGGGACAACGAAAATTTAACATTTTCTCTGATCAAAATTCCTAGAAAATTGGGTAACGTGTTACCAAGTCTGTTCTATATTTTTGGGTTAAGTTGTATTTTTTCTCCTTTTTTGATTAGACCGTGAAGCTTCAGTTTTCCTGCAAATTGCACAATTCTGTAATCATTTGGTGGCGAACCATTCGGATCCAAATGCCAGTAATGAATTTCAGAGTAACGTTGTTACTTATTTGTCCGGTGATTACTTGCATGAAAAAAATCGACATCAGAACAATTTCAGTTTTACCGGCATTTTGGATGCCATACCGGTGCGTCATGATCAAATTGCAAATTTCTATGCAAAATTTAAGGTAAATAAAAAATGAGGTGCCCGACAGAGCAGGAGAAATGCCTGCATGGAGTCAATCGTGTATTCTGTCGTACGTAAATGTGAAATGCCACCAATGTCAACAACAACAGTTAAAATATAAAATCTTTTAAAACAACAACATAAAACAACAAAAAAAAGTCTAAAACAACCAGTAACAAAAGCAGCAGCAATTGTTAGAACGTGGATCAGCAAATTTAATACCAACAAAAAGAGAGCAGCCAGAAAAAAAAATCCAGGGGTTAATGCGAAGCTGGTCGGTTTATTTCTAGCAAAAAGCAAAGCTAAGCAAATAAAAAATTAAATGGTTTTTAGATTCATTAAAGACGCGAAGAAAAAGATGCAAAAACGAGCAGTTTTGTGAAGAATTTGGAGTAGCAGTTGCTGATGAACGGACGAGGGAGATTAGTAGGAGGAAGAAGTTTACTAAAAAAAAAAAAGAAGGAATTTCAACAATTTAAACAGAAATAAGCAACAAAAACCCATATCCACAACAACAAAAGCAATAAAAACAACAATCAAAAAAAGCAAAAGGAATGTCTCGGGGTTCAAAAAGTTTCTCCCATTAAAATTTTACAAGAATTTTTCTAAAAATTGTACAATCTTTTGAATCGTGGCAGACTTTGAACTGTTTGGCATAAAACTTTACTTTGAACAATTATCCAAAGGAAAGCCTGGCTTATGGTTTCGTTAACAAGCTGACTAGCGTGCAAGTCTGTCATCTTAACATTTTTTTGATTTCCTAACAAAAACGAACATTTTCCTCAAAAAGGAGATGAACAAAATTAATCAAGAGCTAGTTTTGGTACAACTGTTGGCCTGTAATGATGACAGTTAAAACTTTTTAATACGGCTAGTTTATGTTCGTTTATTGTTTTAAAAAATTTAATTTGTTTTCTCCATTTTGAAAAGGTCAACTTAAATAAATAAATATCGAAAAAAATTTATATGTTTTCCCCAAGTACTTTTTGGATATATTAAACAGATTAAAATTTTTGAAAAATTTACTTTTGAAAACTTCAAATTTAACCTCACATGTAACCGATCATTTATTTGCTTTTTTTCTATTTATGAACTAGTGTAATTATTTTTTAAATAATAATTTTTTGTCTTTCATCATTATATTTTTGTTTTTGTTTCGTCGACCATTTAAATTCTTTTTTCTCTTTTTAAATAAGAAAACTTATAAAATATTGGTTATCTAAGCAATACGAATTTTTACTAATATTATATCAAATTTTTATTATAAAGAATAAGCTAAAAAAATTCAGTGAGAGTTTTTGCTGAAGCAGGAAGACTTAAAAGACAAGTTTAGCAATTATTTTCTTTGAAATCGGTTTTGAATAATCTGCTTTAAATCGGCTCTAAAAAGTAATATATGAAGCTTTCGTGCTATGTGGTTAAACGGCAGTAAATTGGAAAGCAAAAGTAACAATAAAGGTTTTCAGCGGCTTCAAATATTTATGGTTTTAATAAATCAGAGATATTAAAGCTGCAATTTTTTTCTTTTTTTCTATTTCGGACCAGAGAGCTTTAAATTATTGATTTTAAAATAAGTTCTATAATATCTTGAAAAAATATTAATAAATTTTCAAGCCATAATTTAAGCAAAATTTATGGAAGTTGCAAGGAGATAATTAATCTGTAGCTTTGTTCTCATATAGTTTAAATATGAAAAGAATTGAATGGTACTTTAAAGTTTCAAACTTTTTTTTATCGAGAAACAAAAATTCTTCGCTAAACACACCTTAAAAAAGCAAGTAAGCTTCCACAATATGAAATCATTATGTTGAAAATACTAAATTCACCGGTTTTTTTCGTACGAACTTAAAACCTCTCATGGATGACTTTAGACCACACATTATGAAAACACTTTACGAGACAAATTGGTTTTAGAAGCCTAACTTTTAAAACCGATAAATCCAGTTAGAACAAGAAATGAAGCTGTTATCTGTAGTCACCACTTGAGATGGTGAAGAAAGCTCTAATTTGTTCCCCACAAATATTTTTCGATATCCTGTGAAGAAATATTAAGTCAATGTCCAGTATACGCTAAAAATTATGATTGAAACTACAGAATCATTCAATTCGTAATATTTTTCAATTTTTTTAAATATTTATATAAAGGTTTTATGGTTATCGCAATGTAGTCTCTTCAAGCATGTGTTACTACAAATTTCTTTTTGAAATTATATATGACAACCAAATATTCTCTTATGATGTCTTATCTTTCTTAAATTTTAACCTTATTTACATATTTTAATATTTATCACCAAAATTTCCAAAAAAAATTTTTTAAAAATTTATACAAATTGCGTCTAGAGATCATACTTAAGTACCGAAGGTCAAAACTATTTTTAAATGTTTAAGTAATTATAAAACAAGCTTGTCTTAAACTACATTATTGTCCAATCCATTGGCTGCGTAAAGTGTATACTGTCAAAGCAAGCCACAGATTTGCAATCGTGTCCTTAGTTTTCTCAAAAATCTATATTAATTTCAATCATTTAACGAATAAAAATGAATTCCGTTAGAAATTTCAATTGATATTCAATTCATCGAAAAATAATCCAATCTTGAACAACATCTTTTAGATTTTTATAATGAAAAAAAAAAAAAAAAAAAATTACTGCTACTACAAGAAATTGATTTCTATTAAAAATATTAAACAATGTAAAGTGTTTCGAAATTATTTTAAAATTTTATTAAATTATCAATAGAGTGAGAAAATGTTTACTTAACTGAATATTATTTAAAGCAAAGTTGTTTTTGAATAATAATTTATGAATCTTAAGGTAATTCCGGCTAAGCTTAATGTCGCAAATTAAAATTCAATTAATTACTTTGACATGTTTATCCGATATGGAGAAATTTTTCGTACGGATTTCGCCATTTTTTATCTGAGTATTCAGCAATTTCAGTAATAATTTTATTAAAAGCATTTCTCGAAATTAAGCAAAGATATCTTTCAACGATAATCTTTTTTAAAGCCTTCAATTACCAAAATATTCAGAATTTATCATTACAAGCATTTTTTCAAATTATTTCGATGATTATTGAAAATTCCAAAAAATTCATTTATTCGTTGTTTAATGTAACTAACAGATAACTAAAAAAAAAACAAAAAAAAATCATCGAGTATTGCTTCTATATAATTGGCACTTGCCAAATATTAAACAGTACGGTTTCCAAGAACTTGATACTCTTGCATCGTTCTCAATAACCGTAATTTAAATATAGAATAAAAGTTAAAAATTTCTCTTGAATATATCTGTCGTAAAGATATTTTGCTTTTGTAAACTTAAAGCAGTTCAATAAAACTCGATGGTAACAAAAAATGAAAATCTTTTATTTAAACTTAATTACAAGTTGCGTCAAATGTGTTTATCCGGCAAAAATATACATTGAACTTACGTAAGTATTATATACTATAGGCTTAGTCTCAAATTTCAGTTAATATTGGAAAAAATTACAAGCATAAAATACAAAGTTTAATATTGACGCTTGAGCGTTATCCTAAAAAGCTTGAATTTTCATAAACCTTTTCGTCGGCTTCCTTGAAATTACGTATCCAGTCTCGTCAATTTATTCCAAAAATGTATCTCGATGAATTCAAAAAAAAAAAGGGAAGAAAAAAGAAAAGGATAACGAAACTTGTACGAATTGCTCGACAAAATGTCAATAATTTGGGAACGTGATTCCATATCATGCAATTATTTTTGTTGTTAATTCAAATTCGTCGATTTTCCTCGATGGGTCTCGCCTAAAGCGCAAAAATTCGATTAAAATTGGAAATAATTGATTCATTATGAAAAAAAAACATCATTACACTTCATTTCACTGAACGTAGGAGTAAGTTAGGGGATCATAAAGTTCATTTTGGGAAATTTTGCTTTCACCTTTTTTGAGCGCTTGTTGCTAGCAGTACAATAAAGTTTCACCCAAATTGTTGATGCCGTGAATAATCAACTTAATTGTTTTGTTCTTCATTGCGGTTATTCTCGTAGTTAGTCGCGACTTGGCAGATTTACTCTTGGAACTAAGTATAAAAAGAGGACCTTACCGCAACTCGCAGCTTCAAAAAACTGTGTAGACTTCAGTAGAGTAGCTTATGCTGGTTTTTCCTCCTTTTTTATTGTCAGTTCTCGCCTTAAAGCGCTTGCTTTATTATAAGCTTTTTTGCGCCATTCGTTCTTATTTTTAAAATCCGATTTGGGAATAGATGAGGTATCAAAGTTTCAAGGGTTTATAGTGTAAGCCTTGTTCAATGAACTTATTATGTCGTTGTTCGTCAAAACTTCTTAATATGACTTTGCAAAGCAGTTGCTTCAAATGCGACCAATATCCTTACATTACATCAACAGTAATCAGCAAAAATCCCAATTTTTTTGTTTTTGAAAACATAGATGTCCTCAGTCTACGCTGTAGTGTAGGCGTGTCTTCTGGCCGATTTAGCCTATTTCCAATACCAACCTGCGTGTAAAAATTTTCAACGCTTTTACCACATTTGAAATTGAATTGTTGTGGCCAGGACAACATCCACAACCGCGGGCCGGCGAACAGTCTTAAATCGTTTCTAATTTTATTGCTAATTCCCGATTCTCCTTTGAATGCTTCAAACAAATTGACAAAATGAATCTTTCAGCAAAAAACATATCTTCCAACGAAATTTATTGGTGTAAAAATTAATTCACAACTTATTTTGAAAAAGAAATAAAAAATAAATCAATACCATACATTTAAAATTATTTAACTAAAACATGAAAAAATCTATCACGTAATTTGTTTATCCGTTTTAACAAAAAGTCTCTTATGAAAAGACTTCATAAGGGCATCCGTCTCTGCATCAAAATCATCTAGAAAGTGAAACGATCGCGGTAAACTAGATTTTTCTGGGAGCGCCTCATTATTGATTTGCATTGTGGATTTTTGTTGTTTCACAAAAGTTAGGATTGCGATGCAAAATCACTACATTGGAATTCGTTTTTTTAATAGATGATCTGTTTTCTGGATAGTTTTTCTTAATATTGAACGAATCATCACTTTCGGAAGAATTAATGCTGACCAGGTCGAGAAAAGCAGACGTTCTCTCCTTTATTCGCCAAGAACCTTTTCGTTCACCTCGACCCAAATGTTTATCTAAAGCTGTTGTCACGGAAGGTTCGAATATTGATATTGGCTTCCGACAGCGATCACAAAGTGCTCAGGTTTGGTTTCACTAAATTGGCTTGCTTTCGCGACATTATTCCCATGATTATTTAGTTTATAGTTAAAAAAAGAAAAGAAGAGATATATCGTACACTAGAATTTTTTAATTTTTTTTCCCATATAATTGACAGACAAATTTTTAATTTTATATTTTTTTTAACAAAACGTGGAAAACGTACAATTTGAATTTAAATAACATGAAAACATGATTGAAATCTTACGTCTGCATCTTATTTCACTTAATATTTCTTATAAAAAATGCGCGATGGATATTTTGTCAGAAACACAAGTAGAAATGACACTCGGTTCGGGATTATAAATGAATTCCGATATATTTATTATACCCTACATCACTATTGCTAGTTTGCGCAAATAGAAAACGGACAACCGAACAGAAAACTCGAAATTATTGTATCTCTAAGTTTGGGTGGTAGAGTTTATCATATTCTTTTCTGAATTGTTTTGCAAATTTTTATATTTTCATTAAAGATAGAAATTTGAGAACACTGGCTGATATTATCCAATAAACAATTCGGATCCTTTAAAGTTTTTAAAGTGGTGACAAGTTGAGAATTTGTGTTCGAATACTTTACTATTTGCACTGTATGCAACACCGTGAAGTACTTGAAATGTACCCACTTTTCATTACGTCAATAGATTCAGAACCATTTTCTGAATCAACCTAATGATGTCTGCCTATCTCTCTTTTAATATAATGTATGTAGAGTATATACATGTAAGGATCGGAATTTTCGATATATATTTATGAAGTTAGCTGTACTGGGACGTTGTGGTCTAACGAGGAGCCTATTGAAAACAGACTGAAATGGACCATTTATACTATAACTCCTTATATAAATTCCACACTTAAAAAAAGAATTATATGAAAAAAGTCAAGACTCAAAAATCTACACCATTCCTCCATGATTGGATAATAAAGCGCTGTTGTTGATTAAAGCCTGTACTCAGACCAGCCCTTGAAATAGAGACAGTGCAAAACCGTCAATACGTCAAAGGAACGCAAAGAACCTGAATAAACCCAACGGTAAAAATTGCTTTCTGTTTCTCTTTCTTTTTTTCCCTCAGGTTTTCAGCCATGAAATAACACAAGACTCACTTTGCTTATTTTCGATTTTTTATTATTATTGTCCTTTGTTACGTTCTACGCTTTGTTACTCTGTTACGTTTGTTTCTGGAAGATTTGCGCATTTGAAATCTGGCGATGTTTGTTTTTTTTTTTTGAAGCTTCAATTTATTTGTCCCATAAATTAACAATATTCTTCTTCTTCTTCTTAAGTTAAAATTAATGACGTGTTGCCGCAAAACAATAAAGGCTCAGTGCGAACGCGAAGCACTTTGTCTGAGCCCTAGTAAAGTCGGCGATTAGTTTATGTTGATCGTTATTTCTTCCTCTTTTAACTGGGTTTTTTGAATCGTTAGGTATCGCAGATTCTTATTTTATTTTCTTGTTTTGATTTTTTTTTTAATATTTAGGTAAATGGGAGAATTAATTAATGTAATGATGATATTATAATAATTCTGATGAATGAAGAGGTATGTGTGTTTACATTTGTGACAATCGCATATGGTTTTTCATGATGTTATGGAGTAGATTCGAAGTTTGATTAAAGAATTTTTTTTTATTTTATGTATTTAAATTGCAAGCCTTATATCTGTATAAGCTGTGAAGTCACGAGATCGAAGTATGTCAATAACGTGGTGCTGGTTATGTAAGCCGCATCTTAACAGTTTACAAATTATGATCCGTCGATAGGATTTGCTAAGATTCGGACAAGTAAAGAGTATGTATACATGAGCAATTAACAACCTTGTTTTAACAACAATTATTTTGCAACTTTCTTGTCATCTTTGCTTAGCAATAACAAATTTGCCAAAAACTTATAGGAACAGTCACTTGCGTGAGGATGTTGACTCAGCGAAGGCGCGTTTATATTTCCACAAATTCCAACGTATGGAACGTAATGTAAACGAACATAATGAAGCCACACATTTTGCTTGCATTTTTTGTCCCCCTGACTTGGGAATATAAGCGCGGTCGAATTGTAATATGAACCCACATTATGAAGCTGCGAATCTTGCTTCTTTTAATTTGTCACTCAGGCCTGAAGATATGAGTGCGGCTTCATTGTGTTTTCAATCCTAAAGAATAAATTAATTCGCATCTCTCCACAATAGCAATCACCAACTAAATGTAAATGCAAATATATATAAAAAATTTTCATTTCTACTTACCACTTGGATTTATAAGAATATAATTTGCTTGGTTGCTTAGCCTTGCCATATTTTATTTGTAGAAAAGTGTTTACGAATTAATTTTTACCAAAAGAAATGGTGCAACTGTCGTTAATTAAGACTGACAAATCGTTAAATATTACCATTTCGATTTCTCTTGACTTGGATATATTATATAGCTAAGTGTCATGTATTTTCCGTAGAAAAGAAAATAAATGATGCTCCAACCTCCACCCTATATCGGTTACACATACAAATATTATTATGGAGAATGTCAGAGCAACAGTCGAATAATTCTAGTTTTTTTTAGATACACGATTAGTGGGAAAATTTAAAAAATCGAATCGATGTGAAATAAATTCTTTTAGAAGCTACTTCCGACAAGAGCTTGTTATAGGTATTTGCGTAATTCTAACAAAATTCTCTTGGCTAGAAACGAAAACGAATAATATGGATTTTCTACATTTGGGTCTTACTTTTATATAGTTATCAACGCATTCTCTGCCAAGCCGATAAATTGCGGTAGTCCTAAAAATGGTCCAAACCTATTTTAAATAGCGTTCGCCTCGATCCGAAGTAAAATGAACATAAACAGACAAATAGACAGACTTGTTAACATCGATTGCGTCTCGTTTGGGCTAATAATATGTCTTAAGCCTTTGTAGGAGCTATATACATCGGCAAAAACCAAAATAATACCCTGTACCACAAATGATGTAGGGTATGATTAGGCTTAGCGTACAAATGAATTTTAGCGTGAACTGGAACCTGTACATGTGGCGGGCCACGTGTTAAATGTAGTAGTATCGATTCCTTAGAAAGTTTTTTTATTGCACCTAATACCTGAGAAAGAAGAATAGTTTAATTACAAAGCTTCTAAACGCAGTCTCTCTAGATTATATGCGTGCATTCAGCTATTGTCATAGTATTAATAACTCAATAATTTTTTTAAACATCAATTGAACCTTAAATAATTGTATCTTTGAATTTGTAATTGTGGACCAAATTTTACAACAAAACATCTGCAGAAAATAAAGTTCATCTAATCTATAATTATTTTCTTACAAAAATGATAAATTTATCAATTTCTTAATTCATACCTCTTTTGTTTCATTTGAATTCATCTATGAATTCATTTCATTAGGCACAAACTAAAAGTTATAAAGTTATATAATAATAATAAAAGTTTTCTTGTACGTGAACGTGATTATTTGTGCAAAACTTGCAATTGAAATAATTCAATGCAATAAACGTAAGATATGAGTAAAGAGTATTACACGCGCATAAAATAACACAAGAACAAATAAGTAAATATATAGATAAAATAATAATATTTAAATCAATTAAACAAGAGATTAAAGTTTAGAAATGGTGTAAAAACCCTTACATTTCTTGCATTTTATCTTTTTTCCATTAAGATCCTGATGATTCATCGACATGAAATATTCGTAAATATATGTTGTAATTTCATTAGTTTTATCGCAAATATTTCCATAATTGAAGTAATCGCGATATTTCGTGTAGCAATATTCAAATATACGAAACAAAATACATTCTGTGCTAATAACCATTTTAAGGCAAACTTCAAGCTCCTTAAGGTAACGTTCAATAAAACTTTTCGTTGAACTCAAAAGGAAGCGAACGATGTTTTCGGGGAATTTTGAACCAAGATATTCCATAAGGCCAGCAAACTTATCCGGATCTACAATATTTTTTAAAAAGTACTGCCCAAATTCTTGAAGAAGAATTGTTGCAGTAGTTTCTACTACAGGAAATGAGTTGGGCAGATCGAGATTTGGATTACGATTTGATAAGGCGTTAGAGGATGCATACGATATCTCTGTTTGTGGCGTTAATAGAAAATTGCTTCCTAAAACCTTTGTATCTGCTGGCCATTTATTAGTTAACCGCGTACCAATTTTAAATAGATCCATAAGATTATTTCTATCGGGTATATCATTAATGTTGCGTATAACATCCATTCTGCCTTGAACTTCACCACGTATTCGATTAGTTCCTTCAGAGAGTTTGTTAAATATTTTTCTGAAATTTTCGTAAAAATAGTGAAAACAAAAAAAAAAAAACAAAAGAGAAATTTTATTCGACTTAGACCGAATAGATTATCAAATTTATCATATTTTAAAAACGCAATAAGTACTACTTGCAATACTATTAATTGCCAAATTGTGACGTACATATTTGCCAAGTATTTCCAAGACCAACACGACCGTTGAAAATTTCATTTCATTTCGATTATTTACTTAGGAATCACAGTGAAGCTTCTTTTATTACCTTTGCAGAATTTGTAATTTCTGCGACATAGCTTCAGCTTTTTAGTTGAATGATGTGTTCCTATATTCATTCCATTTATTCTTACCAAAAAACATGCGATCCCATTCAACTGCAACTTTGTAAAAGTTACCGTGGAGACAGAGTGACATATTTAGTACATAGCTTTAGTCAAAATATCTATGGTCGTGAAACGAGGTTCGGTTTAAAATGGATACAACCAACACATCTTTCAGTGATGAAATATAAATATATAAATTAATCTAAGCGGCCGCAATCGAATAAGTATGAAAGCTTTTTATTTAATTATAACATTTAAAGTTTACTCGAAACTTGTACTACTTACCTTAACTGAGTTTTAAGCGAATTACGGTAACTGTTATTATAACGGGAACGGCAATCTCCAACAATTTTGGCAGTCATTCGAAAATTGTAGACGGAATGTGTAAATAGCACCAAAGAAGCTGCTAATTGCATGACGTCTTGTGCATTTATTTCGTCACCGTCTTGGTATTTCTGAGGAAATAAAAAAATACATTCATTTCTTAAGCGCTTTTTTGCAACACTTACCAAAATTAAATCCAATATACCATTAGCAACACCACTTCCCGATAGTACAATTGACGTTACATTCATGCCATTTATGAGAATCTCGAGACCCTTTAATATAAATAAGAGACGGTTAAGTTTCCTATGGCAAAACCATATTACTTTAGATACTTACGCTTGCAGCATCACCAACTGTTGCCAGAGATGTCATATAATTTGTAGCTGCAACAGCTGTCGCTCCAACTACTCCACCTCCTATACCTAACCAACTACCACGAGCTTCTCGATTTGTTATGTTTATAGATTGGTTATGGATACTTCTGTCAACTAAATTTGCACTGCACATAACAGTTGAAAACGTACCGCAGGCTATAGCAACGATACCAGCACAAGCCATAATTGGAGCTGCTATTGGCAAAGCTAAAGCAGCCAAGGGTACACATGCGGCTCCAACACTCACAACAGCAGCAGTATTGTTAGCCCTTTCCATAGATTTAGCTCGGGATTGTGTACGAGTATATACGTCTAGAACAACAAAACCGTTGTCATCGAAAGTATATATTCCACGACGCGGTACCACCATGTTGCCATCTGGAAGAACATTTTCTTGAATATAAGACTCCCAGCTCTGATAGACGCGACCCGTTTCGTCAATGTAAATCATACAACAATCGGAACTATCATCTTCGGCTGAAAATATTTAAAGTTAGCATTATGATCAACTGAAAAACAACACATAGCCATGATTAATCGTACCACAACATTTTCGTGTACGAAAAACTGGATGAAAAGAGAAATCGCTGGAAGCTAATACATTGCCTTCTTCTTTTGTGATGGCGACAAAAAATATGGCGGACAGGGAAGTGCCATTGGTATATTTTCCTATTAAGAAAGACGATGCGTATATATATATATATATATATATATATATATATATATATATGCATATATAATAAATATATATATATATATACATAAAAAAATATTTTAACATTTACTAGCTTACTTTGTGCCCAAATATTATTATAAAGAATTGAACGCATTTCTTCTATAGCGCGTTGACCCTTTGCTCCACTGGTACTCTCTGGTGAATCTGGTATAAGTTGCCGGATTTTTCCTTCTAAAAATTTCCCTTGATCGGCTGTTAATCTGGGAATAAACAACAAATATTAAATTGTTGTATATGTCATAATATATTTACTTACAAATCCCATATAATTTGATCATCAAAGCCTAGATTTGTGGCAATTTCCTGATGAACGTTTCTAATAGTTTTTTTTGAATCCTTTCGGATTTGGGGATTACCATTAACATCACTTTCGCCGATATTCTTCACGTTTTCTATGGTAAAAAAAACTTGCGCTAACTCGTCAGTACTAAGGGTGTCAATGGGTGTGTTTTCAATCATGGAAACCTCGTCTTCGCAATTTAGATCAATATACAAACGTTGCTCCATGTTATCGCGTTGACCACACGTTTCTAGTTTACGCTCTTCCATGATCTCCTTCAATTTTGCTAAGCTCAGATCACGAATCTTAATTTTCTTTAATAAAGGAACTTCATCTCGACAATATTTAACGCGCAATTTGTGCATCAGTTCCTGTTTTGAAGTCATTGTTCTCCTCTGTGTGCTGTTCGACAATTAAAAGAAAATTATATAATGAATTTTTTCTTCACTGGAATTCTGCGTCAACTGTTAGCCGAACTATTAGGTGCGTGAATACCCTCTTTTTAAAAATTCTGTCTTTAGATGTGTTTTAATAGTGGCGGAAGAATAGTTAATTATTATCGATTGTGTGAATATCGATAAATAAATATTGACTAGACTAAGAGCACACTAATCAATTCGTAACGCAATGCAATGTATCTCTATTTTCTACCCTATAAAATGGCAATGGAAATATCTTGCCTGTTGCTAATCTAGTACACCTAACTTCGATTTCTGTGTGTACTGCCTTTTATAATGAATTTTATTTTAGTTTATAAACAAAAGGTATTTTGGTTTAATAAACGTCCAAGGTTCTCTCCAATTGTTTAGTAGACATTTCGAAGCAAATGAAGGTAAACTAAATATTAAAAAGCACAATTGTGCCCAGGGGCATTATTATTATATTGAGTAATTCTATTACGATATGCCAATGAAATTCATGAGTGTTTTCATCCCGGGACTATCTCAATCTTGTTTGTGTAGATCTGACAAGAGGTACATATACAACAAAAATTATTGGCTAACTGTAAATGTTTCTAGAACATCAAACGCAGAACATGTAAGTAAATTGAATTTGGGATTACACTTGTTTTTCGTAGAAATTCATAGATTTTTATTTTAAATCGAAAAAATAACTCCTAAAATTTAAATGTCTAGGAACACTAAAATTTCATTTACATTACTTAAACTTAACAGCTGCTCTGAGTTTTGCCGAACGACTACGACTGTTGCTCTTTAGTTCTTCTTCACTCGGTAGAATAACATGTTTATGCAGTTGCTTCCAATTCCTTGAATTAATCGATTGCATTACCTCCTCATCATGGACGATATCATACCCGCAATATTTTAAAGGTATTGGATTTGCTAAGCCATCAATAACATTTCCATTAAGATGACGTTTAACTATGGTATCTTCCAAAGAGTGAAAAGTGATAGCTACTAAGCGACCTTGCAAACGCAAATAGTCATTAGCCAGGATCATGCCGTAATTAATTTCATTTAACTCGTTATTAACGAAAATCCGTAAAGCTTGAAAAGTTTTAGTGGCGACATGAGTGGGACGCTGTAATTTATCTAAACGAAAAGCAGTTTCATGTAAACAATTAGCTACTAAATCGGCTAATTGTTTAGTGGTTTCGATATGATGTAAAGCTGAGCGTGCTTGAACAATGGCGCGAGCTATCTTTTTAGCAGCTTTTTCTTCACCGTATATGCGTAAAATTTTTACTAAATCTTCTTCTTCGACACGAGCCAAAACATCAGCTGCCGTTACTTGATCGTTATTCATGCCAGGAGCACAATCCATACGCATGTCCAAAGGACCATTTTTTACAACCGAAAATCCACGCTTAGGCTCATCGAATTGCATAGACGAACACCCGAAATCGAAAAGTACACCATCCACGCTATGACGAACAACCTGCTGTTCTTCCAGAAGATAAGGCAAATCGGAGAATCTTCCAAGTAAAGGCGTCAAACGCCCTTCGTATTCCTTGGCCATTTGTTGAGCTAATTCATAAGCCACGGGATCACGGTCTAAGGCATAAACTTTTATATCTTTACAGCTATCAAGTAGTTTTTTGCAATGACCACCTGCACCAAAAGTCATATCAATATATATCTTTTGTGGTTCAGGATTTAAATAATTAATAGCCTCTGTACATAAAACGGGTATATGGCGGGAATTCGATTTGAAGGTAGTGGTCGAACAGTAACACTTCATAGGTATTTGCCTTGAGCATTTTAACACGGTTTTCTTGAACATCTTTTTTAAAATCATTTTTTAGAGCCTTCGTTGAGGTATTGTAAAAATTCTGATGACAACACTTGAGTGCACTGCTCAGCCGACAAACCAGTTGATGTGGAATTGTGGAGGCGCACGTATTTCTTACCGTATGTGTTGTTAGCCAATCTTTCCAGACAATCAATTTGCTTAGTTATTTTTTCAGTTTCCTCAGTAGTCAAACTCGCCGGATTCGTTAATGATTTTATATGTTTACGTATTTGCTCACCCAAATCCCTATTAAGTTTACTTTTATCAATTGGCCACTTTTCGAGAACTTTAAGGAATCGTTGATATTGACTCGACATATTAAAAAAGTATTGTTTTAAATTTATGTATATCCCGGATTTTACAACATTTTTAAAACTAACAAATGAACACTTCTAGCACGAGTTTCGTAACTTAAAGCTGTTTGTTGTTGCAAAATTATTCAATAAATGCTTTGCAGTAGTGGTGGCGATTATTATCATTTACAATCGATAATTAGTTATAATAATAATATAGTAATAATCGGAATGTACGATTTACACGATACATGTAGAAAAAAAAATATTAATAAATATTTTAACGGTACTGTGATTACAATTAAATTTTGATTTCTGCAATGCTTGAAATATAAACCTGTTATCAAGAATATTTCACAGGTAGCATACGAAATTTAATTTCTAGTCTCGACTTACATTTGAGTTACAGTTTGAAAAACAATCACACTTCGTCGAAGCTATTAGTCATAATCTAATTTCAGCAATATACTCATCACGCCTTGATGAAGTTCGGAACTGAGCAGTTCAGAAACAGCTTCATACCCTTATTATGCAGTATAGACATTTCAGGAAATTTCGGCTACAAAAACTTAATTTAAGAATAGATTTTTTTAGATCAGGGATGTTAAGCTTAATAGTAACGATTGTAATTCAAACGTGAATAAAAAACCGTATAGAAAAGAAAAGAATTTCGCAATTGATTAATGAAATGGAAACGAGTGGTTACTTTTTCATACTATATGAAAATTATTAATAATAAGGAGAAAGCGCACAACTGACTCAAACAGGGAAAAAGAGTGGACAAAAGATAAAAAGATTTACAAATTTGTGTTTATATCCTATTCGTGGCAGCCAAAAAGGGATCTATCGCTCAAAGAACACCTCTATAGTATAACATAAACTAAGAATCTCTCCGTTCTCAATATCAATAAAAAATTTTTGATTACTAATTAGCCAAATCATAACAGAAGCAACGACAGAAAATTCTACGGGCGATTTTAAAATCACTGAACAAAAATGACAAAAATTGACTCAATGTTATAGATTTAGGAAATTTAAGTGTTCACGTTTTATTTTTAAGACAAAGTTGTGAGCATAAAAAATTCGTCCATTACCGAATATAATTTTTTGCTTTAGTATGCACTATAAGGAAGGCTCAAAAGAACTTAGGATAGAGTTACCTTTTATCATACCGATCGATTCAGAATTACATTCTATATTGATTTAAGCTTGTCTGTTTGTCCATCCGTCCTACATTTGCCCATGAATATTTGTGTTCAATTTCCGCCACCATTTTTTGTATATCTTGACAAAATTTGATGTACTTACTAGTTTTAGCTTAAAGACTAAATGTGTTCGAAATGGCTTTTATAACGGCTGTCCAAATTTGATTTACTCTAAGAAATTAATTGTAATTTATAAAATTTTTTCAAAAATCGTAAGTAATAATATTTCGATATTCTTTACTGTAGTGAAAAATTGGGATCAGATGGGGCATTCCTACGAAATATAGGCCTTTATATGGCAAAAAAATTCTAATATTTAATGGTGAAAATTGGTTCAAGATAGTTATTTTACATAAAAATTAACTTTACTGAATTTTGCAAAAGCTAAGGTGAGTTTAGCATATATAAATGGAAAGTGGAGAATACGTGTTTGTTTACGTCCAGCTGATTCCAAAAAACTAAAGTGATTATAAGATATCGTATAATTAATAAATTATTAAAAGATAAACATTATGCCGCGATGTGATGATAATGATAATTCCAGCAAGCGGACATCAAAATCGCTATAAATGGCATGTAATTGAACATACGCATTTGAAACAATCAAATCAAATTTTCTATCTAATAACTATACAGGTAAATAGTTATTTGCTGCACTAGTATGATTATAAGAAGTGAAACCATCGCTTAATTTTAGTAATTTTGTATTTTCCCAAGCCAAAGCTGTAGCTGCCTTGCTACGTTCAATTCCTGTGCTCGATACGTGAGGCAAAGCATATAGTATTGCTAATGATATAGTACTTGAGCCACACGCCACGTCTAACATATCAAATGGTTTTTGTAGGTTTCGATAGAGTTCATTTGGGCATGATAAACATTACGCAAGCAGAATTGAATAATTTGAGGTTAAGTAAAGCATATCAAAAATATTGCCTTGTTTTCGGTTCCCATTACAACGATTTGAAGTAGCGCCCAATCCGAGAGATGTTGAACAATTTCTCAAAGCAGTCGAGTATTTGAAATTTAATATTATTTTACGTCCGGAATTGTGTTGGAAATTATCGCCCATATTCATATAAATATTCGTATGAGAAGTAAACCTTTATAACAGCAACAAACTGTGATTTCTAATTTAATTTATGACGAAAGTAGATGAAGAAAAAAGCTGTTTGGCAAGAAAACTAAGTTCGCTGAATTTGGACTAATTATATCTTTACATTGGTGTTATTAGTGTTTTATGACGAAATGAAATTAAAAATTGTATTACTCGAATTGCTATAGGGTGTTCCGGCAACGATTTGTTGTAACAACGTTAGTAAAAATCGATTAATATGTACACATCTTTTGCTTGTTTACGACGTCTACGATATAGTGTATCAGGCAAACAATTTTTGTACGTGTGCCAGAGATGGTTATTGAAAAATTCAGCCACAAACTCAATGCAGCTTCTATCTTAATTTTTGTTTAGAATACTAGGTGAAACGTTACTCATTTTTTTTTATTTTATATGTTTTGTTAATAATTTATTTACTTTTAAATATTTTTTATTTCAAATCTAAATTATGTTTTGGTTTTGCTAAGTTTAGATTTTATTTTCTATTTTATATCATTTTTTGCCGATATTGTTGTACAGACGTTTTTAAAATTAAAATAAATTACACTAAATAGAGAGAGAGCAAAGAATATATTTTCCCCTTGGTCGTTGCAATTTGTTTTCGCAAAGAAGATCCGTAATAAAAAATCTAATATTTCTTGTAATAAAAAGTCTAATAGTTTTTATAATATCTTTTTGGTGATATTTTAAGACAAATTGGGATATACGTTACACAAATGTCTTAAGAGAAGAGATAGGCATGTTAAAGGTTTGATTTGTTCGCTTTTTTAATATGATTTTATGGGTTTTGAACAAGGGTAGCTAACAATATAATTTATTGGACAGGTTTTCTAAGTATTTGTGTTCAGTTATTTAGACCTCGAAAGGTTTAACATGTGAATTGTGACCATTCATTTCATTATATATAAAAATTTCTTGATGAAGTTCTATTAATTTGTTTTTTTTTCATAGTTTTCCTGTGTGTGTTTACAATGCTTTATAAATTTTATATTATTATGTTTATGAACGTGAATGTGTTACGTAAATGCTATAATAAAAGAAAATTGCGTCTTTAAGCGGTATTTACTCTTTTGTTTTTTGTTTTGTAATGTAATTTCAATTGTATTTGGTACTTTTGTTGTGGTTATTGGTTTTCTACATATGTAAAAGTATGTGTTTTTAATTATTTTTTTCTATTTTATATATATTTTCAATCATCTTTACCCAGTTTGTATTGGATTCTTACACGATTGTCTATAACTTTACTAATTAATTACCATTTTGGTTCTTTATTTCTTTTTAATTATTTAAAAATAATAATAAATTAATTAAAATTATATTTACAATAACAAAACAGTTGATATTTATTTAAAATATGAATAAATTTTTGTTAAAGACAATTTTTCTAAAGTGAAGGCAAATAATTGCCTACAAGCTGACCAGAGATGGTTTTAATGAAATTTTTGACATTTTTGATTAAAAACGAACATATAACATTCGCTTTGCACCGCATCTGTTGATATAGAATAGAACTCGGTTGTTTTTGTTATTAAAGTGAATAATTTTTAATAAAAATTTAAGACAACACCATGTAAGCAATGTGCTGTGTAAGAGTATTTTACTGCATAAATACAATGTAACATGCCGGCACAATCAAGATATTGGCAGGGATTAGTAGATAATAGGACGACATAAATAAGAAAGTACACCCGAATAGCTCTCATAGTAACATAATGCCAATATTCTTTTCAGACGATTAATGTATCTAATATTTAGATTTTCATACTAAGCCGAGACAGCTTTACGTTCAAGTTAAAACAAAGAATTTATAGCTAAGTTCGTTATTCCAAGTAAAATTTTGAGATCGAAATCTTCTTTTGAAAAAATGAACGGACATAGTTCTTAGAAACATATTCAATTCTAATACATTCTATATTATGGCTATAATTTTCAGTTTTTAAAAGTGTAATAAAATTATATAAAAAAACATCATTTCAAGCAACGAAATAAATAATTTGTTTTTAAAATAGACACATAACATTCATGCATATGCACACAAAAAACCTAAAAATAATTCAACAAAAAGAAATATATAAACGATATTTAGAAAAATAATTAAAACTAAGCATTAAATTTCTTTCTTAGAAAAAAGGAACAAATATTAAAATATTAATAATTAAAATTAAACCTGATTTCTCATAAAAAAACACAAAGTTAAAAAACGCAATTACGTCTAATAATTTTAAAAAATATAAGTTCACTTAATGAGCGTATTTTTCTTTTCTTGAGTTTCTGAAGAAAAAAAGCTAAGCGTAAAACAACTCTACTTCACTCTCAGAGTTCAATGTTGTTTTTCTATATTAAACTTTAAATCACTCCGGACACCGTTTTCTCATAAGGTGTACCCAAAGTATCACGACGTCGTGGCAGAGTACCACTGGCTGTTAATGGTGCCGAATCCGGGCAACCTAGACCAGTTAATAATTCCACTAAAGCCGTAGTTTCTTCAACACTGTAATGCGGAGCGGGTATGCCGCCGTTAGCTGAAGTAGATGCTACAGATGCTACGGTTGGACCACCCATGCCGCTACAGTGGCTGCTAGTATTAGTGGTAGTATTACTAATTGTAGCTGAGGATGAAGCATTCGAAACTGATGACGAGGAGGATGATGTGTTGCTGGCGCTGGAATTGTTAGATGTAGCGTTGGATGCAGCTACCGCTGCGGCGGCAACTGCAGCGGCCTTTAAAGATTTCGCTGTCGCCAACGATTGAGCAGCTTTAGCGTAAGCCAAACATGTGCGTCCCTCATGATCAGTGTGTTTGATATTGGCTCCGTTCTGCCGACAGAAAGTGTTTTGAAGATATGTTTTTTTTTTTGACACAAATTTCTTTTGAACAAACTTCTTACCCATATTAGCAATTGAGCTATTGCCAAGTTCCCAATTGCACAAGCCAGTAATAACGGCGTTCGCACATCTCTGGGACTTACGCTTGCGTTAACATCCGCCGTGGCGTTGGCCAATACTAATACGATAGATTTCATATCGGATCTAAAAGTAAAAGGTTTTAAGAAATTGTAAGGAACTTTTTGACATAAATTTCAAACCTTATCACAGCCTCTATTAATTGTTGGCCTGATGCAGCATTACTAGGACCGCCGGATGGTGGTAAAAATTCTTTTAATTCATATTTACTACGTATCCATGCTTCTTTCTCTTCTCTTGATGAATTTGGTTTCGGTTTTTGGCGTTGCCTGGTATTCGATTCCCAAACGGAATTGGCCAAGCTATTACCTATAGCTAACATAACACTCAAATGGCCAGGTCTAGACGTAAAGGAAAGACAATATTATATTTTAAAGACTTGTATAGATAACAAAAATATTTTTATATGATAAATAGCACAATGAAAATTTACTTTTCATATTAATTCACAGTCCGCATTCCCGGTGAGAAAATATTTTTTTATGTAAAGATTTAATACATTTAGAGCAAAACGTATAGAAATAAAAGGTCATCCTAAAGGTCATACGCCCACCTCAGCAGCTTTACAGTGCTATTGATGTCATTCCTATTAATTTAGAGGAAATCTTCAAAGTCTTAACTTTACAAGAACATCGGCAATAGATGACTAGGAGACTAGACTTTGTCTTCGAGATTATTGTAAGGCGGATGTATTTGTAACAATGGTTTCTACATTCAGATCCATTTTGGAAAAGATTGTTGCCTTCGTTTGCTACTCCCCATATTATATTGGTAGTTGGTTATTGTCAATTATAAAACTAATATTCCGTGCCATTGAATTTCTAGAGGAGCACGAATTTAAAATAAAGGGGCTTTTCAGTTCATCACAGTTCGATACAGAGAAGACACTAATTTCTTAAAACGCTTATGATTAAGTCAAAGGCAGAGAAAGAGAATCAAAGTATACCCATTGTACTTTTTATTTATTTATTTTTGTTTTTTCAATGGATAAGGAAAAATGTCGTGGCTTTTCTACAAATACGCGGCTTTCGATTTGCGTAACTTTAACAATAGTAACCCTAGCAAACTATACTATGGCGTGTAAAGAAAACAATATATTATGACATTTCTCACAGAAAGAAATGTGTTTAGAAAATGAGCCAAATTCTGAAAAAATTTGCTTTACAACAACAGTTGGGAGCTTTTGGAAAAATTTGTGTGGCGAAGAAGCTTTATCAAAATCAACAGCAAGCAAAAGCTTACTTCCATGTTAACGACGTCTAAGCACGTTCTGTTACTTGAAAAATGTACAAAATTGTTTAAAAATTGGAAAAGGTCACTTGGAGGGCAATCGAGTTCCTCCAATGTGTTTGGAAATTTCATTCTTTTTTATCTGTCTAATGTGATTAAAGCATGATTGAGATAAAGCGTCCTGAACTGATTAATGCGAAAGACGTTGTATTCTACCACGGCAACGCCAAAACCACACAGATCTCTAGTGACTTCGCAAAAATTGGTACAGCTTGGCAGTGAAGTTTCGATATATCAATTCTATAACCGGCACTACGCCTCGTCTGTCTATTACCTCCGTTGAATTCTTTAATTTGTAAAGTTGATTTCAAAGGCTATCTTTGAAAATAACTTGGCTCATTTTTTCACCTAGAAATTTTAGAAATTCAGTAGTAATAGCATAATGGTTTGATATTGGTACATATGTTATCTGGCTTATAAAACTTAATTTAAAGCACAAAAAAAATGTTTCAATTTTGATAAGAAACGCCACGAACTTTTCCGCATACCATATAACATATAGCTGAAAATTATAAAAACAAATTTGTACACTTTGAACACTAAGCAATACTTACGGCCAATCATCTAAGCCCAATGAACGAACTTTGGATATATGTGAACCCAAGTTACGATGAATACCTGAACATTCAATGCACATTAATACACCCAAATTTAAACTAGCCCATTCCGGACCTGTAGGTGAAAATTAAATAGTATTTAAATGTTTCTTTTTTTTTATAAAATGCTAACTCAAACTAAGTAAAACTGAAAAATAAACCGACACTTGTTACTCACTTGGGGCATCACAGTCTACACAAAAACCATTGCCTGGTACACGTGTACGTATCGTTACCATGGAGGCTAATTCACTGGTGGTAGCCGGTTTCATTTTCGTGCTTTCTATACTTTGTAGACTTTTGAATATCTCCTGTTCAATGGCAGCTACCCATTCGTCACGTTCTTCAGAGTTGGCTGCCTCAAAATGCCATTGTTTAGAGTCCAAGGACACTATATAAAATTCATAGCCATCTGAATCATCAATCTCATTTGACTTTACGCTACTACTTTTCATACGTCTGTGACGCTTTTTAACATTAGGGGTTTGAGCATCAAGCTTATTGGAGGCATTAACAGCCAATAATTCGCGTTGTGAATTTTCAACTGAGCCTGCTATAAATGTTTGGGAATTGGAGTTTGACATGGCAATACCTTCATCACCACTGGTTTGTTGAGAGGAGTTGGATTTAACCCCAGGTTCTTTCAAAGCTTCGAAAGCTAAAGCATGAAAAAGAAATTTACAAAAACAATACCAAAATGGAAAGATCTCGACTGCGCTTACCGTTATTGGTTGACAACATGGACGTGGTTAAAGCACTATTAGTTATTATAGATTTGGAACCTCTAGGCTTTTGACCGGGTACTTTAACTGTAACATATTGAAGGGGTATTTCTTTACCATGTACATCATCCATATAATCATGCAGAGAGGGATGATAAGTGAGACGACCATCATCGCATAACGTAACATATTTCTTTTTCCATTCCTTGTTTAATGATTTGCTTGATCTTTTATATAAATAACCTTGTTTAATTGGAATAGAACGTCCACTGCCCAGTTCACCATTTTTTAAATCCTTTTCACCCTTTTTCGAAGACGATGGTATAAAAAGATTAGAGCGACGTCGTGATTTACGAGTTGCTGTAGGCGTTGACGTGGGAGTTGGCAAATCCTTACCCCCACTGCCCAAATTAGTATCTTTTTCACGCAAAGGCACCAGCGACAATGGAGCTAATTGCTCGTTATGCAAATTATTACTACCTCCGTTACCGCCATTATTGCTATTCTGTAGACCGGGATTGTATTTCGTAACGTTGTTATTATCATTGCTTAAAGAAAAATCACGGTCACGATTGCGACTGTGGTGATGTTCACGTAGTTGAACGTGTTGTATACATTGATCCTGTTGCAGTTGTTGCTGTTGCGCTTGCCAAACCTTATGATTACTGCCCGGAGGAGGTAAGCTATGCTGTTGTTGCTCATTGTGTATAAAATCAGCGCTCATACGCATGGGTATGTGATGAGTGGAACTCGATAGTACGTGATGTCTATGTGGCAAAGATAAATTACTGCTTGATGCGGCTACTCCCTGAACTGAGTTCGATGAGGTATTGTTCGAGGTTGTCGAAGATGCAGACGAGAAACCATTCGCATTGGTGCCATTCTGTGCGGCTGATGATGAGCCATGATGGTATGAGGCAATACCTAAACGGGTACCTTGCGGGGTTGTGGGTCTTGAGGTTACATTGGCGGGTAAAGGTAAGCGTTGAGAGAGGATTTTTTGGCAAGCTAAAAGACCGGAAAAAGGGAGAGTAGAGAAAATTTAAACATAAATTTTATAAAATTAAAAATAATCATTTCAATAGTTTTTTTTTATAATTATAAGAAAAAACTTTTTTTGCGGCTTTAAACAAGCTTACCATCTTGGAAAACTCTTTCCACGTTTAGACCATAAGTAGCACATGTTTCATAGTAAGAACAACGTTTTAGGTCAGCGGCCAATTTTCTTGCTCTTGAATCATCTATGACTCGTGGATTACGTTCGCTGATGGCATCTTGAGTGCCTACCAAAATCATGGGCAATTCTTGGCCGTTACGGAAATGTGCCATTTTCGTGTAATAGTTATAAACCGTATTAAAACTGGATTCGTTTTCCAAACTAAATACAAAAATGACTGCATCAACCCAGGCTGCAAACTAAAAACAGGTTCAAGAGTGAAACGAAAGAAAAGAAAAAAAATTAAATAAAAAACGGTTTCAAATTACAAAACACACAAATCCTTGACTTTAGAGGAAAACCGTAAACTTGACAGAGAGCAAGCAATGCACGACATAAACTTAAGGTTAAGAAACAGGAAGTCTGTAATAACAATGAAATACAACAACAAGGCGTTGTGTTTAGAGGTTTAGAGGTTTTTGTTCATTGAATAATTGAACAATAAAGAGAAGGTGATCCTTGTAAGGACATGGAAAAGGGGAACTTGGATTTTTAGTAAGTAGGCTTAGCGAGAGTTACAAATCATATTGTGGCCAAATAAATATCAATTGAAACGAATCCTTAAGAAAAAAAAATTAAGTTTAAGTTAAGTTAAGTAAGGCTGGCGGCTAATGACGTATAAAGTTGAAAGCGATTTACTTTAACGTGCAGGATAATGAACTTTTCCCATTAAATTTCCTACCAGCACCTATACAAAAAATAGTATATTATAACTTTTATTATACAAAACAACGTTGAGCAAGCAAAATAAAAAAAAAAACATTGCATAAACACAGGCAACAAATGCATATAATTTCTACGGCATACTGCGCAGGATTTTGATTGCGTTACATTAAGTGAGTGAAAAGGAGAAGATGCATTGGATGAATTTTTTAAACAGAATTATTTACATTTCTTTTAATTATATAAAAACTGTCTTTTATTCCCTTTTTTTTACTTTCTTTCAAAGATATTCTTAATATTTTAATTAAAGTTAATTAAATAAACATTTTCAAATTATTTTAAATTGTTTACAAGAAAATACATCCGCGTTTTCACTTTTATACGTCTCTCCGCTATGCTGGTTTAAAATAAACTGTTTTGTTCGTTTTACAGGGACCCCCATAAAATATAGTCAACAGCCTGGGTGGTTGTTGTTATTTCCTTTTTTACCCTTTAGGAGTATTCACATAAACGTATATATATGTAGGCATCAAACAGATATAGGCCTCCATCTCTTACCCGAAACTGAATTTGTGGCGGCATAAAAGTCATGAAAGCCTATTTACTGATATATGCATACAAATGCCGGTTTATGCGTGAGTGTGCGGCATAAAAGCATTATTACATCATACTTACACAATGTTATTTGAATGCTACTACCAATACATGTACGCATTTATGAAAAAATTGAAATAGCCTCTGTGTCTCACTGTCGTCAGTCTGGCGTCTTATAGAAAGCTATCTATAGTCGAATGAATATTCTATGGTAACAAACCATTTTAAGTGTGTATGTATAAGCACAGCTGAAAAGTATGCTATATTTTTATTTTTTGCTTTAGCTGTTGTCTCTTCATAAAGTATTGTTGTTGTTTACAGCTTGAAGGTCTTTTTGAAAGATGTGTAATTTCAAAAGGTATGATTAGTCATGTAAAGGTTTTGCATTTGGCATATGACTTAGTTCTAAACAAAAATAAGGCAACATATTTTATCCAATTCAAATAAGAACATTGTTTGCACCATCACATCTTCCATTTTTTTTGGCAGCGTACCAAAAAACAAGCTGCCTCCAACCCGTATCTTAACAAAAAAGGAATCTCTGCTCAAATAGATGCACAGTCAATAAGTCGTAGATTGAAATAAATATTAATCAGACCGAGCGATGTTTCAGCTCGAGCTCGTATATTTCATTCCAACTCTGTTAACTTTTTTCGTGGCGAGCTTTGCAATACATCGTTCATGCAGAAAATTCTCTTTATTATATGCATTGCATCGTATTCTCTTCGTAGAATTCCCAAATAGAATGATATTATTGTGTTGATTGAAGTAAACCATAATGAGATCTCATCTTCCAAATGAGATATTCCGCTTCATTGCCGACATTAATGGTTAACCTAGCGTTTCGTGCTTTGGCTTATCGTAGATTCTATTCTTCTATTTTTCAATTATCCGTCGTTATGCAACAGCATTTTCTTTCGAATTAAATAGGAAAAGTAACGCTTCCTGCAGATGGTTATTCTTTGGTACATAATTCGTCGTGTTCGAAGCTTAACAAATCGTAACACTTCAATGCTACAATTTATATTGTAGGATAAAAGCCTTGACAGGAAGAAGTTACAGTATTATCCAATAAAGTGAGGTGACTATTAACCTTTAATTGCCAAACACTATTTGTGTATATATTCAGTAAGATCATTTAGATCATTTAAATATTTAAGGTCACATTTCAGCAGGTTACAGAAGCTGAATTTAAAAGAGAGAAGAATTTTACAAAAGAGATTTCAATCGTTTAATGATAAGTGAAGAATGCCCACGATTCGTTCAAAGCAAATATTTCAACTGCCCACGTTTTTTAACATATTTTGAAGGGTAATATTAAGTAGTTATGTTTTTTCATATTTTACTGTTGTTCACAGCTGCTTAAATAGTCCGTATTGTTTACACAAAATACACTGAGAGAAATAACAGCGATTGTTTAAACTTTTTTTGTTACCCTAAATTAAAAAGAAATCGAAACATTTGAAAGCGTTTAGTGATTTCTGCGAGTATGGAGGTAAAAGAATAGAGAATAAAATCAATATTGGTCTGTCATCTAGAGTAGCTGAGTTAAATTTGTAGTCTTCTTCCTAGGGTTTAACAAATGAGTAAAGCGATGATAATGTTTCGTACTTTGCCTTATCGTAGTTTCTATTTTTCTAATTCTCGTAATTGTAATTGACTTGATTGACTTTCATTTCCATAAAACCAAATTAATTCCTGTTATTACACATCTGTAAATAACTGCTCCTTTTTGCAAAGTTCGACCTTATTCATTGTCATCACAGTCTCGTTCAAGAACGATCTGTACGATCTATCTAGAGCTATTTCTATATTCCGGTTCGTTTCTTACGAGCTATTTATTCTCCGATCTAAACCATTTATATGCAGCATTCTTTTGACATTTACAAGCAGATAATAGTCGCTGGCGAACTGATCTGTAAAATAGTGTGGGGCAACTATTCGAACTTCATTTCCCGATGCATTTGTGCCATAGTAAATAAACGCGATAATCATTTCGAAAAACGCTGTCTCATGCTCAACTTTTCATGCAAAATTGGCGAATGCATTGCTTTTTCTTATCTTTGGGATGCTAGTTATCCTTCGCAACTTCACTTTTCAGTTAATGAGAATAATTTTAACGGTTTGTTTAGCCTTGTCGGTGCAAGTAGGGCGTCGCCTAAAGTTAGCAAATCATTAAAAAATGTTGTATGTATGTATTGTATTGTAATGTATTTTTCAAAGTAAGTTTGAAGTTTAAACGATACTTTTCTCCATCAAAAACCAAATATTTAATCAACCCACGAAATAGGAATTATTCTATTGTTTTCAAAATAGTGAAACTAGCTTCACTAAACGTACTGCAACTTATAAACAAATGATCAAAACAACATGAAGTCTTGAGAGGTTACGTTTGAGTTTACATATACATTTATATATATATATATACATAGATATATACATACATATAGATCATATATATATATATATATCAAAAGTAATATCGGAAATTATTGACCGATATGATATATACATCTGATATACGCATTGATATATCACATATAAAAACACTTTTGTGGAAACGCTAAAGTAGATAAAGGTTGAATTAGTCAGATGTTGATACTGTAAAATGCTGCATGAGGATATTTTCAGAGGATTTTCTCAACAATATAATCTATAGGAACTTATCTAAAGCAACTAAGCACGTAATAATTCCTAAAAGGAGCGTTGAGTAATACTCCTTGCAAAATCTTTGATGTGACATTTGTCGATTATCTTAGAGTAAGACAACCAGTTTCGCGAAGGAGGTAATGGCAAGTATAAAGAAGCCGCATACAGAAGGTAACTTTGTATTAAGACGATATACCCAAAAAAATTACGTTACTGTTCTTTATATTCACATTGCATATCCCGATGATTGGTGTTTTTATTTGAAGAAATAACTTCGGAGAGAAGTCTTTCCACTAAATGGGGATGCAAGCGTAAGCGTTGGTAAATCGTAAGATGTTTAAGACACAAACTAGACTTTAAAGAAACAAAATGATAAAAATTAGTCATGAAAACTGAGAAATTTTATGTCGTATGTGCTATGAGTTCAGATTGTTAGAGTTTTTAACTTCCTATTCGCTCTGCTACCGATACTTTTCAGTTCGCAAAGATGTGCAATTAATTCAAGTAAAATGTAAATAAAGAAAAAAAAAACAAAAATTTTTATAAATTTGTTATGAGTTTTTTTCATTTTTGCTAAATTTCCAATATACATTGCAGTGGACCTTTGTCATGCTTCAATCGATTTTCAATGTTAGTGCCTCCATATCTTTCTTAGTTTTCCAACATATCTTTGAATAATTTATAGTTTTTTTTTTTTTTAGTGTATATTTGATTTTAGCAGTTTTTTTTTCTTTCTTAAAATTAGTTCTCATATAAATCACATATTTTTCAAGATTATATCAGAGCGAAAGAAAAAAAAGAACAAACAAAGAAATATTTATGAAAACATGCAAACAGGCTTATTTCTTATGCTTGCATTATACAGCTATACGCCCCCCTTTTGTTTATATAACATTCAAAGACAAATAAATTAGTTGGTATGCTACTCGAAGAGAGTGAGAATTCTTGGCAGCGGAAAACCACCATCATAAATGCAAGTAACTTTAACATCAATTTAAACGTAAAGAAAAACTAATGACACGCGTCTTGCCTGTGTCGTCATCATCAACAAGCATACACGAATATAATTGTTACAATACAAGTCCCGGTTTAAAGAGGCATGTGTGCAGTTTTTGAAGTGCCAACAAGTCTCAAGAACGTATAATAACGATGTTTTTGCATTATAAGTCAACCAAACGCTTAAGTATGAGAAAAACACACACAGTTTGACATGATTGTATATGACATTTGCAGTTAGAAAAGAAATTCAAAGTTTGGAGAGGGCCTTGGTTAGAAATTTTCAAAAAAATAAATTGAATTTTTTTTCTTTTCATTCATTTTAAAAAGGTAGCCAACGCCAAGGTTACGTTTTAATAGAATCAGCAAAATAAAATGCGGAATTATGTGATTGTATTCAATTATGACGCAGTTTCTTATTATTGAAATGTTGGAGTAGATGATTATCATTAAAAGATAAAAAAAAGAAAACAGAGAAAAAATGCTGGTGATGAATGTCTTTGATAGCTTCGGGGAGGTTCTTTATACAGTCAGTTGTGGTTTTCAATGTCTTTCATATCGCTATGACATACACAAGTAGATGATGGTTCTGCCAGAGTTAGTAATCAAAACAATTTATTCAAGGACTTTAAAGACAATAAGAGACAAGAAAGTTACTTTATATGATAAAATCGACATGTTTGGCACGTAAATGAATAGGTTTTCATTTAAATCGAAAAAAATAATAGATTTTTGTTCAATAGAAACAATCTTGATTATAACTTCAATGATACTCGAAAACAATAATAATAATAAGGAAATACTAGGAATAGGATGAGCTTTTTTAATGCTCATCAATACTTGTTGAATGATATTTGCTTGTTAGTTAAAGTAAATAAGCACTGAGCATCGAATATCGTACCATAAAAAGCGTATATCGTATTTTGCCAACGATTTATGTGTAGTTGTCTAACTGGAAATCTCTCGCGTTTTTTTATACATAATTCTGAGGCATTCTTGGGCGAATCATTGTCTTGATTTAGTTAATTTACGACGTTGCTACGAACAGCTAAGCTTAGACTTTAGAGTAAAAACAAAGTCTTTTATTTGATATTTGATGAAAAGCTACTTTGAATTCAAAAGAGAAGAGAGCAAAGAGAAAAAGAATTTGTATGTATTTTATTACTGGTCGATCGTGATCATTTTTAAGATCGATCGGCTGCCACAAATTTTTCATTGTAGTTTTTAGAACTTTAATATCAGCAATAAGGTTGACAAGTTAGACGAACGAGCGGATCGTAAAATAGATTCAGAATACTACGCTGAGCTGCTATGCGTTTATGAAGCTTTGGATTGATATTTTTAGCTTGGGATAGTAGGTAGGATGATTAAGAAAATTTTATTTTCTTAGTCGCAAATCTTGGGTTCCAGTTCTTTCTGAACTATGGGCGCTCAGTGTAATTTTGTAGAAAATAACAAACTTCGAAAAATATATGTTCAAAATGAACTTGTGAGCCTATGATCTTATGAACGTATCTTATAAGTTATTGATGGAAATATACTCAGTATATTTTAGGTCCCTTTAGATGAATGCGAACTTGAACCCTTTTTTAGACTTGATTTACACTACAGTTTACAGTTTATCCTTGACAGATAGACACTCAGATGCTTAAATCGAATTGGAACCACCATTCTCCTCCTTAACAACATACAATAAAACCTTAAGAGGTCTTTAATGCATACTTCGTCCATTCTGCAATATTGAGTAAAAAAATACTTGATATTTGCTGTTGATGTTTTTAAAACAATGCTTTCTAAAGAGTTGACTTTGATTCCTTACATTTATTTCTTTTTTTTTTTTGGGGTGTGAAAGTTTACAATGTTAGTCAAAGTAAATAATCATTTAGCAACCCTTAAAAAATGCCCCATACCGTCACGCAATCTGGAATGCATTCTTTGTTTTTGATTTTTATATCTTAATGCTTACTTACTCTTACGGTATTAAGGTAAATAGGCACGAAGGCTTACATAAAAAATTCGTATTATATTGATTTTTTTATTTTAAGCTTTAAAGACTTACATCCCTGGGTATATTGAGCAATTAATGTACGACCGGATAGGAGAAAACCGCGCAAGAACTCCCGCTGGGTATTTTTTAAACATTTTTTAAATCTTTGTCTAAATCAAGCAAAAAAAAAAAAAAAAATAATCATCAGTTGCATCGACTTTTGCAAGAAGGGTTAAAATATTTATTTATTTATGTTTTTTTTTTTTCATTAAAAATGCTTTTTTAAATGTTCACGTAATAAAAACGGTAACAGGGTAAACTTTACCATATATGTCTATAAAAATCTATTTAAAGAAATTTTTTTTTGTAAATATAATGGATTAAGTGTTTACGGTTAGAAAGAAAATGAAAGCAGAATGTGTTGACACGTGCACGATACAGATAAGGGAATGAAAATATTATATACAGGATTACTTTTTTTATTTTAACAGGTTGGTAAGAAAATAATTTCGGTTCTTTCATATCATATATGTGAAATAAATAAGTTTTTCTGTTACATCAAGCATTAATTATTACCAACATTTGTCTGAAAATTTGTGATAGAAAAAAAAAAACAAACGAACATCTCTGCTGCACTGAGATGAGCAATCATATATTGCATAAACAAATGTCTTTACTTAAAATGAGTGTTATTCGTAAAAAGAAAAAAAGGGAAAGAAAAAAATTTGTAATTGAAAGCAAATTTTATTTCCAATATATTGTTTGAACTTTGAAATACATTGGGGAGCGCAACATTATTGAAGCGTTCTCCACGAGATATCTTAAAGGACTGGATTCTTTTGAGGTAATATTCGATGAATTGCCTGCAAGGCAATAGTTTGGTCATAATTTGACGAATGTTCGTTTTCAATGCGTAAAGAGTTTGAGAATCGTTCGCATAAATTTGATCCTTTGCGTAACCTTACAAAAAAAATTCATTGGTAAGAAATGGTACGATCTTGATGGCCAATTCCTATCACCAAATGTGAAATTATACGCTCGGGAATACTGTGTCGAGCCACAACGCTAAAATGGAGCGTGTTATGCGCCCTGTGAAAACCATATATTTTCAACATCCGCATTTTCAATTTTACCACAAACGCAATTGGCAGTCATGTGGCTGTAGCGATCGGAATTGATTGCCTGTACAAAACCCATGTCATTTTCAAAAAAGTACGGACCAAGCATATATCCAGAGCAAATGCCACGCCTTACATCTTTCGGAAATGCAAAAGTTACTAGTTTTCAACATCCACATCTTAAATCTTATTGATAATCATGTGGTTGCAGCGACCGGAATGCTTTTCGCGTTAATAAGACTCTTTAAAAAAAAATTCCTTAACAGGGCACGTGTTTCCAAATTTTATGTTTAGTGTTCACGACGGTCATAGCAATTTACCAAAATTACCAATTTCTGTCCACAATAGTAGCTATGGGTATATATGATCATTTTTTGACACAATCTCTCAGTTTTTGTGGCTTTAACAGTAGGAATTTTTATATTACTCATACCCAAGGTCAGGAGGTTAATATGCTCATCCGCATTTAAACGGAGGTTAATCACAAAATCCAGATTATAAATCTGACTGACAGATTCTATCAATGCACCGGCCATCAGAATTCTGTGTAGAGAATATATAGAAAATATATGACATTACCACAGTTTTAGTTTTATCTGAATTTAGATTTGGATCATTGACAAGAGACAAACTCGAGATACGACCTAACGATATGATGGCTTCGTAGGCTTCTTCAGTACAAATCGCAAAAATTAATGAATAGAATAGGATTAAAGACAGAACACAGCTTAAAAAGAGGGGCACGTTTGGTCACCTTGCTTCAATCAAAGTATAAATTGGACGCTCGTTCGCTCTATATTACAATTTATTTCCTGCTTACGTTTAAGCAAAGAGCAATCATTGCTGTAAGGAATAATTTTAAAGAAATTATTGCTTCCACACTATGCGCTCGACAAATTCTCGCATTTGTGGAGTAAGTTGTTGAATTAAATAAGTTGTCGACTCTCTCACTAGAACCACTGGGAAGTTGTTAACGAAAGCACTTATACAAAAGCTATAAATTATATTTTTGTAGCAAACCTAATGACATGCAATGCAAATAATGTAGAAGAAAAACGTGACATGTTTCTAATAAAATTAAAGTTTTTAGTCGTGCATTAACAAACTTAAAAATGCTGTAAAATGATAATCTTAATTTGCTATGAAAAGAAAAAGAAGAGAAAAAAAAGAAAGGAAACTAAATTGGAAACTTTCAAAAAAAAACGAAACATTTAAATAATGGTAAACGTTTTTAAATATCTAGAAAAGCACTAATGATCGCCCCTTTCTACTATTCAAAGGAGATGAAAACTTAACTATGAAGCCCAGGAAGTTGACCTCATTTCGAACGATATTCACACTAAGAATATAAATGACTACCTCTGTGTCTGTCTGTCTATTTATTTATACATATGCTCCTATTTTCTAACATTTTCCTCTTCCCGAGTAAAAGTAACTTCGTACATAGCAAAATAACATAACATTTATAAAAGACTAAGCATCACACTTAAGAGTAATTGAAAATTGGGTCAAATATCTGCAAACAACTGAAATAATCTTAGATAGACAGCGAGAGAGAGGGAGAGTGAGGGAAAGAAAGAAATAGAGAGATAGAGAGAGACAGAGTTAGAGAGAGAAGAAACGGGACGTTGAATTTGTAGTAATAACTACCTTTAAATGACTATCTTTCTGTTATGCATAATGCACATAATGAAAGCATGAAATGTATACGCGAATGTTGCTTCTCTTTATAAAAAGACTGTTTCGTTAATGTTTCATTGTTTGCTTACAGTAGAAAGGAAAAAAAAAGAAAAAAAAAATGAGGAAAACTTTTTCATAATCTTGGCAAGCAAAGTTGTTGGTTGCTGAGAATATCAAACAGAGTACGGCAAAAACGAACTAAAATTTTCAAACTGTTTTGACAAGAAGACAGCAAACTTCTTAAGCAGAGGCACGAAAGGTAATAAAAGGTTTGTCTTTCTTTTTTTTCCCTTCGTTGTTGTGGTAGAAGCTTAAGGTAAGCTTAACTAATAAACTAAAGTAAATATTTGATTAAGGCATGAAGATGCTTTGCTTGCAAGTAGTTTTTAAATATTTAAGGAAAGATTTTGGTTGTATATGCATTAGGTAAGGAAAAAAGTTCATAGCGTTTTTTCACTTCGATTCAAACACCGCTTTTTTTGTACTTTTAAATGAATTTCATTAAATCAAATATATGCCATTGTGATCGAAAACATTTTGCAAAATATTTTGATAAAGTAATCATTACAAACCTTCTGCGATTACTGATCGAAAAACTGTCAATCAAGTCAACGAAGATTTTCAAACACCTGTTTTGAGTTTAGGTTTGCACTATTAAGAGAATTCTACAAAGAGTGATTCAAATGGTACTCAGACAGGGCGAAATACGGATTATATTGTCGACGCATTAAAACGTCCTAGCCAAGGTTTGTTAATCGTTGCTGAGTCATGAAAGATAGTACTGTTGTAATGGAAAGTGACGCCTTTCCTATTGCTTAATTTTGATCACTTCATTTTAATTGCTTGCTTTAATTGCATTAGTCATTGACAGTAGGGAGTGGAAGCAATTGTCTGGCATAAATTTTTTCCATCACCAGACACTAAACATTACCTTATGAGCCGTCGATTCAAGCTTTGGCGTTGTTTGTGTAGCTTCATCCATTTGAATACCCAATATTTTTCGAATATTATCAATTTCTTCGCAAATGGCTGGATTTTTTTCAGTTCAATAGCGATACGCAGACCTATTAAATTTTTCAATATTAACTTATTTTACATTGACTTTGTGGTATTCATCGAGCTTGTTTTCTTATCGTGCCTTATGCACAAATTGGTTCAAAAGAATTTCTCAATGTTTTCAAGATTATTATTATTTTTCATTCATATATTTCCTTTGAGTACTGTTAACTTTGATAAAATATTTTTACACTATCAACACCATGAATTTTTCCATAAACCTACGAAGAGCTAACCCCTTAGTCGTAAAGATATTGTCTAGAGTAGAGTACTATCTTTTAAATACGCCATAGTAGTGATTCAATAGTAAAGGCAAACGATTCTAGAACTATCTATTTAGGAGAATGTGATGAAGTTTTCTCTCTGCCTGTAATTTCAATGAAGTTATCAAATATTTTAATAAGTTACGAGAAGAGTTTTAATACTAGATATAAGATGCAGAGTATAAAAGCAAATTGAAAAATTAAACCAGCACTCATGTGATCGATGATGATAGGGATGTCATTAAAAGCATTTGAGTACTTTTGCCTTCTTTTTATATATCACAAGACAATTTTTTAAAACAAAATATACTTCATAATATTATTGCATTACATCTCTCTATGGATGTAATATAAACTATTATTTTAAGTAATTCTTTTCGCTATTAAGAAAACAGAATTTGTGCAATAAATATTAACTATAAATCTCTTTTGTGAAGCTTAAAAAACGATTTAAGCAAAAATTATTGTTATGCAAACTATTTTCATTTCATTTTACTTTTTTCATTCATGCATTCTGCGTAGATATAAACCAAAACTGCTTAAAGAAAAGTGAGTAAAATAATGTAGTTTTTGTCATCGTTAAAGTTGACTCGATTGGTTGCAGTCAACCAGTCTTATTCCGAAGCGTTCTTTCGCTTATCAAAAATTCTAGTCTATCAATATGTGCTTAAATGAATTAATTTTATAGCACTATGCGTTCTAGAGCATTTTATAGTGTTATGCGTTCCGAATGAATGGCTTCTTATAAAAATCATTCCAATATTGAAAGCTGGTGAAGATCCTAATGAACTTATTATTATATTATAACGTATCTCTCTATAGGTCTATAGTTAATAAGTTAAGATCCTAATCATTAAGATCCTATTCAACTTATTAAGTACAGACCTATGGAGAGATAGGTCATCTCAGTCTCTTTCGTAAATAGATTAAAGCTTCTTCCGCCTTATTTTTATCTCCTTCGGCCAGTTTAAATATCATCCGAATTTGCAAATATTCTTCTTTATTCGTAGAATGACTGAATTTATTTACTACTTCTGGAGATACTTTGAATGTTTTTTACTATGCATATGCATGATTTTGACTTAAATGATTCCTCATTTTTAAAGTACATTTTGGAATATATCAAAGAGGGTGCTTAAAAAAGCAAAAAAGAACGATCCAGACATCCTGTGACGAAAGGGCACTGATAGTCCATGTAATAATTTAAAAGAAAACAAATTATTTTTTACTTATGCTTTTCAAGAAAACTTTCGCGTGGTATTCATACAAAATAAATTTGGATTTTAGTTCAGAAAAATAAACAATTTTTTTTTCTAAGCTTTGAAACTGTGTGACACCAGATGCTAATGAACTCAATATTGTTACTGCGAAATAGTTTACAAATATTCCTTATAGTGCGAAGAGGTTTAGTGCAAAATGAAAATAGAAGGAAGGATAAATGAAAGAGAAAAAATGTCTTATAAAAACAAATATTATAAAAAACACTTCATAAGAATTTATATATATATATATATACTTATATATATGTACGCTATGCTTTTGAGAGCAATGAACATAAAAATTATTAGCATATTTTTCAAGCACATTAAGCAAGCTTTTGCAACATAAAACTAAATAACCCATTACTTAATTAGCAAAGTCATGGGTACTCTGCTATATATTGTTATTGTTACTATTATTGTATCGCTGAAAACAAGAGATCTTAAGTAGAATTTTATCATCACTTTAAGGAAATGACGCAAATTTATTGTAAATCAAAAAAGAAAGAGGAACACAAACGTTTAAAATTTATGATTAATTTGCTTAGTAAGTTAAAATGCTGCTGATGATGAATATTTTAAAGATGATATTCTTTAATTTTTTCTTAATTTCATCAGAAAAGAGAAATGACTTTTATTGATTACTAACTAACAAACCTGCATTTCGGGTGCACCGCCTTCATCTCGTATCAATAACAAATAACTTTGGCCATCGATGAATACTTCTTTTTTGAAACGTCCCCCTTCAGGTGACTCTTCTTGCATATAGGAACCGGTTAAATAACGATGTACTAATGCAGATTTACCCGAGTTCAATGAACCAACTATACCCAAACGCAAATCAGGCACCGAACGCGATATCGTCCATTCTTGACTATTTACAAAGGAATCTGAAATAAGAACAAAAAAAAAGGAAAGAAAAAAATTGAAATTTAGAATAATTTACCCAAAAATTTCATTTAAAACTAGTTTATCCCTAACAAGTTTTTAATTTTACAGAATAAGCATAAAATATATCATATTAGGCGTCAAGCTTTGTTTAAATATATTTTGAAATTTTCGAAAAACCAAAACAAATTATTATTATACAACAATTAAAATGAAATCGTAGCCAGTTCTTCTACGCTCCTTATTTTCCTATATTAAAATTGAACATAAAGAATAGAAACAAGTTTATATATCAGTCATATATAGCTAATCATATACTCGTGGTGATATCAATTTCACATAAAACATTAATGTCTTTTGTCGAAAAAGGGAGACCTTTAAGGTAAAGGGGTGTGAGTATGACCGCATTAACATGCATATGAAAATTACTGTATTATAAGTAGTTAAAAGCACATAAAAGAAAATTTATGTTATATTTCATTTAACAGATAGCAACAGTAAGGAAAGGGTAGTTTTTTTTGACAGTCAATATAAATTTAAAAGTTTCTTTTTCTCCTCGAAAACCAAAAGACATCACATGTATCTTGCATTTAAGAAATAAAAATTTAAAAAATTTTTCAAAAATATCCTTAGTTACGAAAGAGTTTCTTTCAAAAATTTACGAATACATTATCGAAAATTAACACGAAATTTTATTAATTAGCAACTAAAAAATTGAAAAATTGTTGAGAAATTTATGCTTTAACAATTTACCAAGTTTATCTTAATTTTTCTAGAAGATGTTTGAAAAGAGCTGTGAAAGTCTGGTGTAACTACAAAGGCTCTTGTCCAGCCAAGAAATTTTTCCTGCTATAGTTGATATTTATTGATAACATTTCGAAATTCTCAATTTTTTCTTCTATTTAATTTACTTCTTCTATTTACTTAACTCGACTTAGAAAATCGCCTTGATTTACATATGAACTTTTGTGACACAAGCTTCACGGAGAAAGTCTATCTTTGAAGATAGGAGCACCGAGACTTAAAAGAATTTTTAAATATTGTCCCAAAGATCGTTAAGTATATTTGAATTTAATTTATAATTTAAGTCGAGTTTGAATTTTTCTAATTTAATAATAATAAATTAAAAACAAAAAAAATTTATTAATAAAAAAAATTAAAAGAAATTTTTTTAACTTTTTATATCAATTGTTGAGGAGATTTAGTTCGAGAATTTGTTTATGTAGATATATTGCGTCCCCTATCATAGTTTCGCAAAAATTATTTTTTATCGCTAGTTACTGCTTTTTTCAATCTTTTAGTTAGAATATGAATTCCGCGCATAAAGGACATAGAGAATTTTCTTTTGAAGCCATTCACTAAAGAACCTAAGTTTGGGTATCATTATAAAAATGGAAGCCATGTTGGAACAAATAATAAGTCATCGAGTGAAAACCGTGTTAATCAGAAAGAATACAACCGAGAATGTATCACATTGCAGCTTAAAAATGGTAACGTTTTCTGGGTGAATTTTATTATATGGGCCCAATTTCATTATTATGAAAACTCACGAGACCATGACTTTTGAAATCTTGAGGTTTTCGCTTAAGTTGCATTAGCTGTTGTTAACAACATTCTTTAGTGATAATATTAATTGCTTGCATTCGACCACGAAATACCACATCGAGCTGATCCTACTTGATCGCCACGAATATTCGGTTTTGTCGTTGATGTCCACGTTTCCCCTAGACTGTGTCATAGTTGTTTGGGCTTTAGATATCGTAACCCATCCGTTATTCATCCCATCCTACGAGGCAGTAGCACTCTCTTTCGAATTGAGGAAGAAAAGGCACGCTTCCCGCAAATGTTGTTTTTTTGTTATAGAACTTGACCACTTTGACTTAAAACCTCCAAAAATCTGGTTATGTAGATTTCAGTAAAATAATATATATTGTTACGCAAAGCCCATAGAGGTTGCTTTTAGACGGAGTTACGCCCTCTCTCGGAAAGCATTGAGAACATATCTGGCGGTAAGAGGTTTCAACCCGCTTTATTAATGTAGGAGTAGCGTCATTCATTTGTAGAATATTTTCGGCTTCAACCGAAAGTTGGAACACAACATTTGCTGGCGGTTTTTCGAATTTCATAGGGCAAGTAACAATTACGAATATTTTTATAATTTTTAATTTTAATTTTTTAAATTTTAATTTCATATTTAATTTGAGTCTCTTGCCGATGTGATATTCGGCATAAATATTTGCAAGACTTACCTAATTATTCTATGCAAATAAGGGCAAAATTGTTTAAATCTTTACAAAATCTTTTTTTTATTACGTTATAATTGATTCATTTAAAAACAGAATCAGGAAAAAACTCTTCAAATAAGTACACCAGCGAGAAATTTTATATCCAATAAGTCCTTCCTCTAAACCATTTTACTGATATAGAAATCATATGTACAAAATGAAGGGTTTGATATGAAAAGTTCAAACTTAAACCATATAATCGTTTTTTTTTTTTTAATACTTGAACCTCAAGAATACGCCTTATACAAGCGCAAAAATACTTACTAAAATTGGACCAAGTTAAGAAAAGTTTTTAAATTTAAAGTTTTCTTTATTTATGGTATCGATGCCGATATGAAATTAAAACAAAAATTTCAACAAATATATCATTGATATCAATGGTCGAATAACAACTCTTACGATTAACAAGAAATTTTCAATTTCCGTACATTTGCTTATAACATAGTGGTCATCATCGTATAAAACGGTGAATAAAGTCTTCATACTTAAAATTTCAAATATAAAGTTTTATGAGTCATTTTAAGAACATTTTATGTAATATTATATTAAACAAAGGCCAAAAACCTAACAGAGCATAAAACACTACAACGAATAAAGTCCAAAGTGTTGAAGTTGACAGAGCATACGAAGAAAAAGTGTGACAAGCCATAAACAGTTATCGGCTCTTAGCAAGATGCTATATATGGTCGACTAATAAAAATGGTAAGAGATTGAATATTAAATATGGACTCGCGTGGCAAAGTGGTATGAGAAAAGTAAAAAAAAGATAAAAACTTAAGCTTACACTTAAGTAACAACTTACTATATGTTAGAAAATAATTATATAAACATTTATTTAAATAAAAGTGTAGGTGATGGCGAAGATTGATAGATACCTTACTAGTGTAGGTAACTGCTTAGCTGAGTAATATGTCTCTATATAAAAATAAATTAATTAATTAAAAATTAAAAAAAAAAAAAAAAAACAATCATAATATACGAGCCATTCATTTTCAGATGGTAAGCTCCACTCCATTCTCTAAGCCAATATTTAATGTTGACATGATTGCGTTAATTTTTTTTATTATTGGATTTAAAATAAATTTATGCAAAAAAAAAAGAAAAATATTTTTATTTAGAGTGAAAAACACACGTATATTAAACATGTATAAAAATTTTCTAAAATATCTTGATAATAAAAGAAATCGACTTGGATTGCTTTCAAAACTAACGGCTCAAGAGTAATTGTCTGGTGTTTTAATATTCAAGATTAAACATATTTTTTTAGTTTTATTTAGAATATTTTTTTTTGTTTTTGCTTTTGTTATTAATGACAATGACAATTTTTTGTTGCTAGCTAACCGTTGCATTACATTTCTATCACAAAAGTGTTCAGGCATAAGTTTCTTTTTATATTTTTGAAACAATAGAGTAAAGAACAGAATTTTATAAAAAGCGATCTAAACGTTATTTTTTTTCTTCTTCCATTTGAAAATCATATTCTTTTCATGGATACATACATTATAATAGTTTATCATTATCATCATCATCATCATTTTTTTTTTCATTTTGCCTCAGTTGTCAATCAAAAAAAGTAGCAAAATTAAAACGCTTCTTGACCATTTTATGCTCTTCGTTCGTATACATTTTTTTTCAGTTAATCTTTAGAAATTGAGCAAAAAAACAAAAGAAAAAGAAAAAAGAATTCTTTTAGTTATCATATAACGGTGTACGCATAAAAAGACAATGCCACTGGTAATTGTTATGTAAGCTTTAATGTCCTTCATGAACGAATATGGTGGTAACCTTACGACTACTTGACAAACAATGCAACAACTAACTGTCAAGAAACTGGTTGACATTGTCTACTGTGCCTGTTGTTTAGTTTAGTTTCAATTTTCACAATGAGTCAGAGTTTGCAGATATTTTTCTTGTTGTTATTGTTGTTGTTGCTGTGGCTTTTGTTATTATTTCGTACTATGTCGCGTTTACCTTAAAAAGGAGTTTTTCCTTCAAAAGAGTGTAGATGTGTCTATGTATATAAATGTCAGGCTAATTACGTACACGCAAGCAAACTGTGAAGCAACAATGCGAAGAAAAACCGAAAAGGACATCAGCAACAGCAAATTTGTGTGTTACAAACGAGTTTTACGTCAACGATTATTCTACTGACGCTTAAGCAAACTCAAGTGTCTTTTTTTCGTTTTGCTTTTTGTCGGTTTTTTTTCCTCTTTAGATGGATGCTGCTTGTAAGCTGTCGTTGGTGCCCTTGCAGTTTTGAAAACTTTGGCCACCCAGCGTTTTTTTTTTTTTTTTTGAAATATGCACGTACATGATATTTGTGACATGTGTTAGCTTTAGTTTTTTGTTTGCGTTTTTGTATTTCCGCAAGCGTTTCTGTAGCTTTGTTTCATTAATGACAGACTGACATTATTGTCAGGATTATATATTAAGGAAAATTTGTTGAAACGAATTTCATTTAACAGGAGAATATTATGGTATAACGATGAAAAGTTTTGTTTTCAAGAAATTTTAGAGAACAAATAATAACTTGCTCTGTTGCCCATAGTTAAATCGGGAAGAGTTACTGTGTACAGAGTTAATGCGGACATCAACCGGCGAAAGCCTTTCAAAGTGATCAAAAACGCAAAAATCTGACTTATTGTGGAAGATTATAACTATAATGGGCTTCTATAGATACAACATTCATCGAATAACTTGGAAAGGAAGAAAGGATCAATAGTGAATATTCCAACGAATTGTTAGGGCATTTGAATGGCGAAATGGCAGAAAATAAAGCGGCACCAAATGGAAAAGAAAAAATGGTCTTTTGCAAAGACAACCAATCTAACGTGTTACAAGACAACAACGGCAATAGAAAAATAGTCAAAAAAGAAAATTAATGATCCTACGAACTTATTGAGTGATGCGTTATAATATAACTTGGACAGACAAATAGACAGAAATCGAATCAGAAAATAATTCTCAGTTGATCGGTATAATAATCTTTAGTCTTTCTAGTCATTACATACAACCGTTCCAACCTGATGTACATGCACAACAAGTGATGTCGGGATAATAAAAACGTTTGTCTTAAATACATTTTTTAGCTAAAATTAATTTTATCTATTCCTTTACGCAAACAAACGCTTTGTCAATCTTATTACTTTTTTTTTACCTTAACAATGCAATTAAATTAATTATCAATGTAGTCCCTATAAATAAGTCAGAGAGCGGCATAATAATGATTATCGCGTAATATTTATGCAACATTTTCTCCGCCGTACGACCTGTTACGTAGTTAAAGCCATGACCTCAGCGAACTGCATTGGCTTCAAACTACCTGTATAAATGCTTCCTCTGACACGTAATTTTTTTTAATGTTTTTCTGTATTCATTACTTTTGCATATAAGCAAGCATGTAGTTAATTACTTACGGATCGCAGATACGATAGCAAAAAAATTGCATGCATTCCATTTTGAAAATGTAAATTCAATGTAAATAACATGTGCTTGCGTTGAGAGATTACCATCATACCATCATGATCTTTGTTTTCCCGCAAATGTGTTAAATGTGTAACGCCGTTCACATACGTACCTAAGCGTTTTTTATTGAATCTGAACACTTTTAATGGTTTTTAATGAAATTTTTATGAAATGTGAATATGTTAACGATGCATATGCGAAAAGAATATTTTCTCATATGAGCAGAATTTAATTTAACACATTTATCTGCAGGAAATTCAGAAAAAAAAGAAACAAACGTGAAATGGAATGGGAGCAAGTATTTTTTGTCTGTTGTTTTTGTTGCTGATTAACGTCAAAAAGGCGGGATTTGCTACAAATCATCCGTCTGATAAGTAAAAAAATAATATTAAAGTAGATATGAATGCTAAAACAATATTTATAATAATGTAAAGATATTGAAAAAAAACTCTTGCTAATCAATTTTTGTTCTTGATCTGTAACATTCGTCTGGGAACATTAAAGTTTCAGAAAACCGCGTATCCAGAGAGAGATCTTTTATTGACTTTTTGACTGGAAATTAATAGTAGAGTTATTATCGAATTCAGAAATTAGAGCAAAACGAAGCCTATTTATGAAGCAATGCCGATGCTCTAGTCTATTTTAAAGAAGCAAACAAGAAGAATTTATTTTCCCTTTGATTGAAATTTTTGGTATCTTTGTTTCTGTTGCTAAGACCTAATAATTATTCGATTTATGTAGGAAATAGATGGGTTCAAACCTCATTGCGATGGACTTGGTAAAAATATAAACAAAGGTGCTCATCTAAGGTGCCGTGTGCCTTCAATCAGACGCTGTAAATTTATTTACATATATCTGAAGATCAAAATAAAATAAAATAAAATAAATAAATTTATATGCAGAGGACATGTGGTGAACTAATTAAGACCTCTCTGCAGCTCTAATACATTTGGAGGTTTCGTCCGAAACAGTGATCTAAGAAGGATTTAAGGTTTGAGTATCGATGTTTGGCGACAAGTATGTTAGGGATTGTAAGGTGGTTTCGTTTAATTTGATAGAAAATGGACCTCTTTCCTTATGAAAGTTTTTTGCTGTGGAGGCCATATAACCACTTATTTAGTTTTTCTGGTTTGTTGCAGAAATAGTATGGCAGAGACCATGGAAGCTAGACAGGGTCAGTCATCTCTCTCGAACTACGCAAAAAGTCTTAAGATAAAATTGGTTTCAGAAGGACTTTGTGGGGAGTATGAAAAACCCAGAGGGCAAAATTCAAAAGAAGAAATTCCTTATATGTGTAATGCAGAGGAATGTCTCTTGCCGGACTTGCTGAAGTGCAGGTCTTCCGGAAGTACCTTCGAGGATGTGGAGGATGAGGAGCGGTATCCTAGATTGAAGGCTTGGGATGATATGGATCATATACAATTTTCTCATCTTGCGCTTCAGACGTACTGCGGCCCTCTGTCGCTGGGGATTGTCTTCGGTATTTAGGAGAGCCGGCTAACGCCTCGATTTAAACCGCGTACCCCGACTGTGGATGTAGGCCCAAGTGAAATCATGTTAGACGTATATTTTTATGTGCGCAGATTATTCAATGAACTGGTCGTAATCATTTCTTTACACCCTAACGCCCAAGGGCTCCTCAAACGAATTCAGTTACTCTCAACAAATTAGAAATAACATCTTGGACAGCGAACCCAGAAAGTAGCGAACACAATTTTTGATGAATGACCGATTAAGTTGATATGAGTTCGATGAGTTCTCAACAAGATGTATTGTGTGCATTTGCTGAAAATATTTCTAAGAAGAATCGACAATCTGCAATCGGATAACAAATCAATGTTCCAGTTTTCACAAATGCTTCTAACTAGTATATTGAAAATCTGCCGACAAGTATTTGAAAAAAAAATTTCATACTTGTACAGTTTTATAATAGGAAAGGAAGATGAACTGCCTGCAGAATTTCATGAAAATATTATAAAAACTACCAGCATTTACTTACGTAGGTCATTACATAATTGTAGATGAAAAAATGATTTTTTACATCAAAAAAAACTTTAAATCTTTCCTCTTTCTTTAAAATAAATAATTTTTCTTTTCTTTGTGGCAATTACATGACAATAAAAATTGTATGTTATCTTTCGCTTATATACATCATCATAAGCTACTGTTGTCTTTCCTTATATATAAATTCGATTATTGCTGTTGCAGTTACTTTTCCAATCCATTGCTGCCTCTGCTACAATTATGTATGCGATGTGCGAACGAATATTGCAGAGAGTTTGACCCTATGCGGGTCGTACATACATTTAATAAATCAATTGAAGTGTTCGTTTGATGGCTCTGTTGTTGCCTTCTGCTTTCATACTTTATCGGTCTCTGTCTTTTCCCCTTATGCTCTTATGAACGTTATTATAAGTTTTGTGAGAAAGTTTTTTCTTTTTTTTTTTTTACAGATTTTTCTTTTCTGTATGTATCACTTGGGGGAGATTTTTTGAAGTTCTTTTTATTGCGTTAGGTTATGATTGTGTGCGTGCAGACAGAAGCAGGTGTTTCTATGTGCAATATCTGTTCCGAAATATGAGGGCATTTAACTCGTATAATATTGTTCATGGCAGTAGCACACAGTAGAGTTTTAACCATGTATGTATAAGTGTGTGTGTTTAGTATATAGAAAAATTGTAATAGTTTTTAGAAATTTTTATTTATGTAAATTACTTTTCTTTTTATTATTGTTAGTTGGAATTACTCGGTTGATGAATTTCAATAATTTTGTCTTTCGTACTTTGTTTTGTTTGAGAAAGCGGTCAAAAGAAGGTCGACCTTTGCCTTTAGGTCGTGGGCATATGCGGTGATAAAAAGATTGTTAATATATTTGTGCTTAAGTTAGTCTTTGCCTTTCTCTTACATAACTTATGTTTAATCAGTTTTGTGGTTAACGTTGTTGAACTAAGAAAAAAGCTTTTTAATCCAAGACGTAATGTTTCTCTGTTAATTCATCATTAAAAATTTAACTTGTCTTCAATCCAAAAAAAGAAAGGTATAGATCCCTCGTGTGGTAGAATCAAAGACAACAGTGAATTGAATTTGAATTAAGTAAGCATACTTAACGTTTTGTTTTAGTTTATTTCTTAGGTTTAGTGATAATGAACGGAGCTGTAGTCGTTATACTCGCTTTACTTGGCACCATAGGTCAAACGAAATGTAAGTTATGTTAATTAGCTGACAATCGCATTAGGTTCAATTGACATATATTTTTCTAACAGCACGTAGTCAGTAAATACCAAGTGCTCAAATTTGAAAAATCGTAAAATCGAAATACATTCTCGACCGTGAAGTCGAGCTGAAAATGGATTAAGTGCATAAAGATAAGTTGGAAATGAAAGTCTTAGGCCCTTAAGCAGCGTAATTGAAATAATTTTTCCTTCAATTTCCCCCCAATTACTAAAAAAAAGAAGAAAAGAAATATTTGGAGTAAGGATCGAATTACAAGTTTTCTTAATTTTAGCACCTGTATACTGTAGTACCATCCGCAGAATATACGAAGAAATTCTTATTGTTGTAAAAAGTTTTCTTCACAGTTAAAAGGTAATAAAATTAATTTTTTTTTCTTTTGGAAACACTTTACTTTGTAAGCGTAAGTGGCAGGCGTGCCATTTGATCGCTTTGCCCTGTCTACAGAAGATTCGAATATTTTCTTAATTGTCGCGGTTGGCCGAATGTTTACCATATGAGTTTATTTAGACGAACAGATGGACGAGCAATGCCTAAATTAATTCAGAATGTGATACTGTCTACGAATATATATATAATTTATAGAATCTTTGAAGCTTCCTTTTTGGTTGTTGCAAACGCTTTGAACGAAATGAACATATCTCTAAACTTTGATGATAAATATAAAGCCTTTAAGTTTATTTAAGATTCGCCAGAAGGCATACCCACCTTGATTGCTCGTTCTTTTTTCTTCACATTTTTGTCTCGTAAACTACTATGTAAATCACTTATATTTCTTCTTTAAATAAACAGCTGCGCCTTAATTTTTTGATTTCAAAATAAGTGTTTAGTATACAGAAACACCAACGCTAATACCTGTAGTATTAGAGGGCGTTTTCATTTTGGCAGCAACCTGACAACAATGAAAAATCTAATAAATCTTTTGATTTAATCGAAGACCACATGTTAAGGTTAAACATACTGAACAAAAATTAAAACTTAAATCTTAAGCGCAAAATTATAAACAACTGTTGATTCATTCATAAGTCAATTTGCTTCAATATTTCTTAGTAAGTGTTGTATCTTGTGTTTGGTTGGATTTGGCGTAGAAAAAACTATATATGAACTATACTTGTGAATATAAAAATTGTCTTTCTGACAGGACTTATATAGTTTACGAATATACCGACTATCAATTTTGAAGTAGTTGCGTTAAAAAGAAGGCAAGGAGTCAATAGCTTATTTATTATGTGGAACCTTTTTTTTTTAGATTAATTTCTTATAGAAATAAAGTTGCGTGTGATGTATTTCGATAAAAGCAAATGAAAATAGAAAACAAATATTCGAACACAGGATATATAAATCTTATGGAAACAATATGACTTAATCGACTAAAATACAACTGCATTCCAATGCTCATGAAAGGTAAATTATTTAGCAAATTGTGTAAAGAGAAAATTTGGAATTTGATATGAAAAACTGCTTATGAACAAATGTGTATAATAAAGTAATCTATTTTAATATAATATGAAAGCAAAAGCAAAATAATAAGAAAAAATAAATAAAACATAAATAAAATAATAAATAAATAATCGATTGCGTAAAAAGCTAAATTTTTAAAATATAATTGATTTTTTGTATATTTTTGGATTTATAGTGATTTCATTGTTTTCGATCATTCAGTTTTCGTGATTTCAGCTGAAAACATATGAAAAATCATGTCTTCGTTATATAGGAAATGAAAAGTGAATTACGGTAGAATCGTAATTTCAGTCCAATTATTTTATATTACTTGAATTCATCTTTTCGTTGTTGTGCCAATTTGGCGGCATTGCATATTGGTATATTGCCAAATCGACGTATTTTCATTAAAGTTTAGTTTATATAATTTAGTTACGTATTTTTATAAAAATTTTTGAAATTTTTTTTAAATTGATTTTTCTAACTTTTTGCCGTCATTTTTTATTTTCTTAAATTACCTAAACGTTTATAATTTTTTTCATTTCTTCGCTATATGTATAAATACAAGAACCCATTAGAATTAATTACTTAATGTTTTTGAATAAAATACAAGAAATTGTGTTTTTAAGTCAAATAATTTGATGTAATCATAAAAATCACCATCAATGTAAATTATGTTATAAGTATAATTCTTGATCGAAATATGGTTATATTTTCTTTATTTGAAAGTATATATGAACATGTAGGAGCAATCTCAGATCTATGCGACTCGATGGTGAAATTTGCAGCTTTCCGTTTTGAGTTAAGCACTTCTCAATATCTTTTTAGAAATTACATTCAACTTTCCTACGTGTTTAAGTTCTACGTGGTTCAAACTTCTCTTCATCAAATTGATTATTTGCGATTATTTGTTTTATTAATCATTTTAACTAAATCAATCTCATTTAGTTTTTTTTCCCAACTATTAGTTCTCCCAGTAAGTTTTGTCTAAATCTTTCCAGCCTTCTCTCGCTGGTCAATTACTCTTGCTTCAAAGATAATCTAGAACTCTCCCATTTGGCTACATCCAACTGTATTGTTTTTCAGCAGGCGTTGTTGATTTATTAATTAATCCCATTATATGTTGTATTTCAAAATGTTTAACTTAATCTGATATTTTGTATATTTTTCCACAGCATTTATAAAGATAAGATATCCAACATTTATATTATAAAAATTATTTTAAATATATTATTTTGAAAAGGCTGTAAAAACGAAAACGTACGTAAAATCTTACAATATATGTGTGGGTATTTTGCGGTACATTTTTCGTAGGTTTCATATGTTTGTATATTAACATTTAATTCCTAAATCGATTTTTTAAAGACCTTTTAAAGTACCATAGCCACTATTGTCTAATTCTTCTACAATATCTTCATTTGATATAAAAAAGAAAAATTTTCAGACTTGAGAAGAGTTGAGCTAAAGGATAATTTTTCATTTATTGCTGTTCCTTAACCTTTATAGCTTACGTAAGATTTTTTATTCGAAATTAGCATATAGCAAGGCAACGAACATTTGTTTTCAAGGTTTTTATAGATTTTTTTTTATACATTCTTCTTACCCTTCGGCACAACCGTTCACAAATATACCTTTGGCTTTTAAAAAGATAGATGGGATTTATTGTATTCATAATTTTGTGTTCTATGCACGTGCAGGACATACACACATATGCTTGATAGCTATACTGTTCTATTCTAACCTATATTCAGAGACATTATATTGAAATGTAATTCCTTAACAATTACAATTTTTCTATGTATTTGTTAGCAAACAATAAAAATAAGAATTAAAAGGGGTGGCTTTTCTTCTTTTTCATGCCGCTTCATAACTAGTTAAATAAAAAGACAAAACAATTTAAACAGAAATAAAATCAATAAATTAAAAGAAAATAGGTTCACTTGAATAACTTATATATAAGAAAAAGAAAACTTCTAAATTAAATTTATATAATAAATTTCCAACTGTTGTTATTACTATTCAGGGGAGTGAAATCACTCGTGGATACGTAACATTGTTGATTAGGGAAAATGAGAAATGTTTACATATTTTTTCATTTTTTACAAGCTGTAAAAAGATATTGTTCCATGAGTATCACTTAAATCACATAATAAGATCTGAATCTCAAAACATCATACTATCAGAAATGGAAATTCATGCCATTGACTTGTTATTCTAAGGTACAAGGTTACTTAGCGGAAGAAAAAATTAAAAAAATAAATTGGAAATAAATCGGTTATATTCTCATCATTAATAGTCTGTGTATTGATTTTGATGATATGAGTCGCAATGATTCACACTCATATGACCTAAATTATCTATTGCCAAAAGCTTTTACCGGTTGGAATGTGGGAGATTGGCATAGAAATCTCAATACAGCGGCGTTATTGAATCTATAAACATAATCAATTCGCATCACGATACTTCATTGCATTATCTCAAATCACATGAGTCTTCTATATGAAAATGATCATAATGTTTCTATTAAGGCACTTTGCATCTAAGAAAAGTTTTTTAAATTTTGTAGTCAAAAACAATAAACTGAAGGATGTACTTGTTGAAAAATGCTAAAAGTTTTTTTTTTTTTGAATAAATCTCTAATGTATGGATATATTCTTGACAAACGCCAGACTAACATTAATATATTAAAGTCTATGTGTTCGCATATTATTAATGATAAAGTGAAAGTCACAGAATTTGAAAATGAAAGTCAGATTTTTATGCATGACTTCCTTATTAAATACTGTGATTTGCTAACTTAGAAAAGCAAAATTCTTATTTAGGCTAAGTAAGAATAATTACATCCTTAAAATAAGACTGATGCAAGAGAAAGTGAACTTTTATCTATTTAAGTAGCTTGTTTGTGTTTAGTGTGTTAGTAATAATTTTTTGTTTTGTAAAAGTCTTTTTACAATTAGAAGGAAATCATGGAATGAAGTTTCTCAGTGCACTCGTGACTGGTGAATAATTGTTTCAGTTGCACACGAAATGTAATATAATTTTATTATTTAGCTGGCATGGAAAAGAGAATTTCTTTCATTCACTCAAGAGATTGTTTAAGAAATAATGCCTGGAAAAGTTAGAAAGGAAGCGTTTCGTATTTAGCAATTTCGTGAAAATTTTCCAAACATTTGAAAAGCATAAAAATGACTATCCATATTACATGAGATATGCGGGATGTAAGCAAAGTTTCGTTACTCGATGTTGATTCATTTCCATCGTAAACAATAGACATTTCAAGCACTAAAATTGTCGAACGTCACGTTGTATTACCCTAATTACTTATTGTTTACTTATTTACTTTATTAAAGATATGAAAATGATATGTAAAGAAACAGACACAAGACTCTTTATTTCTTCCTATCTGTAGTTCATAAGTATTATTACGACTTATAGCTTTTCGAGCAAAAAAAAACTTTTTCTTATCGAAGTAGTATAAAACCAGTAAAATCTGCCATCGAGTTTATCTACAATTAGTAAAAAACCGAACAATTTTCTTCTTTTTGCTTAAATTATTGAATTCGAAAATCTTTTTAAACGACGTAAGCTGACTCTTATCATTTCCTTCGCTTTTCTTAACTGACTAAAACCCTAATAGCTGCTTAAGCATATTTATATAATTTTAGCTTTTCACCTCAAGTAGCTTTTTGCTCAATTTAAAGACTTGTCGATATTTGGTTTTCAAAACTGTTTATATTAGTTTTGGTGTATGTCGGTTAGTGTCAGTTTGATGCTCTTGCCTTGACTTATAAGTTATACTAACTTATAAATTTTCATCCGAATTTTTGATCAAAACATATTAAGCATTTTTTTTTTTTTTAAAAAGCTGATAATATATAAAGTTTCATTTTCAAAGAAGCTTGGGGTTGCATCACTTGGCAAAGCCAAGATCGAGGTTTAATAAATGCATTGACATTTCGTGAATCACTCTTTGATTGTTCCAATCCTAAGTTCTTCTCATCTAGCCATTGAGTTTCTTTAAAGAGGAGAGTGATTTCTTTAAAGACGAATTCAAAACAATCCTGTTTTAAAATAAAAATTTCAATTCCAATTTAAATGTTTTATGTGATGCTAGAATTTAAGGCATAGTAAACAATCTAGTTGTTTATGAGCAGATCGTTAAGTGATTTTATTTAATTTTTGAACTTAACATGGTGAGCAAGAGGGAAAAAGAAAACTCTGCGACCAAAATTATTCTTATAATAAACAAAAATTAAATTTTGCTATTTTTTTATATGAATAAATCGATGGATCCTTCATTCGTTCTAGTTAGGAGTATCTATGCTTTATATACGTTCTACGTAGTATTAAATACTTGATTTCTATAGGTTACCATCCATGTTATGCTACTGAGGTAAAAAATTTATTGATCTTGACTAATCCTCAAATCCTTTCAAACTCTTCTTATACTTCACCATTTTAAGTTCAACATCTACTTAGAAGATTCCTCCATTTCAAATCGTTAAGTAAGTATCTTGAATCGCATACATTGAAAAATTCCCCTCTTGCTGCAAATTAAAAATACATAAATATTTTCAAAATTCTTTATAATGTAAATTAAATATAACTCATAAGCAAAAATGTGCTCATAAATATAGTCGAAAAACTCATTAATATATAAAAACCTGATTTCGTTCTACATATACGTAGAAATAAAGACCGTCTTTTTTTGTTTTTTAAGGGCATCTATTACGCATTTGAAGGACACTTACAAATACATTTCGAGAGTACTTACAGAACTGAAATTAGTAACCAAGCATAAGTTTTGGATTTGTTTAAGTGTGCGAATGCGTGTATACGTATACTCTTAAGCATGAAGATATAAAACGATTGTTAACACAGTTATAAAAATTTGTTTTATTTTGGTTCTCAAGCCTTTGAAAAAAAAGGGTTCAATGTATCTATAACAAAAAGAAAACAAAGGGATGTTTATTTAGTACCCTTCTCATGCTTGAGAAACAACAAATATTGTAAAGGAAATCAAGAAATTTGTTAAAAGAAAGATGTAAGAACAAAAAAAAAAATGTTTGCAAAAACATTTAAAGTCATCTGTTGTATGTATGGTTTGTTAAACATATCCTTAAGTCATAAAGAATCCACCTCTTGATTATCGTCCAAGCGAAGAAGGGCGTTTTGCATAAACAACCCAAACTTTATTTTCAATGATTTTTAAGCACGAACTGTGATTGGTTAACTACATATATATAAAAATATATAAATATATACAAACATACGTATATAATGTGTATATAAATATGTATAGACATATATATATACATGTGTATATATATACATTTATATACACATTTTTTATAAGTTTTTTGCTTGATCTTTTGGCGGGAAATTTTCTTATATAAAATTTGCTAATAAAATGAAAGAGGTTTGGCCTTGAGGCGAATCTGTTAATATCGAAAAACATTACCTCGTCTGTGTGTGCGTATATGCTTGTGTAAGATAGAGAAAAGATCCATTCATTTATTGATCGCATATAAAGTTATACATTTGTTATATCGCGGGTATCAAATTCAAATCGATTTGGCAGCACTTTTTTGTGTGGTAATTTTGTGAACCAAAAAGCGTGTTTGTATCCATCCATCTTTAGACATAATTTTTGGTTAATTATGGGCATGATTCTCGATCCGGTGTAGTTGTTTTACGAAATTGACAAGATGATCTTTACAATGAAGGCAAAAGGACTTTTCCATACATAGCCTAAACCTGTAAAATAAAAACTCTACAATTTTGAAACTTTTGAATGTAGAATTTAGACAAAAGGGAAAAATTATAAATTCTTTGGCAATTATAGCGAATAAGTATAGACCAGTCTTGAGAATTTGCCAATTTAGCGAGATGATTCTGATAAGCGGATAATTGAGACGAAAGCTCTTTTTCTTGAGAAGAGGTTGAGGTTGCCTTCGAGATTTCGACAGTTGCACGAACCTTGTGGTTTTTCCGAAGCATAGTTCCACGTATTAAATGCATGTGATACCTATGAGAGTAGCTTCAAAAGTACCGGAAAGACGCATAGATAGAAGTTGTTGTTTAGAAAAAATTACTGTGTTCGGAAGTACCAAACTTATAGAGATTAAGTTTAAAGTTCGAAGACGCTTTGTGCCTTAGCATTGGTTTGGCGGCCTTCAATAATAAACTTTCAATATGAAAGTTTAGGCTAGATTCGAGTCCATTAAAGTCTATTCTTATGTCTATTATGTAATAATATAGTATTTAGCGACAGAGTTCAATCAGATGGGGTGATTATGCCGGAAATGATAAAGAAAATCTATAAAATAGTATTGGTTAACCGTTGACGGACACTGCGCGAGCGATATGGTACCATGATATCAAAAAGTACTGCATAACGCTTAATTGATTTAACATTTCTGCATGAGAAAGTAAGCGTAAGATGGTTGCCGCATTTACTTGGCATAGAGCATTAACAATAATTCGGGTGTCCGTTATTGCGAAGATCAAAATCAAAAAGCTAAAGTTCGAATTACTTCCTCACGTACTCTATTCGTTAGATTTTGGTCAATTTTTTTTCACTTTCCAAAATTCGCAATGTATGAAGAGCTAAAAGAGATCTTGAAGCTGTTGAACAAACCTGCGTTAAAATGAAAGAAATTCTTGAATATTTTTCTTCAATTTTTTTCGCATTTTCTTTCCCAAATCATAAGATATGTCTGTGATATTGCTTAGTATACGGCTTTCAGTGTATATAGTTACAACGTATCATCTAGAGGAAACTTAGCGAAGATTTCTTAAGTAAATTAAAAAATATTAAAGCTAAATCACAAGTTAATTCTAAATGTTAGTGAAATGCAGTTGTGAAATAAAGAGAAGAAATGAATATATTTCATATATTTATTATGCACAATAATATGATGTGATAAATAAATAAAACTTTTTTCTTTTTAACAAAAGTTTGCTACGAATCTAAGTAACTTTTTTCTTTCAGTTTAATTTACAAACATTTTAAAGAATGTTTTTAATTATTTTTATACGATTGTGAAAAATTTTTTATTTAATTTAATTGCAATTGTTGCTCAATGTCTGAATGCTAATGGGTTGATAAACATCTGCTTGAAATTGCTTTATTTTAAATGTCTTTTTGCATTAAAGTAAACAATTAAAAGCAGAAATAAATGCAAAAGATTTAAAAAAAAAACATTTATTTAAAACTAACATATGTTACTTTCACTTTAAAAATAAATTCGAAAAAATTTTAAATGAAATAGTAAACAATGCACTTTGAATAAAAATTTATATAATTTGTGCTTTTGTGCGATTTATTATTTGCATCATATTTTTCTATATCTAATATATCTGCGTATAAATTTGTAGCAAAAATCTAATAAAATATAAATGATAAGTGTTTTCAAAACTTTAATAAAAAATCTCGAAGTAATTGATTGGTTTACATTGAGGTTATGTCCAATCTGTTTAACTAGCAAATTTCGCTTAAAGTTACTTCTAGTCTTGCTCGATAGAATAGAACGGTACAGACTGGGTAAACAAAGTGAGTAAAGGTGCTTACTTCTTAACTTTTTTTTTTTCTGAAATTATGAGTATTTTGTTTAGCACAAAATATTTCATTAAATTCTTAATTTTTACTTAAAAAGTTTAAACTAAGAAAACTAGCAAATCATTGATTATCTTTGAAAACCTACGCATATATCTGTTTGCGTAAATTTCTGTAAGGAAGTCTCCTTTCGAGTCTTTGGATATTTTACTTACTGTTTTTCGGTTAGATGATTATAAAGTCATAAGAGTAACTTACATATGGTGCTGCCACATACAATATTACGTGAAGTTAAACACTAACACCTTCAAATAATGATAACGTAATCGTATTTAGAAACATCGATATCTTCAATTTTTATTAAACATGAGTGATTCCGTTAACTATATATACATGCAAATCTAATGTGAATTTCTTGATATTTGAGATTTAGTCGTGTTTGGCTTTCTTTATAAAGCATTAGTGATTTCACATGATTCTCTGAGCACTTGAGATTTGATCGTGTTCGGTTATCTTTATAATTCTCAAAGTTGAAGCCTTAAGGTATACGTGTTCTTATTCGAATCCTTTAGAATTTCTCAATAAAAGAGATACGATTACTACACTACAAAAAACAAAACCCACTAAAAGCGTTGAAGAAAAGTAAAAAACGTTGTTTTGATTTCAAAGTCTATTGTATGCAACTAAATTTCAAACATAACATCATTCGAATGGTTAACGGTAACACGATTTACGTTTTGATTTTGAAAGATATAAAAAGCCACGATTGTTTTTATGAAATGTAACGATCGTGAACTATTTTGTAAACAAGAGTTCTTTGCATTAGTAAACTACAATTTTTTTTGTTCACTAACTTATAGCAGGATGATTATGACGATTTTCAATAATTTCCAACATTTCCTGAGGTTTTTATTTTTCCATGATGAAGTTACATACCCTACTTACAATGGCTGACATAGGTAGAATGGTTTTAATGTCCAATATATTGCCGCAATTTTAACAAGAAATCATATCACTCTAATTAAAGGAGTCTATACAAACTAAGTTGGAAAATTGCTTATGTTGGTCGTATGGGAAAAAATATTTAAAAATTGATGGTTAAAAACTCTGATATCTTTAAAGATTTTGTTTTTATGCAAAACAGATGTTTCTCTGACACTTGACAGGAATATTTAATAGATTGATAAAAAAGTTTTAGTTAGTGTTCACTTCGAAATCTCTACAGCTTGTTAAACTTACTACAAGAATGTGTCATATGTAATATCATACTGTCTGTAATATTCCAACCGAGATTTAAGCATGCACAGTATATTACAGTCAATATAAAATGTTATAATATTTAAGTTATTCATGTATTTTCGTAATAAAAAGTACAGAGAACAGGCGGTTAGTACTCAATCTACAAAAAATTGGATGGGAATCTAAAACACGCATACTATTGAGAAACTACACGAAAACATATAATCCCTATAATATTCACATTTGAATCATTACAGTTATTCATATATATTTCAACTGGTACGTGTGTGTACTTGGATAGTAATAAACCCAAGCCTGAATTCGATTACAATTCTTCAGGTTAATGTCGTTATTTTTTTATTTTTAAAGCTCTCTTTGAAGTACTTTTATTTGTTTATTGCGAGTTCAAGGTTAAAGAATACATATATTTAGGTTAAAATTACTTTTAAGATACTTCGCGTGTAGATGAAACATAAAATATGTAGAATGAAGTACAAAATTACACAAAGAAGCTAAACTGGTTTTATCCAAATACATTTTTAATGTGAATTTTGTATAAAGCGGAGCATACAGGTTCTTCTTTTTCACTCTTTTAATATAATTTGTTTTTAAATTAAATTTTTTTTCATATGTCGATTTGAAATGTACGGGAAAATCTTTTGTACAAAAATTAAGGATCAATCAATACAAATTTAATTTCATTTAGTTGGTACAACTGCCATGTGAGCAGTTTTGTGTCATTCGCTGTATTAGTTTACAAAATTTATTAAATAAAGAATTTGTAATAAATTCTATTAAAAAAAAATTAAAATGCAGATCGATAGCATTATAGGAATGAAACGACAACAAACACGTTGTATAAAGACTTTAATGATGTTAAGGAAGTAGTTGAATAGGAATCCCGTTCATACTCAGCAATTATCGAAAGAGACTTTACAAAAACGGCTATAACATCAATTGGAACAATTCGATCAATTTTAGAGAACAGTTCGTAGTAATCTCGTTTCTATCCTAGTCTTTTTCGAAAACAACTGGATTGTCTTGAAAATAAAATTGACAAGCACCGTATTCAGTTACTAAGGCCCCAAGTGAGAGTTTGCGTGTATTTTGAGAATAAATATTCCCCTTATTTTTTGAACATAGTTTTCTAATTGCATTTTTAATTTTATTGCATAAAAAGAACGAAGAAGACCTTTATCTTATCAAAATTTCTTTTTGGAAACGACCCCGTTTTCGTTTTTTCTAACTCCCCCTTCTGGTCCTGGAACCGGCTCTTGACAAGCCGGAGTAGTTGGAGAGTTCTTATTCAGATTGTCTCGATCAGACATATCATACTGGCGTGATTGGATATGCCTTGGGAAATTTCTATAGTACCATTAGCTCAATGATCATGTTTCTTTCAGAAGCGAGTGCGTTCATATTTCGGTAGCCATCTTTCGGGATCTGATTGTACTTCAACATTATAATTTTTAGGAAATTTTCCTTTAAGTTTACCTTTATGACATGGTTGTACGTATAAATAATATTTATCACGGCGCAATAATTTGATAATTTCGTTCCTCAAAAAATATTCATATATATATATTTTTTCATTTTTTTTATTTTATACGTATAAGTATACAGGGCGATAGACAAAATAATCTGAACACATGAAGTTATAAAAGATTTCGCAATTGCAGCTCTCCCATGAATGTTAGCTTTAAGAAGCTCTCGCCGCATTGATTTTGTCGAAACAATATTATTCAAGTGAGTATTGAGTTTTGCTAGCACTTTTTTAGTTTTATTATGTGGTCACTATTCTGGTACTATATTGCGTAGCGCTCACATAATTTTGTCCATCTTCTGTAGAAGGATAGAGAAGTGTGCGAGAATTCTTGCAAAAATGAACACAAAAATTTAATTTTCACTCTTTATGTTCTATTTGCCTCTTAGAACTACGATTTTGTTAACAATATCCTTATCTCTAGTTTCTACAGATGTATGCACGTTATTTGTCCATTTGTTAATTTAAGATAACAAGCCGTACAATTGTTTTTTTCTATTGTGTATTATCGATGGACAAGCTACTAGCATATGGTATATATTTGCATTTTGATAGTGAATCGCAAACGTAGCGTATTTACTTTGTGTTTTAAATTCTTATCTGATCTCTACTTTTCTCAGGAACTATTTCGTATTATCGTCTTTTCGCAGAAGTAAAAATGAGTTTATGTTTTCAAAAAGAAGTTCTGCTTCTTCTGAAGTGCCTCTGAAGTTTTAAGAAAAAAGTTACCAAAAACAATGATATCTTAATATAATTTAATGGAACTTATTAAGCTTATTAAGCATTTCAGATATTCTTAACCATTTTAGCGTTCTTGGTCGATATACAACGACGTTTTTTCGAATAAAGTTCTATGAATTGATTAGCAGTTAAGTCTTAGCAGAAATATTTTTTATAACATCAATATCGAAAAAATAGTCTTCATGGCATCGCACCAATCTATTTATCTGGACATCATAAAACTTCATATACTTTAAGGGCAGCAAAAAGCTGAACTATGTCTGATCTAAAAATGAAAACGAGATTCAATCGTTAACTGAACACTTCTTTCAGGTAAAAACAGCCTTGAATATATTTATAAATTTTTAAAAGTGTTTAATAATTAAACTATATGAAGTAATCGAATTTAAATTTATTAAAAATATTTATCCATTCATAAGGAAAATGGGCTCACTCTCAATGATCAAAGAATTGTCTTATGTATACATATTACGCTAAATTAATGAGTGTGTGAAGGCTGTTTTACCTGTTTACCTTCTTCTTCTTCTTCATCTTCTTCTTCACATATTCGTACTAAATTAATATCAAACCTTGTAAATTGTACTTCGTTCAGTAATTCAAAACTACTTAAAAGAAAAAGTTATTGAACTTTGTATTAAAAAAAATATTCGCAAGTTAACACACAATGGTTGTAGATTTTCCTCAGCGTTAAGTTGGAGTTCAAGATGAAATCTCAGTATAAAACACAGTTACACAAGCATATGAAGTCACACACTTAAGTGTCATTAAGTCAATTTAATGCAAGACAGATAAGATATGAGGTGAAATGAAAGAAAGAAACCGGATTAGAAGTTTTTTTTTTTTTTTCGTTTAATATTAAATAAGTGAAAAATACACGTTTATTATGCAGAAAAAGAGTGAGGAGATGGAAAAAGGTAAAAAGAGATTTTGAGTTGATTAATAGAAGGTAATAATTTAAGGTAAATTCATTTAGGATATTTTTAGCAAATAAGATAAAATTTAAAAAAGAAATTAAGTTTAGAGATAATTTTGTAGAATAGATAAAAAATTTAAAGCTAAGTGAGTTTTTTAAAATCCACTTTTTTAAATACACATTAAACGAATTAAAAACAGTAAAGCATACCGATCTACTATCAGTTACTTGTTACAGGTGTACATGTAATGAACAACGTAGTATTATAAACATAAAGAAAATAATGTATACATAACAGGAATCAAAGCAAAAGAAAAGAGAAAACAACAGAAAAAGAAACTGAAACATGCTTCCACTTACAAACAAGATAGTTTGCCTTATGCAATTGCAGATCTTTCTGACCTTTTTTGTATGTTACAATTAATATTACATAAACCCTACATCAAACTTTCCAATGTGTATACAAACACACACACACACACACACACAATCCAGCTATATGAAAATGTATTTAATATAGCAGTAGGACAACTTACTTCTCTACGTATCTATGCAATAATATACCTGAAGTCAACGAACCTAATGTTCCGTGCAGCATAAGGAAAATTGCAAAAAAAAAAGAAAAAAATTTCTATAAATTCTATACAAGGAAAGAAAGATTTTTCTTGATTATTATTTCCACAAACCCTCATATTTAATCGTTATAGATTTTTAATATGAAATCTTAATAATGCATCTCTTACAATAGAGGTCTTTTTTTTGCCATTTTTTTTTTGCACATTTCTAGACAATAGTTCCCTGATATAGTTATAAATATAAAATGAAAATGACAGAGGAAGAAAAAGGTCGAACACAAGTAGAAAGTAATCTTCCTTTAAATTCATGACTTTTGAAAGAGAATTTTTTTTTCGACTTTTCTTACAGAAATTAATGTAAGAAAAATGATGAGAGAGAGGAAAGTGTACAGTTAATAAAAAAAAGATCAAATTCTAAAACCAAAAAAACAATATCTTTTTTTTTTCTTAAACAAAATTTTGCGCCTATATACAATACATATAAATGAAAAGAAAACATTGTTTGAAAACTACTCGTCATTTTTGGATTAGTCTTCGCTGATTCGTTACGAACTTGTAAAAAATGTTCGTTACTTGTATGTCAGTGGATAGGTTATGAGGACTTTTTTTAAACAATCTTCCTCACTTAGTTTAGAACAGAATTACTTTTATTTGGTAGAATATTAATGAAATTATTACCCGATCTTTGTCATTAAATAATTGATTTAGCGCAAAAATGTTATGAACGAAAAGGTACTAACTAGGGTAGCGTTTTTTCGTTACATAATTAATTTAGCGCAGAAATTTTATTGTATCAGGCGTATAGAATATTTGTAGAACGATTTGCTTTGAATTCATGGTGAAAAGTGTTGACGAATACCAACGCAGAGCAAGTAATGATGATTTTAGAATTTAAATGATCCTTCAAAATCCATCCAAGCCTCTAAGTATCAAGGGAAGATTTCTAGGTACCAAATTCATGATCTTCTTAAAGTGAGGTATACTGGTAGACGTCGAAAGATGTCCAGGATATTCTTCCTTTTCGGAGTTTTCTTTTCTCTTGTTTGAACAGTGAAAATCCAATCGCGCTGAAAGCCTTTTCTCATATGTTGATTGATGAAATTACATTTTTTAAACAAAGTTTGTTGTAAATTCTTTGCCCAACTTTTTCTCTTATTTTAAAAATAAAAAAATCCACTTATTTAGGTGAAAGCATTACTGTTGAAGCTATTAGCGTGAGACCTGATACAGATGTCAAATGCCAACTTAAGAAAACTTATGTGAGTTATAAGCGATTAACATGGAAAATTTTTTGATTACTTTGTGATCATTGTATTATACAAATTCACATTAAAACTAAATAATTTGCGAATAAAAAGTTTTAAAATTTAGTCTCTCTCAGTGTAAGTTGAGCACATTCCAACTCTCCCAATTTCTAATGGTCATTTAAATCCATCTAAGTGAGAAGATATTATTGGCTTAGGATCTTTGTTCACAGGTTTCGTGAGTTTTATTCCGATCGCTACGAGCTATATTCTAATTGTCGGCAATACACGGTAACAAGATATACGAGGAAGGAACATGTTTTACGCCGCTCTTGGAGTTTGATCAAAAGCAAAATATAATTTTTCTGGTTGTTAGAGTGCCTAGCCTTAAGACTGTAGTATTTTTCATCGATCCTATTACAGTTTTTTATGCAAACTGAAGTCGTAAATTAGTCACTTTTCATCAGTTTCTTAATTCAGTTCTCACGTTCCAATGGAGATTTGTATTTGAAAATTCGGATGAGTGCATTGTTTTGTCTTTCTTAGGTAGCTATTCTCTCAGATACATCAAGACGATATTACTACATATATTGAACTTGCGAGCATGATCAATATATGTTATTTATTTACTTTTGAACATAAGCAATCTTAATCTGTAATCTAAATGTGAAATCTTAAAATATTTGAAATAAAGCAAATAAAACAGATTTGCCTTAATTTGAACATTTTTTTTTTTTTTTTGCTTAAACTTTCTTTTTCACTATTGATCACTTAGGCAAGTCAATCGATCTTAGAGTAATCAGATAATTGCATTCTCTTCGCTTTTAATTAATACAAAATAACTTTTTCTTTTTCTGTATTAAACTAGGAGAGCGAATAATATTTTAAAATAAATGACATTGCAATTTATTTGGTTAGCTTCTGCTTGCTAAATCCGTTTGCCTTGGTTGCAGAGCACATTCCAACAGATATATTTAGAAATTTTTTTCTTTTTCTTTTTTTTTTCAAGTAAATGAATAATAAAACCAGTTTTGTGTTTTATGCCTCTTTCAGCTAATATCAACGTCAGCTAATTACGTTGCAGAACCACCACTATCCATTTTAAGTTAGTAGTAAATTGCGTATGAAATTCAAGTTGTTTAGCCTTACGAAAGTGAAGACTCCATGCGTGATTGATCGGCTTCATTACTGCAGCAATGTGACCATTTATGTATGTAAATATGGTTAATATTAAAAAAAAAAAATTATGTTACATATGTGTAGGTAAATATTTTATGGTTTGAGGCATTATTATCCGTTTAGTGATAAGTCAGCGTGTAAAAGAGTTATTAATGCTTAACTTATATGGATGAATAGCAGTCGAGTTGTCATGCGATTTTGTAAAAGTACACATGTGTATCACTTAAGCTATAAGGTGTTAAATTGGCGCCAAATTGTTGATTAAAAATAGCAAACCGCACTTAATAAAAACGAAAAAAAAAAAACAGCACAAAAATGCCAGAAGAATTTTTTTTTTAAATTTTATTATTATTAATAATGTTATCATTAATTAAAGGAGTGCTGTTGGGCTGATTCACTTATATGAAGTTTAGTTCCACCTTAAATCGATTATAGACGCATAATAAAACTTTATCTTCAACCATAATAGCTATCATATTGAAACCTACACTATAGCTTCTACATTTTATATTCAACGTAATCTTCGACAAAAATGATGAAAAAACCTTTTTTTATTTGTTAAGAACTTTAAAGTAAACCTTTAACCTACTATATGGAAATAGTGGTTAACAAACTTTTTCAGAGCAAAGAGTAGCAACCTACATCGTTTCCTGGTGTTAACCATTGATTTGCAATAACTGTTAAAATACATTAAATACATTTAATATGCATGGAAACATTAGTTTCGATGACTTTAGTTTTCGAGTTTTCAAAAATAAATCATATCATTGAGTTTCAAATATATAAATATTGCAGACCATGTTATATTCAAACAATTTTTAAAAACATTTTAATTATGATACGTTGTATGCGACATAGCAAAAACTTCACAAGTGACAATCGAAATAGGAAGATTGAATAGTGCAATGGGTTGAATAGCGATAACCGAATGTACTGCTAGCATTGTTGCATGCAGGCAGAAGAGTTCCGATTGGAAAGTACGTCAATTGTAGTTTCTACTTATTCAGAGTATTGTATATAGAAAAAAAGTTAACTTTTGAAAATTGCGTATCAAGTTTGGGGAATAGCATTCAATAGCATTGCAAGAATAATAATAATAAATGGATTTTAAAAATAGCTGAACGTAGGCTGAATGGAAAAAATGATAGTTATAGTAGTATAAAGCACTTAAACAAATTTCTATCGTTTGACATTTTATTTATTTCCCGTTTGTTAATTGCTTTTTGTTTCACAATGAATCCATTTTAAAGTGTGTGCAGCATGTGCTAGCTAAGGCATATTAAAATGCTTTTTTATGATTTCCAAAATGTATGGTATTAAGCTATCAAAACAGCTTTTGTTGGAGGAGTGGACACATTACTTTACAGAAAATTGCTGTTAAATGTAAATTATTGGAGTCACTGCCCAGGATAGCGAAGGTTGGACGGTTCAATTTTCATTTTGGTATTAAGCAAAATTGCTCCCAGGTGAGAGAAAGATATTGTTGCAGGAAGGAATGAATACCACAAGACGATTTATATGAAATCCTTAAAAACATTTTCAGTCACTTTGCATGGTAATGTAAAGTATTCATATGGATTCAGGAGTCAGGATAGTGAAGAATTATTCAGAACTTAAACGCTCTACAAAGTAAATTTACGAGATTTTAAAAGACGTTCTTTCATATATAAAAGGGATACTTTAAGGACATCATTCAAGCAAGCAACTAATGATAAAAATCGAATCTCTTACAGTAACCTTAAGTAACGGAACTGTATTACGCGACTCTCTTAACTTAAGATAAACCCCCGTAGTAGGCATAATATAGGCAGTTAAGGATTTTCTATCAAGAGCTCTTGCCTTTATGAGAAGTTAAACAAGGCGATCCTTACTCTCATTTATTTCGATAAACGTAGAACTACCTGCCTTATCATCAATTCAATCCTTTGGATATAAAGTTTAAGTTCAGTTAAATAACATATTTCTCGCGATGAAAACTGGAAAAAAATTCTGGCTAGCAATTAAAAAATTTTTTGGATGATAGACGTTTTTGCTCTACATAAATGTGGAGATACTGTACAGTTGACAGAAAGAGGACATTAATAAAGTGCAGGCAAAAATGTTACCGATTTCAATATGGATACAAGATGCCTCCTGGTGATTCACGTGGGTACCTCCTGTTGTGAAAGCTAGCTCATGGGGCACCTAAGAACAAAACTATTTTTCAGCCAATCGGCGTCCTTCAGAAACTGCAACGATTCTCTAGTGTATGTAGGCCTACATCATAATTGGTTCCACTAAAGCCGTTCTGCTCGAGTTAGCAACCACCACGATACTGCCCGATTTTCTTTTTCCAGCAGCCCGGCAATAAGTCATTTTCCAACTTTGTTGGATATAGGAATAGGTTTGTGGTCCCCAGGCAGATATATCACATCCCCAGGGGTTCCCAGAGTAGAACACCTCACCGTCTGGTGGGAGCGGTTTCCTATCGAGGTTTCGATAATCACCTCGAACCACTTCGTTGTTCCTCAAAGGGCCATACCCAACAATTAGGAAACAAGGCATTCTCTAAATTTGTTGATCTTAGCAATATAGTACTAATAGCTTCCTAATTTTGGGCAACCAGACACCAATAGATTTGTTAGGCTTTGGAATCCAACTACCTTATCTTAAGGATATCCATAATTGACACAGTTCAACTACGTTGACCATGTTCTCAGCCCAACTACTACTTCAAGCAAGAGTAAAAACTACTGGAGCAGTAGCTCATATGGCCTAACAGTAGCGAACTGTCGAAAAGTGAGGTCCGCTTTATAAAAGTGCGACTCTTTCTGATGCTTTCTTCTCCTACAAACCATCGTCGTTGGGTGTCAGTAGTTAAACCTGAAACTTCTCTTAGCCGGTCTATAAAGATTCAACATTTCTAGCGTAGATCGCGTAGATATGTTCCGTCTTCCTCGCAACCTAGTCTAATATGCAAAATATGAATATTTAAATTCTTTGAAAAATTGATTAGAAAAAAATTAAATAATTCATTATAAATTAAATGCTCGCAATTAGGAATCCGAAAAGAGTAATTAATTAAATGAATTTAAGCAATTACCCAGGATTAATAACAATCGAATTAACTTTCATTTCATTTGTTGAAATATATTTTCAAATCATTATTTAGTCACTTAATTAAAACGGATGGCGCGAAGTAAATATTATTTTAAATCCAATTGCCAGCATACTGCTCTCAAATTGTTGTTGTTGTTTGTTTTATATGCGCAGCTATGCATTAGTATTTCAAAGCTAATAATTTTAATTAAAATTTCTACACCATCCATAGATTGCCATGGAACAATGTACTTTGACTTGAATTTTTCGTCTACCCGCTCGCCGCTTATTCGTTGCATTGTTGTTGCTCGCGTATACCTATTAAATAATTCCACAATGCTTAAAAATATTTATCATTCTTAAAGCGCTTTTCCGTTATATGCTTTATGGTATGAATTCTATTTTCATTGCCTTTGGAATTTTTGATATAATAAATAATTTGCATATTTTTTCCGGACTTTTGTTTTTTTTTTTTTTGTTTAAGCTTCTTTCTGTTTTCTATTAAATTAATACGAGTGTAAATAAGGCCCATCATCATCAGTAACAACAATAATGCGAATGTGAACTTTTATTCATCGTTGGTAATTATGAATGAATTGTTCAAAACTGATAAGGAGTTTGTCGATGGTTTTTAAGGAAATACTTGTGGATAAATTGTAAACAGTATTTGAAAGTAAAAAAAAAAAGCAAAAAAGAAAATATAAAAAACTAAAAAAATGCGTATAAAAATAAACTTACAAGCTTATCATTATTTACACTACGATTGCAACGAAACGTTAAGACAAAGGCTTTAAAAATCTTTTTTATTTATAGAAAAGTTTATAGAAAGCAATAATTATCAGCGTTTGTTTTTCAATTTCAAAGTGTCTAGGTTTTTGTTGCTCCACTTGTTTTATATGTAGCATACAACAACAACTACTTAATTAGTTAATAATGATATATTTATTTATTTATATGTTAAAGCTCTGCTCATACATTGGTTATTAGTAAAGTCTAAGGTTTAATCATAGTAAACTTGAATAAGAATAATAAAAAGCGTATTCATGAAAAAACAACACATATTTTTGTTTTTTTTTTTTTTACCAAAATTCAAAGTCGCTTTTCTCTTATTTTAATTTAACCCGTTTTTGCTGTTCCTCTCGCAAAATCATTATGTCATCTTTGTAGAATACCCATAATTACTCGACGAAGAATCGAATCGTATGATTTTCACAGGTTTCTATCGAAAATAGTATTAGGAAATGCAGTGCAGTGTGAAACAAATAGTACTAGGACGAGGCAAAGTCAAGGCTACAAAGTAGGTGCATCAAAATTTTTAAGTCAATCTCTCTCAGGTTTTATCAAGGGGTCTGGCATCGCCGTGATGCCCTGGTTTTCGATCAATTCTAGACGCTTTATGTCAATTAACCGTTTTAGTAGGACGGAGCAATCTGTTGTCCGATCAGTTTAGAGTAACTCATAATGCACGCATGTACCTTTCACAAAGCATTATCTAACAGGACGTCAAGCAGGCTCTTGTCGCCGTTTTTGCAGCCTCACCTGTCTTAGATCACAAATTTTTATTATGGTTATTGTTATTGTTATAGTTCAGATTCTCAGATGAAAATTCAGCTCATTACATCTTCTTAGTTGACTCGTGTGGTGTATAAATATCGAAACTTTTTCTCTGGACTTTCTCAATTTTTTAAAGTATTTAATCGATCTCACCCCATATTGAAATTTCCCGAGCGGAAACTAGCAATCCTTTTGTAATCTCCTGATTTTGATAAAGCATCTTCACTACAAACATCATGAATTTTGTCAGTAAACTGCAAAGCGTTATGGCTTTATGGCCCTCAAGGCGACATTACAATATATTTGGAATTTTTATAGAATTTTCGTTTATTTTTAAAAAGCAATTCTTTTCGACTGAATTAGTGAACGTTAGAAAGTTTCTTTTGTTTGTTCTTGTTAGAAAGTTTCTTTGTGTTATCTGCGTTACGCGACACTATTGGGAAGAGCTCTTCGAACTTCTTCTTTAAACTCATATATGATCTAGAAAGCAGACGTTTATGGATAACAATATTTTTTTTTTTGCGACTATTTATTGTTATTTCTACTGACATTACTGATATTACCATTGCTACTAATATAGCTTTGCTAAGCCTTCAATTGGTACGTCTTTACATCGTGAAAATATAGTTTTAGAAAAATTACTTTCAAACATTATTAAAATTAAATTTTCAAATCATAAGCTTTTATTATTTATGCGATCGTTCGAATAATGTCATTGTGTAGAGTTTTATTAATTTAAATTAAATATAAAATTATTTATTAATTGTTTTAATTAAAAGATTCTGACAATTGAAAATTAATTTGAACCTCAGTTCTTTAGCGAACCTCAGCGTATAAATAGTTAATTTACAAGAGGAGAAAAGAGAAGGTCAAGATACAATTGCGTAATAAGAAACTTTTTTCCTATATGTAGTCAAACAAAATATTAAGAAAATTTTGAAATAAAAAAGATGGAAGTTTACGTATCAAAGTGATACTTAATAAGCGAATTAATAGGATGATGCTTTCCTGTCTAATGGGGTCGATTTCAAGGCAGATTTAGTGCACATATAAGCTTTAAATAGTAGGATATGCTTTTAAGAAAAAAGCAAGTAAGTAAGTAAGTTTTGGTCCTAACAGATTTAATTTTTACGAATTATTGGATTAATTTTAATAAAAGTCATTCCGATTTTCTGTTACTAAAGCGCGTAATAATGCTTTTCTAGCTTTCCTGTTTATAGTTTTAAGTGCAATCTTATGCTTTGGTCACCCACGCGAAATTTTATTTGTGTACAAATTCAAAAACCTAAACTCAGTTCCTTTTTTGGTGCATTTAGCTGAGCATAATAATAACGATGCTATGGTTTTATGTTTGATGCGAAAAGCAATAAATAAAATATAGCAATAATTTCGTTAAAAAATTTAAATTAAATGATTACATCCGTTGTCTAGTCTGCCCTTCATGGTAGGGAACACCAAAGAAGGCAACCATAAAAACCACACACCTTTTTTTTGTGTTTTTTTTTATTTTTTTTTTTTTGCTATTCATTAAAAACTTTTTCTACTCCTCCTCAATGAACACAACAAGTGTTTTACTATGCGGGGCCTTGGCCTAAACATACCTACGCACGTGTTTGCTGCGAATATATAATAGAACTTTTTAATAATTTTAATTTTCCATATTAATACAAAGTCAAAGGGTTACACACGCAGTGGTTTCTGCTTTGTTAATATTGAATAAGTTTTTTTCTAAACTCTTTCAAAAGTTGGCTTGTTTTTGTTTTATAATTAAAGAAAAAAACATCAACATGTTTGTTTATTGATATATATTCATGCATAACATAATAGTCATCGTCAACATAAACACTATTGCTACCGCAATTATTATAAACATTACTTGTTTATGTCAGTGGTGTCGTTTTATATTTGCATAGTTTTTTACAACCTCTATGTTTTTCGAATTATTACAGTAAAGTGGTAAAGTATTCTAGTTTTTTGTTTTTCTGTCGTTGAATGAATGAAAGCGTAAAAGGGAGTAATTTCGATTTTTTTTTCACTCGTCACGGCTTTGCATTTGTCATAAGGCAACAAGTTGAGTTTTTATGCGCTACATGAACCTCAAGCTTACGGAACCTTTTGACTATTTGAGTGAAAACATTTTACAGCGCAACAGCGCTGATCAAAAGTATATGAATAAATTAAATTTTATAATTAGAAAAAGCTTTAAAAGAAAAAAAAAAAGAAGTAGAATAGAGAAAAAAATAATAGCAAATATAGAATAGATTTTGAAAATGGCCATGATTTCAAAAAAAAAGTCCAAAACCTTATGCTCATATTAGCATAAATTTTAGTTATCATAAATATTTATAAAAAATTATCATATGCTTTATAGATTAGTTTTTGCGACTGAAAGGTAAAATAGAGTATTTTGCTATTAGAAATACTTAATTTTGAATTTTAAATGAATCGAAATTTTGATAATGATAAAAAGCCAATACAACCGTAATACCTAAATACAACCGTCAATAGTCCGTCTGTCTTGCTGCTTCTTAACATTAAGAATGCAACCTGAAGAAGAATAAACTTTTTTTTCGGAATGCATCGATAATAGGTTAAAAATCGTTAACTTTTTCTGTTACTCAATAAGTTCGTAGGATCAATAATTACTTTTTTTACCATTTTACCATTGCCGTAGTCGACTCGTGACACGGTGCATAGTCTTGATGAAAGTCTTGATGAAAGAGTACTTTTGTTCTTCATTTGGAGCCGTTTTTAAAATTGGAAAAGTGGCGTCAGTAAAAGTCACTTTAACTTTTAAATAATTGATACATTTCGTCTGAAGGTAGATTTATATAAAATATACACTTTTCGATAGTGGCGACATCTGTATGTTATCTTACGAACTTATTGACCGATGTGTTCTTTCTTTAAATTAATTCCATTTACAAAAGTTTTTTAAAAAATTTAATACTAATCACTACTCGATGGCTTGACTGGAAATTTCGGCGACCGCATACGCACAAAACCAAGCATTTATAAAAAATTTTTATTTTGTGTGATTTGCATTACTTGCTATGTTTCAGAAATTGTGTGAAAGTATGTGAATTAAATACTACTTTTTTAGAAAGTAAGGTTTGCGTCATGCATGAATAGACTGCGTTTTATGAAATTCTTTGAGGATATTTCGATCCTTAAGGTACTCTTCATTGCAAACGTCAATCAAATTAAAGCTTTGATCATGACCTTAGGCTCTTAACATTTTGCTAAATAAATATATATATAAATAGGCTCGATAGGGTTATAGACATTTTGCATAGGAAGCAAGGACGATATTCAAGTGCTGAGTAAAAAGAGTTTAATAAGATAAGCAGCTAATCATATTTTATCGAAAAGGAAGATGCGTGCAGAATCTAATCTAAGCTAATTCTTATCTCTGATATATGTTTAAGATACCGATTGGAGAATTTCCACTTTTACGTCAAAATAAGTTTAGGATATAAGCGATCTTATAGCTCATAAAACGCAGGAGTTGCCGTGATTCGTGGTTCGAACGGAGTGAGACCCGGCTATTGCACGCCCGGTTGAGTTGACCTCCGCAATTATTCATAGCTAACGATTTCCATAATTGATGTTATATATAGCCTTCGCCTTTGGTCTCGATCAAGTATTTCCAAGGTAAAATCGGCAGGTGTATGGAAATTATTGAAAAGTCGAAACTAGTGAGTATGTAAGTTGGCTTTCCTCTTTACACTACGAAATATGTAAATATTTTTCTACAAAATCCTATGGGACGCTGACATACATTTAGGCCAAAAAAGAAAACAAAAAAACGCAGTTAAATTCATCATAGAACATTATAGTCGAAACTTAGAACGTTATTTCCCGCATCCATGATCTGACCACCTGAATCAGTCGTATTAAATCACAGAGTAGAGTCAATCGAAATATTGCAAAAATTACAAATTAAAATGTTCGGTGAAATTACAAAAGCTCGATTTAAAATTCTCGTTCGCCAAAAATTAAACTAAGATTGTGTCTCGAATATCCTTGCTGCTATATTCGTCATAAAAGTAATTTTTAATTTGTTAAAGAATTTCGTTGTTTCGCCACAAGCTAGCGGTGTCATAATACATATAAAAAAATCGACCCAAAACGAATATAATTTAAATTTTTTTCCTATTACTTTTTGTTAGTAGATTCTCTGTACAATGGTTTTAGTTTGCTATATTTAAAGTTAAGTTTCGAATTAAGTTTAACCTTTAGTCACAGTTGTGCTGTTCTGCTTTATGACAACAGAAGTTTTATGAATTCATGAAACGATTTCATAAAAGTATATATGTTTTTAGATAATTTCGTGTTTGTTGTTTACTTATTTAAATGAATTCTTAATTGATTTGAATACATGGACAAATTCTCTGACTTTTTTTACAAATAATAACATTTTGTTTGTTTTTGTTTTTTGTAAAACGAGTTTTAATTTATTTTCATTCATTTTGCATTTACCATTATTTTGATCGTTTTAAATTAAGTTTGTATTTTAACATGAAGCAAAAAAAACTTATATTTGATTTAGTTCGAATCTATCATGTTCACTAACTACGACAATGATGGAATATTTAAGGTTTTTCCACAAACTCGATAACAAATCGTTTGAACAGATTTTCTTTATTGGCGAGGGCTTAGGCAATACTTATGCAAAAAAAAAAAAAAAAATTAAAAAAAAAATTAAAATATTCAGTACTGATAAAAGTCTTCAATTCTCACTGAAAATATTTTATGATTTTCATTTTTGAATATTTTCAAACCATCTCAAAGAGTTTTTTGAATTTTTTAAACTGTAATAAGATTCGATTTTTTTAAATCTAGAAATTTCAATTAAATGTAAAAAAATTATGTTTTTAAATAACTCCACAACTATTAGATATATTGTTGACAATCACTTACGCAAGGGCTTGTGTTCTGATGTGACGTTGAACAAGCACATGCAATGACTTAATACATTTTGAGCGGGATTTTTACGCATGAGATGAATCGCAATGCGAGTAATATAAATAAAGGTTCAATCATTTTAGCGAGACATGCTATTTCCTTCAACAACTGTTTCGACAAACGGTTCCCTTTGCATAACGTTCCTGTATGTAGAATTGACTTTCAAACATATGATGCTTAAATTAGTTACAAACCTCTTAATATATTTAATATATTAAAAATGAGCAAAAGATCCAAAACCCAAACATTTTTCTATGATTGAATTGTGTTAACAATTATTATTAACAAGTTCCAATAGTTGTTGTATAGAGTTGTTTATGGCAACAATTAACATCAATCAGAACTCTAATGAATTAAGAAATAAAAATCACGAATTACTTCATCTTAATTACCTAATTCTTAGGACTTCTTGTTCAAAATGTTTATACTTAATCGGCATTATTAAGATTCACTGATCAGGGAATTTAGTATTTGTAGAGAATTGCAATTCAAAATTATCTCATATGATTTCTTTCTTAATTGATTTTAAAAGATTTTCGTAGACCAATGAATGAATGAAACGTCTCCCGGGATCTTATTATGCATGATTTGAAATATTTTAGCAGATTTTCGTATTAATATTATAAATACTCTACCTCACCTGATTTCCGTTTTTCACGATCGGAAACGACTAGACTTTTAGCGCGTTTTACGCGTAACGAACGGCGTCGTATGCTTCGCAGGAACACTTCGGGCATACGAGAAAAACGTTGTGGAGTATCTGGAGCTTTGGTGCGTTCGGGTAAGAAGAAATTTTTAACAGCTAACATTTTATTAAATTATTTATTTATTTTTTTTTTTTCGTAAATTTCTCTGTACAGCTTTTTAATTTGTTTAATAATTATTTAAACTAATCTTGCTGCTATTATTGCAATTTGCTCTTGAAATTTTTTGTGCTGTTTTTGTTTATGGTTTTGTTATTTATAATCTTTTGTTGCTTTCTTTTTTTCTATTGTTTAACAAATTTTATCTAATAAACTTTGGCATTTCGTGCAATGATATTGATAAAATTAGCTTTAGCATGCAACGGAGGTAGTCGAGCGACAATTCTTTCTGTATGTCTGACATACATTCTACTTTAAAATAAATTTAAAAAAAGATGTATTAGTAAGAATGTACACAAGAAAAAGAAGCAAAATATTTGCATATATAGTAGATTTTAAATATTTGCTTTTCCTTTGTTTTTGTTTTGTCGTTTATTTTAAACACTCGGTAAAAGCTTTCAAGTGTTGTTAATCATGACTAAACACTATTTAACACAATTTTTAAGGTTTTATATTTTGTTTAAGATATAATGTTTTTTTTTTCGTAACTTTTCAACTTTTCTCAAGTTACACTTTTTAGTTAATCGTCTTTATATCATAAATTTTATAAATGTCAAAAAGTTTACTTGTTTTCTTTTTGTTTACTATTATTTACGCATACATTGCATTTAAATATTTCTGATAATTTTTTTATATTTTTTCCAATTTTAACGAAATTTTTGTTTTGTTTTTCTTTTTACCACAATAGTAACCGCGTTTTAATTTGACACGTAATTCTAAGCAATTTCACAAGCAAGCATAACTCGCGAAATCTTCGAGAGCATTCAACAGCTTACTACCTTACTGCAGCAATATCAAATCATAACTGAAGGGAAATTTTTACAACCATCAACTAAAAATGTATTGCGAAACGAACATTAGCAGTCGTTTAACAGAATTCGATTAAAGTAGGCTAACATATGACTGTTATTAGTAATGTTCGCATTAATGTAAGAAAGGAAATTTTAACATAATTCTCTTTCGCGTGATCTCTGTTGTTGTTGTGTTCGTTGAACGAAGATTTATAGTTTTTTTTACGATTTTTTGTTTTGCTCATAATTTTCTTCATGCTTTTTATCTTCTTTTTTTTACATTTCGGGCAATTGTTTAGAGACTTGATTATGCCATTGTACGCTGTAACACTTTCTTATAACAACAACAACAACAATAGTAAACCACTATAGGAAAACAAGAAACATTCAAAACGCAATAACCAACACAAATGAGTTTCTTTCGAAAGTCAACCATTCATACAAATCCCAAAAAAAAGCGGAAGTAAATTTTCGGTTATAATCTGTCATTTTTTTTCACTTTCCTTGTTTGTTATCAGACAATTCGTTAGTTGCCGTTGTTTAATATGATACTTATATCTATTGTTGGGATAAAAAATAATTTTCAAACGCAAAAACGCATCGAAACACAAAGAAATGCGGAATTCGTTTGCTTTCAGTTTTCTGTTCGTCTGTCGGTATTGCTAACGATATCTAAGCTTTCCTAGAAAAACTGATTAGACTTTAAATTATTCCTCATCATTGCGATCAGTTTAACTTCTAAGGCCCATCAAAACGGCAATACGCAGAACTCTTAATGCAATTTGCATAACAATCTGCTTCTGTAAAAATGTACAGTAATTTTAGTTCTTCCATTAAACATGAGTACATAATGTTTTGGATAAATTATGTTATCCATAAATGTGTTTATCACTAATTGGCTTTGCAGTTATGCTCGCCACATGAAACTTGTATTTAACAAATGTTTATAATGCATAAAAACAAGCATCGCAAAGTCCGTAAAAATTTAGAAAGGTTTTTATCGATCGAATAAACAGACTCTGTTTTTGTACCCCTTTTTAAGGGCCTATCTGTCCATTGAAATCGAATAAATTTTAAACGAGTAAGAAAATTATAATCAGATGCAGCAAATCAATTGCGCTCCTCGCTTTTATTTTAAGGAACAAAGAAAAAAAAACGAAAAGATGAAGTCGGATGTGGACGATTTTTTCTACTTTTTGTATAGAAGTACTATAGTATCTCGTCTATAGAATACATGCTTGTGAATAACCAGCAAAAAAAAAAAAAATTCGGCAACACAGAGGCTTTCGATTTATATTATACTATATGTGTGTGTTTTGATCGATTCGGGTGTTTTTAATTACCAATCTGATATATATATATATATATATACACACTCAGTCAGAAGGACGGATGACATGATTCATTGGATAGAAAATTTAATATTCGTCAGGGAGGTACATACTTTATGGAGTCTCTAGAGAGTTTACTTTTAAATATTGGAAACAAAATTCGACGGAATGTATACACTACCATCCTTTGATGACGGATGTACGGTCGGAAAAGTTGTTACCAATTTGAGAAAATTTTATAATCCATTATCGACGTTTTTATTCAAGTAAGTACTAAAATAGAATTGATTTTTGTCAAGAAATATTAAAAATAGAAAATTCGTACAAGAATTTTATTTGACTTTTTTTGAAAAATGATTGTGATTGAAAGTGATTTATTAACACAGGTTGGAATACCAAATTTCACCAAAATGCTTAGAAAACTTGCGACCTGTAGATTAAGCACTTGCATACATGGATGAGATCAGAAACACAAACGGATGGACAAGCTTAAACGCGATTTAGAAAATGATCCTGTATCGATAGGCATAAGAAAACATTTGTCCATCTTTGCTGCTACTGGGTGTTGCGTGCATCCACACATCCTTCATCTCAAGTAGTAGAAGGTGTACATTTTTTTGGTCGATCTTCAGCTTGAAATTTAGCTACATTTTCGAACATCTCTTGTCGTTTGTCAATGGTCTTGTTGACTGACTGTCGTGACTCTTCATACATTTGTATTAATTCCAGATGGTCCGAACATTAAATTTTATTTCGAGTACGATAATTACTTGGTTATACAAATAGTAATTTTGTATTATGTGTGGATAGGATATTTACATTATTTTCTCAATGTAACTCGTTTATATACATATATAACTCGTAGCCAAATTTTCAGGGTCTATAATTTTAACAATTACAGGTTTCTAATATTTTTCGGGTTAACGACTTTAAAATCGTTTACCTTTTTTTTTTGTTGTTTCCTACGGCTATAATCGACAATCTGTTAAGCTTACAATGCGAATAGGCACTAAGCACATAAAACGTGTAATAATTATCCATTTGTTTTATTTTCAAAGGCAGTTGTGGCAGTATGTTTGCTGATTAATTTGTTTTGTTCAAATATCAATTTTTCCGTATATGACAACTTAATGCGTTCTGTTTTGTTCTGTTGGACTGCAATGTATGATGTCGTGATGATAATTTTTAATACTTCTCGTCTTGTGAAAAACTAGAAAATGTTTGTACGTTTATATTATACGTTATGTGCAAATATGCAACCAAAAGCCTTTAAGCACAATTTGATTATATTTTTTCGGATGGGGCAAGTCAAACAATTTTTTTTTTAATTTGGTTGCATTGATGACTATCAGATAATCCGAATTACGCCAAATGAAAAACCGTTTTTAATCCTTGAAAAAAAAACTATTGGCCTGATTATACATGTGCTCTCCTCTCTCTCTCTCTCTGTCTCTCTCCCTCCCTTTGTCTTTTCGTATATTTCGCTAGAATTGAGAAGAAAAGAGACAAGTGATCGTTTTATCATTCTCAACTAATACTTAAAATTTAAATAAACTTATATTGAAATCTTCATATATTAAGTTCGACCGTTGTTTGACTTTACATTGTAATCAAGGCTTTGTATCATATACAGAGTACATAGCAGTTTGCCTTCGAAAAAAGCAATGTGGCAGTCATTGTTATTTGCAAACTAGAGCAAAGTACTTTTTTTGTTTTTGATAAATTCCAGGTATGCGCACTATTTTAATGTCAACAATTTAAGGAATATAAAGCAGGATTTTTGTTGTTGAATTCTCTTAATATGTCGCAAAACAAAAGCGAAGAATTACATTCGGACTAAGCCGATTTTTTTTGTACCTAGAACTTACTTTAGTATTATTATCAATATTAAAATTTATGCTTTTATAGACACTTACGCGGACGATGGTATATTAAGAATGACTTTGTCATCAGGACTGCTACACATAAAATAACTTAAACTGATTCATACAACAGAAGATATAATAACGCAAAAGACGATTCAAAATAACATTTTTAATTTCTAAAGCATATATAGCATATGTTAAATTGTCCAGTCACCTGATTAAAGTGTGTTTTTGCATGTTTGCGAAAAAGTTGAAAGACCGTGCAATGGTTGCATATTTATCTAAAAAATAATTATACACATAAGGGGGAAGTTTTTGGTGGCGTTAAAACCCAGTAATCTCTAATAAGTAGAAGGAAAGACATGAGTCATTTACTTGTAACTTGAAACTCTCTCTAGAAACAATTATATATTCGTAGAAGGGGGCGGATCGTTCAGAAACTGATAGACAGATCAATCTGAAGACGTCCTATAAGTTGATTTTTTCTAGAAATTAGTAATTATCTTCTTTCTTTATCTTTTGTAAAAGAAGGCCCATCGTCAGGAGATTGACGATAGGTCAGTCTTATGACGTCTTGTAACTTGATACCCCAAGATATGAGTATGGCACTGTGATCCTGAGTTACAACGAACCCCGAGAAGTATATTAAATTTTCTCGTTTAGTTCTAAAGAAACAAGCGGCGGATATGAAATCAGTTTGTTTTAGAATCCAAAAAGACGTTCATTCTTTATGTCGGAAAATCTACGAGGAGTGTCCTTTCAAATGTTCTCAATCGAGTGACTGTAAAAAATTTCAAGAAAATATCTGATGCAACAAAAAAAAAAATTATTCTTTCATCAGAGGCTACCAGTTCGAAAAGATATTCTTCAGGTGGTTATATATTGAAGGAGTTCTACGGTGAACTTTTGAAGCATGCAGCAGCATATTAATCGAGTGTGGGCCCTCTTTCGTTTTTATTTGCTTCTAAGATCTAAAAACTATATCCATTTTTAACCTCTTTAATAATACTAATTTCATTCCAAAGAATTTTTCTTAGGTGAAGAAATTAGACCAGACTTAGATAAGCGTTTTAGAAAATCTTTAGAAAAAAGAATTCCGAAATGATATAAATAAAAATATGAATAAAAAAAAATATATTAAACTTAAGGAGAAATGTACTAGAGAAACAAAGTAGATCTGCCGATTAATTTATATTTTTTCAAAGTTAAGTTATATAAAGTCTCTAAACGGTCTATTTAGGGGCGTGACGCAATTAAGTTATATGTCATTTCTAAAGTCCTATCTATGACTTTTTTGCTTATTTTCTTTTATTTTTGAAATGATTTGGATTTTTTTTGCGTTCGTTGTTGTACGTGTTCAACGACGGAGTTAATATATTCTTCGGTGGTAGGCGTCAAAATATATCCGTACTTTTATATGCAAAAGTGTAACTATTTGCAACAATGAATGCATAATAAAGAAAGAACGTCAGTAATGATAGCTATGCTAAACATAAAGCTATTATTTAAGCAAGTGCAGCCTACTTTTAGGGGCTATACGAACTAAGCAATAGTCGCTATATAAATGCGCACACGTACAATATATATAACAATAAAAGGTTCGTATTGTATTTTTACTGCTTATATATAATTAATGGCAATTCGGCATAAAATACTTCATCATATGTAGTTTAAGCAAAAAAGAAAAATAATAATAAAAAACAAAAAAAAAACGGAAAACAGTAAAAGAAGAAAAAATTTTGCTAGCACATGCAATAAGTGAATCAGAAAAGTATGTCAATAAGTTTGAACTGTAAAGAAATGAAATAAAAAATTGAATAAATAAACTGAACGAATTGTATTATTTAAATTTTTTCAATCGATTTTTTATTTTATTTTTTTTTTCTCTAAAAGCGAATGATTAATTGGTAATGCTTTTTATGTGAGTATGTTCTCATCACTGTTATTAAATTATTTTATTTATGATTTCTCAACACATTAAAATACATTTTTCATTAATGAACATAATGGCGGATTTCATTTTAATGCCATTAAAAGACCATAAATTTCTGGTTTGCTTTTTTAATTTAAATCATTTGTTTTTTTCCTTTTTTTTGTTTTGCTGCAAATATTGTTAAGCATATGTTAAGCAAAAAACTAAAATTTTCTGCTCTAGGCAAACCGTATTTATTAAAATTTACGTAAGTTCACAGTGTCTTGACTTTGGAGTATATGTTAGAAGCAGCAAGAAACGAATAAGTGTGAAAATAAAAACGTAAGCCAAAAACGTGTATAAAGGCATATATATATATATATAAAAGTCAAGAGAATTATCTAAAAACAGCGCAAATAAAAAAACGTCGTCATTATCGTCATCATTATAGGCATCTTTACCATACTTAACATTCTAAGTGCTGAAGCATTTTGCTAAGCCTTTATGGATGATGCTCAACATTTTGGCACAATTATTAGACATCATGAAAAGAAGGCACCATTAGTCATGTGTGCGAACTGTTTGCCTAGATGCTTATAACTTTTGCGTGAGGTAATTATTAAATTAATAGTTGCTAGTAATTGCTCATCATTTTCTCAAGCATTTCGGTGAATACTTTTTTTTTTTTTTGTAAATAATTAATTTTTGTTTATTGCAAATTTAAATAACTTTTAAGACGATTAAAGTTATGGACTCTATTTAGGCGGAAATGAATCATTGTTTGGGATACGTTGAATTCTTTTAGACGTTTTTGTGAATATAAAAACATTTATGAAAACCGTTAAATCATTAGAGATTTTGTAATCAGGCTTCACTTTAATTTCGTCATTTAACTTACTTAGCAAGCTTTTAAAATCAACAAAAAAACTTAAGTTAAAGAATCTGAAGAATTTGATTTGATTTGAGTTGTGCTTGTAAGGTGCTTATACAGCTTTTTGAAATAGTGACATAGTGAATGTTAAACAAACTTTACTTTGTTGTCAAGTTTCATTTTTTTCACTGTACATTATGTAGAAAATATATTTTAAATTAAACAATTTAATAAACAAATGTTATTCCTTTTTTTCACTAAATTTATTTATAGCAAATCGTTCTCAAAATTTGGTTTCTAGGCTTTTGGAGCTTTGGTGTATTTTTGGAAGATTTTTGGCTAATTTTAGTATCATACTCATACATATTCAGCATTTCTGTTAGATGTTTAACTTTTTCTGCAAAACGTTGCGTTTCATGAGTGAATTAAATTGAGTAGACTCATAAAAGAAACTAAAGTGCATACAGAATGAGATAACTCTCCCTCAAGAACGAAATCTTACTATTTTGGGTGAATTATCAACATTAAATAAAAAAAATTTAAACGTTTTGCCATATAAAGGCTTCTTAGACTCATTACCGAAGAATGAAAGTATATTCACTTGATCAAAACGTTTGCAATATCCATAAGGAAGAACAAAAATATATATACATTCCTGCGCGGCATTAAATTCTGAATCGGTTTGCTGCTTATCTATAATGTCAACATTATCTTTACCCAGCAAAATTGAAGATATCTTGCTGAAATATGACAAAAACATTGAGAATTCTTGTAGACAGGTTAGTACTGAAAATGGGCTAGCTCAGTCATAGAACACCTCTAATTTTTGTGTTTTATTACTACTACTCATACATTACAACGGATCCATGACAAACACTTCCACTTGTGCTCTATAAAAATGGTAAAAATTCTTACACTATGCTTCTTACATTTCTTACACTATGCTTTACAATATTGAAATATATTTTTTTAGTTTTTTTAAATGTTTTTTAAGACAAAATTGCTGGGTTTAAAAGATTCGGTCTCAGCGGAATATCATTTTCTTAGTTGTTTTTTGTTAAAGCATTTATAGGGCAAAGCGGTTCAAGAAATGCTTGCACCTCATCCAAATTTCGTATGTCAAAAAATTATTTTACACTAAAATATTAAAAATTTCAATTTTTAAAATTTTTAAATTTGAAAGTTTTAATATATTTATTATATTTTAATATGTTTTATAAATAGGACTTTATCTGGCGTCCGATCCAGATCGTTTTTATAAATGTTTGTCCCCGGGTCAAAACTTGTCAGTATTCGAAATTTCATCAAAATATTGTGAAAATTTGCAAATTTGTAGATTGCCAGGATATGAAAGGTTCTGCGTTGACTTCATTTTGTTTGGCTTGAAGGTTGAATTGTTTCTGGATTGTAAGTACGAATCCATGTCTCATCAGTAGTAATTATACATTTTGCATTTTTCACCACCGTTTATTCACTTGGATGCCAAAATTTTTTTCAAAAAGTTAAGTTGTTTTGCAATAAAGCGAGAAGCCAAAACAGACAACAGGAAACTTTCTTTAAATTTCCTAAACTATTCTTTAAAATTGATTGATTCGTGTTAATTTTGATATTTCAAGTATTTATCTACCAAAGGATTGCTAAGTACAGATTCTTTGATAATCTTTATATTTTCATTAATGTTTAGGGACTTGGTGCACGTAATTGATAAAAAAAAACCTTATACGTTTTACGTCGACATTTACTTGAGAAGTTAGGTATCTGCAATTCGTCTTCGGCTGCATATAATATTTTTCCGTCTATCGTTTAGAGATTTCATTTCCTTGATTGATTGCAGCATTTCTTATTCTTTGCATTAACCTAGTTTCGTGCAAAGTGCTGCCAAAGGAAATGACCGTTTAAAAGACTGCAATTTAAAATTACAAACTGAGCCCTTTTCTTTGAAAATGCTTTGGGCAGTAAATGTAATAAACAAAAAGAAAAAAAGAAAGAAATACAGAAGATAACGATTTATACACTCCTATTCCGTAAGGGATGGTAGTAGAAAAGGAAGTAACAAAATCACTAAGTGAAGACATTATAAGACCGGAAGAAAATCCTCTTGATTTTCCCAAATTAATCACTTCATTAGCATTGCAGAGTATAGGGAAAACCATCACAGATACACAATGGTGGTGGGGATTGGAAATGCATGATTGTTACAGTCTTTTGTATGACTAAATAACTTAGAGCTGTGTGGGAAACAATACCTCATATCTTAGGATAAGGAAAAGCGAGGGTTGATATGTGAAAGTTTTCACATTTTTTTTTCTAAATCATACAAATTTCTTTTTGATTTTAATGGAAAATAAAAGCAATAATTTATGAAAACTTGTATGTAAAAACTATGAAACCCTGCCCTCTACAATATGAAATGGAAAGTTAGGCTTTAAAAGCTGAAAGTTAAGCGCAGGGTTTTGGTAATTTTTTGTTGTCTTTAAATGTTAAAAAATAATATTGACTTTTTTTTGTTAACCTACCATCATGTACCTTAAATATGGTTATCGTTCTGTTAAGGGTTAATTTAAGGTCTGTTAGGATAGATTTTCGTTATATATTTTCTCTTTTTTTGACGGTATTAGAGTGTAATATGTTACAGGGCGATTAGAGAGTGTCTGCGAAATTGTATTGAAGGGTAGATTTTAATTGCTTGTGGGTGAAATTTTGTCAAATTACTTTTTGTTTTGTAAGAATTTATTTATATGTTAAAGAGAGAAACAAGTTATTATTTCTACATAAAATGTCAGAGAAGTGAAGAAAGAGGAAAGTGGTTAGTGCGTGATTAATGTTCAGCTTAACCGTGAAGTGTGAAAGGGTAGAATTGTAGATTGTAACCCTTTCTCTGAAGGTCACATATGTGTTTTCGTATTGTAATAATTTAATTTAAAATAATAATTTGATATATGAGATGCATTTTTTTAGAGCTAATTTATATAACAAATAAACCCATAATAGTTTATATAAATAAATAAATGACAACAACAGTGTTAACTGTAATAAAAGAAAAAGTGGTCGCCTTATCGCTTTAAGGCATATTTGAAAAACCAGAAAAACAAAAAAATATTGTCTATTTTGGGCATCATTTTGTTTAACGAAATGTTGCTTCCTTTTAATAAAAGAAAATGAAATTATGTTTATTTCGATTTCTTCTCCGAGCTACTTCAAGTTTTGCTCTCAAATATATCTTTAATATTAAATAATTTATTTTATTTATATTTTTGGCTCATAATTAAAATTTTTTATATTTAAAATTATAAAAATTTCTTTAAGATTATGAAATAACATGCGTCACGTTTGAGAGCTTACATCAACGTTTTCTTTGTCTACTTTTAGGCCTCTTTCCAAAAAATATTATTTAGTATCTAAGCCTTTTCCCTTTCTCTATTATTGCAATATTTTAATTATATATCTGAAGCGTTAAATGTGACAGCGCAAAAGTACGTCATTTCCTTGGCGCAAGAATGACTAAATATTTTCTTATTTATAGAATTTTTCTACAGGCATAATACTGGGTAATACACTTGACAAAAGCTGTGTTACTAAATGGATTGTAGTGTTATAAGATAAGAGGGTATTTTCTTTTAGAAAAAAATATGAAAAATGTTAGATTTACTTATATATAAATATAAGGGTGACTTAGTTGCGATTTAAAGTAACTAATATTTTCAACTAAATTAATTAATTAAAATCTTTAATATTGCTATGGCAAAAAGATTCAAGACTCTTGCCACAAAAACAGGTATGAAGCGGAGCAGAAAGTTCACTTCGAGCTCGTCCAGACTTTAGCAGCTTTACAGATATTTTTATGTGGATGACATAAAGTTTTGGCCGTAAGAACGGTGTCATGCTGTACTGCCTAGGGTTGCCCTATATCTAAATTAGAACGAGAGCAAATACTTTTGTCAAAACCTTAATTACTAGCAGTTATACACAGGGTTTTTTCTACTAGAAAAGAGCACCGTGTTATTGATATATCTGACGCATATAGCGTTCACCTAATCGTTAAGAAGAAGGAATATTGCAACAACCCAAATTCAGTACAAATCGCATAGTGCTAATAGTTTAACAGTTAGAGACGAGCTTGAAAATGAGTTGAGGAAGTTTACAGAAATATTTAGAACTTGAGACAGGGGAATGGATGCAGACTCTTACACTCTCGTTTACTTCAGAACTAACGTACGTTAAGTGCATTGGCCCGATCCATTTTGTCGCTGCGCTGCTTCTGTTCCATACCTTTATAAAATCGAACACTTAGTGTTTAGCTAAAGACTCAAAGGTAGAGAGAAAGAGAGAGAAATGGAGAGAAAGATAGAGATAGACAAAATATATGCTTACGGCTGTTCACATAGTGATAAATATAGCAATTGCTATACAGCAATTAGTATTTGAATGACGGAAAGAGAAAAAGGAGGTTCTTATTGTTAGAGAGAGAGAGAGAGAGAGAGAGAGAGAGAGAGAGAGAGAGAGAGAGAGGGAGAGAGAGAGAGATGGGGGGGGGAGGAGGAGAGAGGGAGGGAGAGTAAGAGAGGGTGGGAGAGCGAGAGAGAGAGAGAGAGAGAGAAGACAAACATAGGAAGCGACAAAGAGGCTGCTTTTTATCAACTTTTTATTTATATAGCGAAGAGAGATAGTTAGAGAGGAAGAGAGTAGAAAAAGTAATTATTCGCCGTTTTTTAATTCTTAGCAGCTTATGCAGAGAGAAACGAAGAGAGAACGGGAGATTAATGGAACGAGTGAAGCAGCAGAAGATTTATGCTGCTGTGTCCTTAAGTCTGTTGTTAGAACAGGTGATTTTCAGTACCAAGTAGAAGAGCAGAATAACGACCAAGAGGACTACCTTAAGTTACGTTAAATTAAGTTAGATATATTCGAGCAATGGGTAGCAAGATCAATGGCTTTAATATTGTCTTCTAAAAATTTCTTGCTGACTAGAATCAAAAAACTTTTGATTTTTTAAAAATAATTTCTTTTGAGAAATTTTGTAATGAAAGAGAAATTAGAAAGTGAAAATTTATGCAGCTAAATATTAAGAAAAATTTAAAAATATATCCATTTGTGCAAAACTGTTATTTTTAAAAAATTTACAAGCAAATTTAAAAAGAAATTTTTAACCAAAAGAAGAAGGAAAAAAAATTGTTTCTTCTTTAAATAACGTGTAAAAGAAATTAACCTAAAAAACTTAATTATTTTTGACGGAAGCATTTCGAATAAAATCAACTAAAAATAGAAGAACTGAAATACAAAGAATTCTTATTTTTATGTTCAAGATGAATATGCATTACAATATTTAGCATATATTGTCTAAGAAAAACAGTTCGCGCATAAAATTTATGAAATAAAAAATAAAGGAAAATTTCTAAAGTAAACATTTGAAGAAAACATAAACTACATATGTGTAAAGCATACTATTTAGTTGAAAGAATAAACAAGAAAATATTATGTGGTTTAAAAATTTTACTTTTGCTTGTCGCTTTTGTAAACAAGATGTCATAAAATTGTCAACATCAGGGCAACATGTGCAAGTTCTTTTTCTTTTGTTTTTAGCTTTGCCAAAATACTTTATCGTACTGTTTTAAGCGTTGGAAATGTGTAAAAATTATATGAAACGACGACGGAAATCTTAATAGCTGCCACTGTCAAGAAGATGCAGAAATTGTCATTAATCTTAGCTAAAAATGTTGCATTAGACTTGAAGCAGACATTGCGGGATTTTTCGGAAAAACAAAAAAAAACTTGTTCGCAGGCGAATCTTGGAAACTCACCAACTCTTCTCTTCTTAAAAGGGGGCCTGCCTTATAAAACGATTTTTTGATCAATATATGCGATGCTACATATTATTATAACAACGACGACAAAAAATATATTGATCTATTTCCCTGTGTTTTCGTTTAAGGAATCAATTTTTCAGAAATCATTTTTTTACTGGTTTAATAGGTGTCTAAAAAAATTCATTATTCCAGACATATTTTTTCTTGAAATTTTCGCCGTTTTCTTAACTGCTTCGAAAAGAGCGTTTGGGAAGTGGTGGTCTAACGTTTTAGCGTTTGATTTCTTCTCTAATAATCTAATAACCTTCTGGAAACGACAACCAGCATAACTCCAATAATTTCAATTTTTTTCAATTCAATTTTTTCGTATATTTTGAATGTCTTTTTCTACAGAAAGACGTAGGATTTTTCCGATAAGCTTGTTTAAACGTTTTTTTTTTTGGTCAAAAATATAACATTTTCATTATAATGTTCGCTAATCACACAAAAATCAATATTTGAAAACAAAAAAAAGTCATGCTTTAGGTGTAGACATGTAGACTAAATATTATCTACAAATACAAATTTGCACCAATAATACTGAGTGCCACAAAGATTCTTGAAGAACCCAAGACGCCTCACGAGAATGACTAGTCTTGCAAGTTTTTAATATTTTTCCAAAACAATTGTTTTTTTTTTTCAGTATCTAAATATACGAGTAATAATCTCACCAATTTTTATTTTTCTGATGCTTCTTCTTCTATTCGAAAACAATTGTCAAAAAAAACCCTTTTTATTCAAGCTGTTACATTAAGGTTAACCCTTAACATGGTTAAAGCTCCTGTAGATTAACTACATGAATTTCGAAACATAACTTGTCAGCCTGGCAAAAATGTTTACGCTGCTTCACAGTTTATAACTTTCATATTTTTATTATAAGATGGGCGGAGAGACAGACATTGCTAAATCGATTAAACATCTCACGCTGATTAAAGTCTTATACTCCATATGTTATCTAATTGTCTGCGTTACAAGCCGTGTAATAAAATTATAGCATTTCTTTTTTTGTAACGTTCATAAAAATTTCTAAATTTTTGCATTATTTTTTCTGCCAAATCAATGCACTTGAACTAAGTAAAATGCTTATAAAAATTAATAAAAAAAATAATATAAAAATTGCTTATTTTAATAATAGTGAGTCAAATAAGAGGTGAGTAAGCTTACCGTAGGATTTTGTATAAGTAAAAATTTCTTTAAATATGATTCAAAAGCAATAATGAGCTCACTACCTTACCTACAATGAAATAAGCAGAAAAAGAATAATTTATTAATAAAAACTTACATGAATTTAAAAAATTATTTATATAATATAGATTTTAATTTATTGAAGCCATATTCAATTATTATTATATAAAATACATATATTATAACGTCAGCATAGACAAATCATGTCAAGCATTCATCGCATATTATCAATTGCGCATGCACTGCAGTTGATACATACTGCTAGAGTTTAATGATTGCTAATATTTCAGTAAAGATATCAAAGAATAAAATCGTGACTTTAATGGATTCGTTGGTGGTGTAATTCTATATATGTACAACAATGAAAAATTACTAATTTAAACTCTCTTAATAGGAAACCATTTTAGAATATTGTGTAAATAATTTATATTGTAAAAAATTTTCAAAGTCGTAGATTGGTCGCGTAAATATTTGATGAATAAATTTATAAATATATAATTGTTTACACAACGATTTAGTTCATTTGAATTACTTTGTTCATAATAAGAGCGTAGAAGAAGGTGCCCTCGGTGTAAAGAGAATCATATCAGCAAGGTGAGCTAAGGAAGGACTGCAGCTTCTTCTATGGCAGTTAATACTTATTGTTTTTATTTTCATATTAGGAACAAATGGTACGATTTTTTTCTCATTTGCTATGAGTCAGACATTTTTAAAGTCCATTACGTCACAATATCGTATGTCTAAACAGTTTTTGCACATACGACTTTCCTAATTGAAAACTAATGTTTGTAGAAGCGGTGCTATTCAAACCCATATTTGAAACTCCGACGAGGTAATGCTGTTTCGTGAACAAAATGCTTAATAAATTGCGCCATACTTCAGCTTTCAACACATATTTAGATGATTGAGAATTTTATTAATTGCTTGAATGGTTGTGAAACTTGTTAGACAAGACTAAACATCATGCCCATCAATCATCGCTTTGTGTAAATAAAAATGAAAAACAGAAAAAATTACTAAAATCAATAGCACCGTTTTTAAATCAAAATCGAATTTCGAAACATAATTTTTTAAGATAGAAATTAGGAAATATAGAATTTCTTCGCTGTATATATTTTCAGATTTTTAGTTAATTCGGACTAATTAAGGGTTTGTATCTTAATTCTAGACTAATTGAACAAGTTTTAACGATTAGCCGCAGTTTTGATGAGTTGGCAAACTTTCAGTGAATGCAGACCCACGCATATATATATTAGAATGTAATGTTGAAAGAACTTTTGAATTGGAGCAAACATCTATTCTTTAGTCTTGTCATGTCCGAATATGTATTCCTCTTAACGTCATTTCTTTTTTATGATTTAAATGTCATAAAATTATCTATAGTTAGCAGTAATTACGAAATGTTGCAGTTTTATCTTGATACATACATTTACCATTATATCTCTTAATGTATTTCAAACACATATGTGGGTAATAACAGGAATTGACTATTTTCAGTAGGATAACAAAAAAGGAAACTCAGTTACCGTGTGGAAAAAGTGTATATCGAATATGTCACATAACAGTAACATCGTTAAAATAACAATAAATGCAATACACTACTCACTATCTGTAGTGGCACACATTTATGTAATTTCTTTATGTATTGTATACGTATTCCATTTACACAGTGACAGTCTGACCTATTTGTGCTAGTTTATAAAATTTAATGAAGAGTGAGCAGAAAAAAAGAAAATTTTATGCATAAAAATTTCATAGTATAACTGAGGGAGGAAAAACTCTAGGGAAATTAAAAGTCGGCATGCATTTTAAGTATATATTTTATTTAAAAATAGTAATAAAACTGAAATTAATTTAAACAGACATTTAATAAAGAAAAGCAAAAACCGTAAATTTAACGAATTTATAAAAAAATTATATTTTCCACCTCATGTTGTTGCTAATAGAAAAGGCATTTACATCTATATAAATTTATTAAAATTTTCAATTGTTATTGCCTACCTTAGAGCGGCTAAATTATTGAAAATATATTGCATTTACCTTAGGAACCTGAAGTTAATATTTAGCTTACTATTTACTTATATAATATATAAATATAAAAGCCAAGTGCGGTTTGATCTTTTAAAAAACCAAAATAGAAATTTTCCTCTTATTGAAACTATAAGTATCCAACAAAAGTGTTCTTTTTTCCCCCACAATAATGGAAAGCAGTATCATATGATAGCAATTTTTCGAAAAAAAAAATTCTTCCTTTTAGCTTGAAAACTGACTGTACATTTACGGAAAAAACGAAATGAAAACAAAAGAAATATTTTTCTTGGTAGCTAGCCAGCGAACAAAATATCACAAACCAGGCAAAAACATATTTGTGAACTTTCTATGGCTTCTGAAAAATCATTAAATTTTATTTTAATATTTAAACAACATTCAAGGACTGTCTGCTTTTGTAGCCTTTAACCAAAAATTTGAAAAGCTTCTCTTCCTTTCAGCTTGTGCATATACAAACACGACTATATGGAAATTGACTTTGTACACATACTTGGGCTATATTTAAATCAATAAAGTCAACTTAATAATTCAACAGACATGAAATAAATTTATTATAATTTTCGTATTACAATGTAGCTGCCTGCAATGCTGTTTTCTTCAATTACTCTACTATCAAAACCCCTGTGTGACTGTTGTAGCTCTTAGGCAAGTATTAGTTATTTTCTTTTTTTCTTTTAACTTTTTGATGAGAATATCTCTCCACTGATAGCAATGAATTATTATGATTCGGTAAAAAAATGTATATATGACAACTAGAAGATGCACACATGATTTATAACATTCTGTCACCACATGATGAATGAGAGTACAGATCCATACGGTGAATAGTATAGAACGTATGTCCATATGAAAACTTTTGGGAATTTTTTAATATTATTTAAATTATTCATGAAAATTAGATTGAAAGCAAAACTGGGGTACGATGCCGTTAGCTTTATTTTTTTTATTTTTATATTTATCATAACCTAATTTTTTTTGAACAAAAATATTTATAAATGTACATTAATGGAGTTTCGATTGGCTTTACAAATAGAGATTTAAATCTATTCTTATTTATCATAGAATAGTTTTAGATGCTACTTTTAGAAAATGTTGAGAGAAATAAATTTATATCGGAGTACAAGAAAACCACAAAAGGAGGGCTGCATTCATGTTTATAGTAAAAGGGTCCTCAAGAATTTTTCTGTTACTCTGTTTAGGAATATTTCCAGTTATTAAAGGCCGACTATTAAATATTCTACACCAATTAACCTTTTACGAATGCTCTTCGTAACAAAATACCAAAAATAATACCTTATTTCCATGCAAGGATATATTCTTCATAGGCAAGGTTATATGGAAGAGTATCCAAGACGTAAACTGACTTGCTCCTTTCTTAGCAAAATTGATGCATTATCAAAGATGTTATTGTTCTCCATTTTTCTCATTATGAAGTACTAAACATTGAACCTTTTTGGTATGTAATGTCCTATTTCTCACATTAAATATATATCACATTTCGTTAAAATATTTCAAAAATTACGACCTGCAGGTTGAACACAAAAATACATGGATGGATATTAAATAGGCAGATAGACAAGAGACGGCAAAGTAGCAGAAGCCCTTTTGGGCGTCAACAAACTGACATACTTCAGAGCTATTGCTTATCAACGGGAATTTTTTTCAAAAGTGTGTTGTCCACGAATTGTAGGCTGACTTATTGAACTGACATCACGTAATGTAATAGTATGTAAATAATTATATTCTTATACCCAAAGAGAAAATAAGTTTTCTGTGATTAGCCCTGATTTAGAAAAAAATTTTTTTTTTTACTCAATTTAATTCATTTGTTTGATGAGATAGCGAAAGTGCAGCATATTATTATCACTTCGAAAAGTATAGGTTTTCTTCAATATTGACTGCTACTGACAACGATTAATTGATTTAAACAATTTTTCCATTTTGAACTGATATCAATCTAATTAAGAAAAATCGATTGTCTTATACGCTTCTCTTCTTTTCGAGGACATATAGATTTTTCGCTGAAAAAGACAAAGGACGAAGGAAATAAGAAGTAGTATCGAATTTTCGAATAGTTTAAAGAAATCGGTTTGACAGACTAGCTACTATCTACTATCAGCAATGGCGAAGATTTTGAGTAAAATATATTCCATATTTCATTTAAAAATATATACTGTTTTTGTTTAAATTCGCGTTTATTTATTTTTAGGTTGGACTAGGTTTGAAAGTGCAGATTATTCATCAGTAATACCTATAATCATTACAAATAATCTCTTTTTTCATTATTAACGCAAGAAAATTTTCATTTTATACGTTTGAGTGCAATTATATGTAAATTTCTATTGAAAACATATTACAACTGATATACGTGTAGATTGGAAGGGTGTTTTTTCCAAGTAGTTGAATTTTGTTGTATTATTACATTCTCCTTTAAAGATTATGAGGAAAAGTTATTGTAAATAAGTAAAACTTCTTGCTTTGAAAAATTTGAACAGTTTTGCATAAGTCATGAGTTTTGCATTGTAATACAAGAGGTATACCATGCAATGGAAAAGTAAGTAAACCTACGCAGCTGCTTTAAAGGCATTGTAACAATTTCATGGAACATTATTTATAACTGGGAAAATTTAAATGCAATTATTTTACAATTTTGTATGTATTAAACGATTTAAATATTTTTAAAACTATTTGCTCTTAATCAGTGTTAATATTTATTTATTTCTTAAGCACATTATTATTAATACCAGGTATGAACACGAAAATTTTGTGTAGAAAATAAATGTTTATTTTATGAAGATAATAAAAATACACCTGGCTGAGATTTTATGGATGTCAAAGGGAAACTGTTGCTCTTTTCCGGAGAACCATTGCGTGTCCCATCGATGCAAACAAGTGGTACAACAAGAAGTACACGAGTCTCGTGGGTAGCACTCTCTAGTTGAGTGCTTCCAACGTGCCCGGAACGAGTTTTGCCGTATGGATAAATAGTTCTCATGTAAAAAATGGTCTTGGGTTGCTTTTTTGCGCATTTAATTTGAAACTTGTATTTTTCGAGTTGAAAATCTTTGTCAGGTGTTAAAGGAAAAAATGTGGTTTAACGGTGACCATAATACATTAGAAGCTAGAGTTAGTATCATAAGAGATTTTAAGTTTAATAGAGTTTCCTTCATTTCCTTCCGTGTCATTTTCTTCTTAAAAATGTATTAAAAAACCTAATTTGAAATAGCTATGAAAAATCCCTTTATAAGGCGTAGATGACAAAATATTCTGACCTTCTTAATACATTCGCGATTTTTACACAATTAAATTCCCTGCTTTCCTACGCTGTAATGCGAAGTTTTCAACAATTGTAGGGAGGGTTGCTACAAAAAGTGAAGCTCGCAAGTTGGCTCCGGTTCTTCTAAAAGCAGCTGGACTATTATCGCTTACGGATTATGAATAAATTTCACAAAGAGGCCACCGACATACGTAGTTCACCAATGAGCCAATCATTGCAAATATAAGTATGTTTTCATCTAAGGTTTCGGTCCGAGTTAATCAAATAAGACAACGAAGCTGTTGTAATATTAGTGAGGCAGCTTAGTGGTAACGACTTTGTGACAAAAATCGTTATTTTCTTGGACACTTTAGGGCCATGTTTTGAAATTTTTTTATGAGACCTCCTAATATTCATTTATCGAGGAAAACACACTGAGGTGGGTCGTGAATGAATGTGTGGAAATCGCATTTTATTTATTTATTTTATGTTTATTTCCTAACTTTGTAACACTGGAAGAACGTTTAGAATTTTTGGCTGAAACACATGACCTCAAACCGGAGGAACGATAACGAGAAAGCAATCATGGTTTCGTATCAAACAGCTGTCAAGGGAGATGTTTTATATATATTATTTTTTATAAATTTTAGCTCCGAACTTGTGTCGGTGCCCACTACTATAAAATTTTTTCTCGTCTCAAAGTCTTAAAATCTTAACGATAAATTAATTCAGTAATTTATTGCAAACTTGTTTTTAAATTTTTTCTCTATTAAATTATAATCAACTTACGATGGAACTAATAATTTCAAGTGAAAAGTAGGTGCAACTCATTAGCTTTATTTGAGCATACTTTCTCATACGAGGATTTTAATAAAACACCTTAAAGAACAGGTGTGGATACACAGCGTACCTTAAAGGCTTTGTAATTACTGGAAACACAATAATTTACAGAATTTGCATTACTTGTTATCATGGTTTAGTGGATAAAATGTGAAGACACGCGAATATAATTTTTTAAAAAGAATTCTCTTTTTTTGCCTTATAAACTTATTTAAACGAAGTGTGACTAGCATAAAGAAGACCTAAAGATAATTTTTTTTAGTAAAGTGTTTGTAATTATAATATTTATGTCAAAAAAATACATTAAGATGAGAAACCTAATAGTGTTTATTAAAGGTTTAAAAATGTATTAATTACTATAAACATAAAGGAAGGAAAGCGTGCCGATTAAGTTATAATATATGTTTTATTTAAATTTGCTTAAAGCTGCTGTTGTACCTTTCGAGAAAATTACTTTCTCTTAAAAGTATATAAAGCTGTTCTAAATACGTTAAGAAGCTTTAAAGTCATTAATATCTCCTACCATTTGTCCTAAGTTGAATTTTGATATTTTCCTAGCGAAAAATCATTAAAAAATACAATAAAAACTTAAAGTTGATATGAATTGAAAAAACTTAAAATTTAGCGAAAGTATTTCTTAAGAAAATTTAAATTTTAAACTTTATTAGCTTAAAAAAATGATAAGCAGTGTAATCATCAACATATTTTTTTTTAACTTTAATGCGTTATTTCTAGATCTTTTTCAGTTTATTTATTACACGATTTTCAAAGAAAACTGCTATATCTACCTTCTTTGACGAAAAAAGTTAGGCTCGTACTACCCACGTTTCCAAGTTTATATTTAGGTAAAAGTAGCAGAAAGCTAGTTTTGTTAGGAATGCTAGAGGCCTCAAAAATTTATAAAATATCTATTGAAATGAAATATTTTTCTTGTTTTGCTAAACCAGCTTTTTTTCTAATAAACTGTTCCATTCATTTGATTCAAATATTGTCAATAATATTCCTCGAAACTTACCAGCTAATCAAGTTTTGTATACTAAAAAAATAGCACGTTAAACCACCTTCGTATTTATGAACTCAACTGTCATTTCTAGGTAAGATATGTTTATTTACGAAGAAATCCTAATATTAGTTAGAACATTCCCCAATTTTATTGAATTTAATAAAATAGTAATAAATCATTCATCCTTCATACGGTTTTTTCAAGAACTTGGAAGTACTATTATGATCAAAAAACGATAGGAGCAAGTTTTCTCTGGTTCTCTCCGGCTGTGTGATTTAAATAGATTCTGACACATCAAATGAATAACAAAAAATATTATTTGAATGTGCACGTGTAAAGCCTTTCTTTAGAATTATGGAGAGGCAACTCTTGAGTTTTGAGTTTTGTGTAACGACAATTTACCTTCTCACCATCAAATAGCTTCTCGAGATCTTTTTTACTAAAAATTTATCTCATCTCGTACCGCAAATGCCTTATTTCCTGACTTTTGAATGTTTTCGACACTCAAAAAACCTCTTTGTGGGCATTCGGAGACCGGGACACAAGCTATCAAGAAATAGGTGAGACACTAAGCATCAACCATGTCAGAGGTTGGAATCATTTGAAATAAATAGGCTACAAAAAGAAGCACAAAAATGTACCAAAAAAACCGCGAAGACATAACATATCATCCATATCATTATATATAAATAACTTAATCGAATGTCCTTGCATGTATATCAATAATATATTCATTCTATTGCTCTTTTAGACCTGTTTTACATTTTATTAATTAACCACCACTTTCAGGTCCTTTAAGTGGACAATTGAGAGCCAGTAAATAGCTGGCTGTTTGGCGATCATTCAAAGTTTGGTTGCACTTTTTTGTTTTCCTTTGTCATAACGTATAAAAATCCTAAGCTGCTAAGTTGTTACAACCATACCACGTAAGTATTAAAAAATTTTGCGCTTGTGCGCGCATTCAAGTAAAATGTAGAGATATGCATGTAGTTGAGTAAAATATTTAAATAAAATTGCATTAGCACGCGACTAAAAAACTGAGCAAAAAAAAAAAGTTGAAGAAAAACCCACCTATCTGACGTACGACATGCAATTATGCAGGCTGTTTGTTTTTGCTCATGCATACAAGAATATATGGGTGTATAAATAACCACTTGACCGGTTAGCGAAGTGAATTTGTTCACAAAATATAATAAAAAGTGCAGCTTGTGTTTTTTTTCTTTGTTTTTTTTTTTTTTGTAACAACGAACCAAAGTACAAAATAGTTTAACTTGATACATAAACTCAGCAGGAGATGCCCTGCGGGCTACAAAAAGGAAAAAAAAATACCAGAAACTTTGAAATTATAAAACCGTTATACCAAGAGAAAAGCGATAAACATGAAATCCCTGCCATCCGTACCTTAACAAATAACTTTTATAGTAATCCTGTTACGAACACCATAACAAAAGAATAAACTTTGAAAATATATATAAAAGAAAAAATAGTATTCGAACTGTCCGTAAAAGGATAACAAGTCATTCAGTGAAAATCTCATTAGTTGTTAGAACGTTATAGCGGCACATCACGCGTCATCTGTTTTATAGCCGTTAACATTTTTTTTTTTTATAACAAATCTTTACAAAAAAATATAATTCAGTGGAGTATTGGGCAAATAAGCGAATACATTCGTTAACCATCATCATCATCATCAGCTAGGGTGGTGTTTCTACACCTTCCCTTCTTCTTAAGATTATTAATGTAACAAAAATCGTATTTCGTATAGAATATGATTACAGTTCACACGTTAATGCTAAATTGCCAAACATTTTATGGGGATGAACTTGGGAGTAGTCTTCATGCATACTTTAGTTACTACAGTTTATATAAAAAAAAATTTAGGCTATAAATGTAAAGTAGAAAATAAATGCACTCAACAATTTTACTACATTACTTTATATATGTATTTAAGTAGTTTGATCTAAAAGTAAAATTCTACGAATAAATTGAGCAATAAATTCTTTTGAAAAGAGTGTTTATTCACATAGTCAGACATAATATGAAAGCGATTGTATTTGATTTTGTCTATTGGGAGATGCTATACTTATACTATTACGAGAGCCAATGCACTTAGATCTCGGAATACTTCCTTGGTGAAGCAATTTAATGATTGCATTTAAAATTTTTATTTTTATTCAACTTAAGTGTGATTATGAAAAATGCCTCTTTGCGGAAATTGGGAAAATTTTAGAACTCTTGCGTTCCAACAGTCGGTTTGTTTCAACGGTTTGTTTTCACTAGCGGGGTGGAAACCTAGAGTTATTTGTAGGAAAGGAAATTTTGCTCCTGGCGAACAAATGGAGTTAGACTGAATAAACCTGTGCGCGTCTCTGAAGATAGTGTGTTTGTGAATTATCACTTCTCTACTAAAGGTAAAGTCCTTTTAGTACAGTTTATAAATAATTACTTTATTTGCATTCATTTTCAAGTTTAAATTGGACCCCATATAACGTTTAACTACCGCTGCGATTATTCCTTTGATTAATGGAAAACCCTTAATAGGTGGAATTTTCTAAGCTTTGTGATCAGACGGACATTAGAATGGTGATAGATTTTATAAATTTGGTAGTGAATACACTGACAGTTCATAATTTGATAAGCTGAAGGGTACCTTTATCAAACGATGTCTTGAAAGAAGATTTCGTACTGAAAATGGGCTAAATTAGTCAAAGGACACACCCACAGCGAAATATATACCGGGAGCACCTCTGTTTGTCTGCTTTCGCAGAGGAAATGGAGTTTTTTGCGCATTACTCATAAACCGTGGCAGATAGTTCTATAAAAATTTTCGGAAATATTGCTCTATTTGAGCAGAAATGAAAAGGATCGACCGTTGGGTATAATAAAGTATTGAAATTAATTTTTTTTATGAAAACATTTGTTATATGAAACAAGTAAGAAAGTTATGTTCGACTGTGTCGAATTTTTTATACCCACCACCCTTATCTTAAAAAAAGGAGGAAAAACTAAATTGTAATAGGTAGGCGTGACAGTGAAAAAACTTTCAATGTTTTTGCCACATTTGAAGCCGATAACTCCATTTTTGCAGATACGAGAATGTTTACCACAAACATTACACAGACAGGCAGATAGACAGACGGACAGACGGACATGCTTAAATCGATTCTATATTTGATGCTGATCAAGAATATATGGACTTTGTGGGGTCTCCGAAGTTTACTTTTGGTAGTTACAAACCAAATGACAAAATGAAATATACCCTTCACCTTCGTTGGCGGGTATAAAAAGGAAGCCTCAGAGATCCTCTAAAGTGTATAAGCGTCATTCGTCAGTCTGTCTATTTCTCTGTTTGCTTATTTATGGAATGTATGAAAATTTAAAAGAGCATGTTACAATCAGCTTCCAACGGTACATAACTTGTCAATCATGACCTTTAATACCGACTCAATTGAGATGTTTTCGGTATCAGCTAAGTTAACCTTAGTTAGATGGCGATTTGTAACATAAGAAAAAAAATGGAAATTTCGATTGGATGGGCGTGACTGATTGTTCCCGTTTTGGTAAAATACGCATGAAAATTGTTATCATGTATCTGCTGTAGTTTATGAATGAAAGAAACGAAGATGTTGCCAGTTTATGTTTTATAGTAAATGATCGGCTTGCCCCACTTTCAATAGCAACATATGTGATTTTGTACAATTTAAACTCATTTTAAAGATGAAAAAAAATGTTTACCAACGACATTAAACGACCGGACGCACTTAAATTGATTCAAAATTTGAGTTTAATGAAAAATAAATATACTTCGCTAGGCTTCTCAAGCTTCCTTTTAAGTGTTTTGAAATAGTGAATATACCTCCATCCTTCGGTGGTGGGTATAAAAAAAGTTCGCATGATATTTATATGTATTTACTTCAAATAGCTTTTACCGGAGATTCTTGCTTGATGGCATTATTTCTAATACAGAAGACTTCGAATCCCTACAAAGTTTTCTATAGATTTTATTTAACCTTAAGGAGAACGATATTTTATTTCATTTCCTAAGTGTGTTTGTCCTCTAATCTAAACAAATGTTGATGACATTGTGTTTACGTAGAATACAAATCACAGTTCCTATGGCAAGCAGAGCTTTTGCATTTTTCTTAAAGCTTAGAGGAATAGCGTAGCATCAATAGATAGAATCTATTTGAAAAATGTGTACCACTACGAACAGTTAACGGATTTAAGTTTTGCTTTCTGAAGCGTATAGTATTTTACTTTTTGTCTTTTCTCTTTTCCAAGGAAACATAAAATTGCTTTTTAATGTAAATATGTTTGTTGAGTGTTCTTAAGGGCAAAAAAATCTTTAAGAAAATATTTATTTCTTTTAAGTTTTTTTAAAAAAAAAAGAAAAATTATTTTGTTTTTCAATCTTCAGACTTAATAGTATACGATATGATAAGTATTTAAAGTGAATTAATTAAAATTTACTGAACTTATTTCAGTTGTTTAAATAAATAATTTGTTAACATCCTGCGTTATCGTTGTATAGATTTGTTCTAGTAATTTCTTTGTATTGCCTTTCAGTTCTATGTACAAAAATGACGGAAAAGAGTTTTGTTTAGCAATTGTTAGTAATCGTTTATTATCCCTGAAGTGCAATCAAAGTAATACAATGCCTCAGCAGTAAGTAACTGAGTAGTTGCTTTATATTCAATCCTCTTCGTAGTACAAAAACCCGCAAAAAAAAACAAGAGAGTGACTCTGATGTATTTAAAGCATCTTAAATCGAAAATAATTCAATTTTATTACTTTTGGTTTTCTTCTCTTTCAATTTTCTTTCTTTCTTCGTTCGTCCGTAAACATCTTTCAATCAGGAGGCATTTCCTCTGTTTGCCTACTTTTCAATGTCTTTGTTGACACAAAAACATAGATATTTCAAAGGACACCGTTTTTATCGTATATTTTGTATGAAAAAAAAAATCGCTTTCTCAAGCTACAGAAAAGCATGTCGTTGAAATGCCAAAGGCTACTTTAGCAGTAATACAATGCAATAAGTAACACTAATATGGTTTTTCTTCTTCGTTCGCGCGTATAACCTAAATAACTGTCTCTGTCTACGTACGTTAAAGATTTACTGAAACGAAGTTATGTCAACAAATATTTTATTAAAAGAGAAATGTTATTGTTAGTCAATGAATAGATGTATAGTCGAAGCGGAAAATAGACATCTGTAGTATAAATATTTGCCACATACGTAAGCTAAATAGAACTCTTGCGGCTAGCTCAGTCATATGTTCCGCTAGGGCCATCCGTTATAAACTAGTACTATAACAGAAAAATTTTTTCAACAGAAATTTTTTAAAAACTGCAGGAAACAGGAAAAATGTTAGAAAACTGATGTAGTTAGAAATTTTATATAAAAGTACATATTCACGCTAAAGTGCATTAAATTAATTTATTTCTAGTTTTCAGTGAAGGTCTTCGTCATTTCGTTCTTACTTACTTCGACATCTGAGGAAATGTCGATCAATGTCAATGGTAGACATTTCGAATATTGCTGTACATCGTAAACTGACTAAAAATGTTGATACGAAAAAGCTGCGTGCAATGTGCGTTACGTATCAGCTCATAACGGATGGAAAGCAGTGCCTTGAGAATATTTCAATCGAGTGTTTGGCGATGTTTCACAATCGTCACGCCTTTGCGACGATAATATCCATGGATCCATTATTACAAACTTGTGACGAAGAAACATTCAAAATAGTTGACTGAGAGGAGAACATGAGTTTCAAGACGAAAACGCTTCCATCTGCTGACAGGACTGTAGCGTCGTGATTTTGATCAGAGCCATTATGCAGCGCGTCCATATTTGGCAAAAAAGAAACTCTTATTTCATTAAAACAACTCAGAAGTTTATCAATTCCTTATCGCAAAAACCGAAGTCAAAGGGTTCAAAGATGAATTGCTTTCTGCAGATTTAAATCACTTGAATTGTTTGCTCTTTTCAAAATTCAAAAAATGGTTCGTAAAAGAATTCAAAGCAATGAGGAGATGGATTTTGTGAGGTGTGCTTCGATTTTCAAAGGCTATCGAAGTTATTGAGCATAGCAGAGGGCCTACCGCAAGGGGCTAAAAAGAGACTATGCTGAGAAACAAAAATATTTGTCTATAAATTTTTTGCATTTTCTATGCTAAGTAGGATGTTTATCGAAATATCTTGATAATATTCTTAAATCGATGAAGCTCGCATAAAACCGACCATAGAAATTAAACCAGGAAAACAGTATGGAAAAATGCAAAAATTTCAATGTAAGTAGAGTAAGTATTTTTATAAAAATTGCGTTAAATTTTTATCAGAATCCCCTACAAGCTAAGGGTTAAAATTACTTTGTTCGATATTTATTTAACACAAATACTATCAAAATTCGTGGATACCCAAGCTTTGCTACGAACCAGTTATAGTTTTTTTATTTCATCGTTTTAGAAAGCTTAGGTCAGCTACTCAATTAGATGGATACGAATTTATCGTCTAAAGACAAATGAGGAAACAAATGACCATTGATAGGTATACATAGAGAGATTCCTTCTCAGCTTCTGCCAACGCCGAGTCATAACTCTTAGACAAAGCAACCAGTAGAGTTTAAAAAATATATGGTCGTCACTACAATCCTCAAGCGCTGTTTGTTGTATTGCATTGTTATACAACAAGGGTTGTTGTCATCATATCGCTTTTGTTTGTGTTCCTACCAGCAGATGTAGATTAATACAATAACAGCGGGTGTTGGTTGTTATAATTAAAGTGTGACGTGTGTCCTTTTACCGAGCAAATGAGTTTAAAATAAAAGATATGATTAGATGAGAGAGCGTGAAAACATATAATAAAGACTTCAAATAGAAATGAAAAGAAATCTTTCAATTCAATGCAATTGGTAAAAATCTTTTGTTAATTCATTAAAATCAGCTGTTTAAAAATTGTTTTTAAGCTTTTTACTAAATATTTCAAATATAACTAAGAAAGTCTTTTGCTATTCTGTGGTTAATCTCCTCTTAACTTTAATTATATTCTGTTCTAAATCTCCTTAAACACTTAGTTTGATTGTTTTTATATTATGTATATGTAAGACTGTTTTCTACTTTATTTTATAATCAATTTGTCATTTACTTTTGGTTTGCTTTGTGTCTCATAGCACGTGAGTCTTTTAAACAAAAAACTAATTTTTCTTCTTAATGATTTATGTAATAATCTACGGTTACACTTCGTGGTTGTTGAGAATGATTGAAGATAGAATGTAAAGGTCTTTAAACGATTATATATACAAGTTTGTCGAGTGGAATTAAATTACAAAAGATGTTACTTGAAATAAATAATTTAACATTAATGTGCTAAATAAATCGATTTGCAAGCAGGTTTTTTACAAAAGAAAAGTTTGTTTATTTATTTTTTTTTTCTTATAAATCTTTTAACACAAATCTGATAAAGGCAGATTTATTTTTTAATGTCATTTGGAAAATAGATCGATTACGGATTAAGCGGACAAATGTAGTTTAAAGAGAACAAACCAAGAACAAATTATTTTTCATCTTTTTCATTTATCTTACGCATAATGAAGACTATCCAATGTTGACTTAGAAAAAAAAAACAACAAAAATTATATGAGACTAAATATATTCGTTTTTGGTCGATTTTTTCATACTCTTCGCAAGCTAGTTTTCCAAAAAAATAAGAAAAGGTAAACGCAATACCTTACAGAAGAGTAATCATTCTATTCTGTAATACTTAGAATAAAATACAAAAGCATTAACATAACATAGTCTTAACATAACCTTAGCTACGCATAACATATCGAAATCTGTTACGAGTTATATCAGTTATTACTACCTGTTATCTTATGTTAAGCGCAACGTACAAATACACAAATACTTAGAATCAAATACGGAAGCATTTACATAACATAGTCCTAATGTAACCTTATCTGCCATAAGATACCAAAATCTACAACGAGAGTTAATGCAAAACACTTCAACAGAACGTTTCATAATTTTATAAAGAATGAAAGGCTATCGCTGAGACGGTATATGGTTTTATGTGGTTACGATTTTAAATGTAAGAAGTTTTGTATCCCAGTAGAGAAGTAGAAAATTTACTCATTCAAAGTATATTATTCTTCAAGTTATCCCAACTTTTACCTCACGCTTATATACAACATTTGAAATAAGAAGACAATGTAAAGAGCTTTGACTTTGGGTTATAGCTTCCTACGAATATTAAATGAAATCAATTGTGTGTGTCCTATCAGAAAGTGTAACAATCTTCCAAACACCAGACTTTTGCATTTACTGCTGATTTAAAAATCAGCTGATGCAAGAATATCTTTCGCAAATATTCTTTACAACACCATAAAAATGCGAATAAAATTCTTAAGATTGCTGACCAAAAATCGATGCAGTTATTTTGCATTAATGAGATAGCAACACTAACTGGTAGTACACATAAAGCATTTTCATCTTCTAGACAAATTTTTTAACATAAAGCATTATGATCTTCTAAACTAATTTTTAACTACGGAGTTTTAATTTTGCCGAAGAAAGGTAGATTCTACATTCCACACATTCTACAAATATTTGCAATTAAATTCCGCATATTTTTCGATAAAATTTAATAGTCGTCAAAACAAACTTGTTACAAATCTTAATAATTGAAATATTCAGATTACTATCTATTTATCTGAGAGTTTACGGATGTTCTTGAATTCCAGGCACTCTACGGTTTTGACTATAAACAGGCCAGTACACTGAAAGAATATCGTTTGAAAAACTATATCGAACTATTAGTAGAAATTGAATATATTTCTTACCCGGAACATCATCCAATAATAAGATAAAACAAAACTCAAAATTGACCAAAAATGATTACAAAATTCTTAACCATTTTTTCCAATCCAATCTAATTGAATAACAGTTACTTTCATTTGTGGTATCCAGTTCCGTTTTGAAAATTCTTTAGAGAATTTTAAAATTTCTTAAATTGAAATTGAATTAAGACATAAAGTTGCCATTTAAAACTCTTACTACTATAGCTGAACCACGTAGATTAAGTTTGAAACTCTAGACTATTTGCGCTCTCAATGCCTGAAGTATTAGAACGATTACCGTAAAAGGAGTAAAAATTTTAAACTACCCGGTATTAAATAATTTAAAAACGAACAGATGTCTATATGAGATTCCTCACGACTGCTTGTATGTGGTTCCACTTGAATGTGGTACTTTACGTTCAACGTAACATACTCCAAATATTAGAGCATATTAATCACAATTGATCCGAGCAAATATCATTTTTCAGCTGAAGTACTATTGATATTATATTTTCTGAAAGATTGAGAGAACCTTAAAAGTTTCTATTTCCTTACTTAAAAGACTTTAGGCAGATAGCACGTTTCTGCTTATATAATTTAATAAAGGTTTGCCTTTATCTCCTTTTGGCTAATTCGTAATGAAGAGGATTTTATTCAAAGAAATAAAGCCATTTTACACACTTTGACATTTCACTTTACAACGTAGAACCATATTGAGAATCCACCTAAGTAGAAAGCAACACTTTTTACGTTTGCTATACAATATGCTTTGCAAAGTAACCCTTCTTGATAAACTCATCAATACTGCACCGGCATCTCTGAGTGATATACCTGCAAAGACTTAAGTGTACATATTTGATTACTCTTGGTTAACCTGATTTTAAGATAAGAGTTACTTACAGTGACAAAGTAAACAAAGTATAATAAAACTAAAGACTATAGGTAGTAAATATTGTAGAGACAATACCTCTACTTATTGTTCATGTGTAACAAAAAAACTTATGAAGGTAAATAAACTTTGTCAACACTACTCTATATGTAGAGAATAGCGAGGGAGAATAGGTTAATATCCTCATAAAATTTATTTCTTTTAATACTTTTTGCAACAGAATTCTTTAAATATTATCTTAAGTAGAACAAAATTGTCAACATAAAGAGAAAAAGGAAAAGCCAGGAATTATTTCATATTTACATTGATCTCTATATTTGTAAATAAATTGTTTTGGGCGACGTAACATATGCAATATACAGATATAATTCACGTGTTCTTGTGTGTGTGCGTATGTGATGCAATTCCAGTTTCTTATTATACTTTTTCAAATTCAGTTGCTTTCTTTATATGTGTGTACAGTAATCGATCAATATTTACATTTACATAATATTAGGTTGGCAGGAAAGCTCTGTCGTATTTTAAATAAAATATTGGAATCTAAGGTATTCGATGTCTACCTCAGCATTCAAATGGTGGATACCGAAGTGCTTTGCAGTTGTTCTAATGGTTATATGTGCGTCACTCTCCAACATGAGACTGAAATTCCCAGAAAGAAAATCGTCTGTGTGCAAACATTTATATCTTCGCCTTCCAAACTGTCATATAAGTTTTTACAAACAACCGATACGTTGCTTCCCTTCTGGAACTAATTCCAAATGCAATGTTTTAAATGGGTTTTATCCATTGCCATCTTATTCAATCTGTACTTTGCAACTAACCGATGAAATTCATTGAAAATAGTTCGCTTATATCTCACTAGAGGCATGTAAAGAATACGATCTTACATGAGGTATTTTAACTGTTTATCTTAACCTGAGTGATAAAATAATCTCCAGGTAATAAAATACGACCGAACTTTCCAGCCTACCTAATATTTAAGATGATTTTTGTATGCCGCACTCTACGATTCGTTCTGTAATAGTTTTCAGAAAGACTAATCAGTTATAAAGGACTGTGTATGTGGAAGCGGATTTAAAGCATGTGTTCCAGTTTGTTGATTTGAAGATACGATAACTGTTTTGTTGAAGATTCCAAAAAATTAGAAAATATCAAGAATGAAATTTTTCTTTTTGAGGATTATTTACAAGTGATAAGCGTAGATATAAAGAATGTCAAGGTAGATCGCTTGAAATTGATATGAATGTATTATTACTTACTATTATAAATCTTTCTGTCGGATTTTCCTCCGCAGAAGACCCCATAGCTATTTTTATATTTTATTTAAGAGAGAAAAATTAAAATATTCTGTAACTAAAATTTAAACTATCATATGAAAAGAATATGAAAAAGAAAATTTTGCTATATTTTCATAAGTAAGAGTCTTTATTTAAAAGCATTGGCGGCGAAGAAAGTTTTGGATGAACTTGTGCCATACTTGGTAGCGTGGTGTAATGCGTCGTCTTCTCGTAACTATAGCCGGGAAATAAATCAAATTCACGGTAAATACAAGCAGAAATAATATTCCTTATTATCAGCTTCATCCGGGAAGGGGAAGAAGAGAATTTACAACGCACCACTCTACTGTAACAATAAAAATGGTAATTTTACTACTACGATTCAGATTCAAAATAATTCAGCGTGACAAAACCTGTATATATCATATTTGGAAGTTGATACATACTAAAGAAATTCAAAATTCGAATACAATACTTATTAAAGAATTCTTATTTGGTTTCTTCAAATTGAAGCCTTTTTCTGTTTGTGTTGGTTGACCGATTGAAATCGTTTTCATGTTGGTCACTTAGCAACGGCAAATATTTGAATTAACTTCAGATCGGTATTAGTTATAAGTTATAAATTATTGTTACCATACATATACCATAAAACACGTTATCATTATTTATGTACATTTACTCTGTTATCACTATCAATACGTATTTTCTATGTTGCAATTGTCCCTTGTTAAAAATAAAGTGAACGCTAGAGTTTAGCTTCCGAACTTAATTTTTGCGAAAATGGGAGTTCTGATGACACGCTAAACACGGGCGATTAGACTGACCGAGTCGAAATCTTTTCATAATTAAGAATATACTTACACTTACTGGTATATAGTTATTTACACATGAGTCTTCTATCCATATTAGGACTTGGGAAGACAATAGAGATTTTTGGATTCAGATAATTCCTTTTAAGTTGCTTAAGTAGAAATTTGCTTGCTAATCTGCATTATCGTGCCAGGCATAGGTAAGAAATTCATATGCTTAGCATTTTGATATAATTTATTAAATTTCTGCTGAGATTATTCATATTTCGATTGTATCAATAAATCAGAAATTTTCTGACTTATCACGGCGACATTCTCATAATTTTCGAATCCATGGGTTGTTATTATCACATATGTATTGTTCAACTTTCATGATATTATTTTATTGAAATTTGAAAGAATAAATTTACATCGCTTCTAATGTGATTGAGACAAACAGTAACTAATTAGACGCAAGTCTGTAATGTTTTCTCATACATAAGTATAAATTAGTCACTAACACATAATTATTTCAATGCATTTTTCGATTACATAAAATTTAATCGCAAATGTTGTTTTATTATATTAAAACTGAAGATAAGTCACTCATAAATGTATGTTCATTGTTTTAACAGTTCCTTTTTAAAGACTTTTTTTTATAACTTAATATTCTTCTAAAGTACTTCTCCTAATATATGCTATTATTCTATAACGACCGAGCAACTTTAATGGTTAAAATGATGACTGTTCGTATTGTTATAGCAGAGAATAATTCACTGTGAAATATTTTTTTTTTTTATTTCTCTAAACTTTTTTGACGAACAAATATTTATACAGCAAATAGAATAGCCTTTCATGATCGTCCGAAAACGCTACTGTCCTAAGCATTATTTTACTCAACAAAATTTTTTTTTGTCGGTATGAATTGTACTAGGCGAAGTGTAAGGTATTTATTTGTTGACCTTGACCTTCGGCGATAATCTTTTTATTTACCTTTGTATGGCCAGCTTTCGGAAACTTATAGTTTATAATTTATGTTATGTTTTGTTGGCCTTAAAAAGTTTATTTTAAGCTTGAAATACGCTAATTCCTGGTTAATTATTTTATTTTTAAAAATCATCGAGCTGGCGATTGTTATAAATACGTAGACAGCATTTAATTTTGCTTATATAAAATCAATTTTAAACGGGATTTTTTCACATTGAATTACTACCAAATTGTCGCCGGAACCAAATTCATAAAATCAGAAATGTAGAGAGGTTCTGTATTAAGCCTATTTCTTCAATTCATCAAACAATGATCTTCAAAATGCAAAGTAAGTTCATCTAGGCAATGCTAAAATGAATCCTCATTACAAATCGAAAGTGTTCGTAAGCTCAGTCCATTCATTGTGACGGTCGATTTTTGAACTAAGTGTTAGTTTAGTCTTTGTTTATCAAAATCACCTTATTTCATACCATGTCACCTTGCATCTAGTCAAACTAAAATTGCCACGTCTCCAGTGACACTAACTAGCCTTCGCAATAGTTAACTATAGTAGCAATAGTTTTTCTTTTTTATAGGAAAAGCAATTCGGTGAATGGTAAGATAAACTTATTGATGCCTTCCTTTATCCTTTATTTTATCGCAAAGAAAATGTGTTTCCACTCCATTTAACAATATCTTTTATTTAAATCTAAATCAAAAGATCCTTATGAAAGAACATCTTTGATTAAAGTTCTTGATATTTTCGACACACATGTGTTTACCTTAATTTAACTGTGATCCCGGAAAAAATTAATTATTGCTCATATTTTTAAGTGTAACAATCTTTCAATACGGATTTCTTGTTCATTTCTTACGGTTGACTTAACGACACACTATTAAATGATTTGAAATTATAATTATAAAGGCTTCGATCTTTTATCTCCTTGTTGTTCTCTCCCTCTTCTTCTGTCTTTAATGAATTAAATACTAACTGTGTTGCAAAGTATTGCTCGCTAATGTATCATAAATGTTTTTGATTTATGCCGTTGCATCTATTTAAATTTAAGCAGGAGCTAAAAAAGAAAAAAGAAAACAGGATAATTTTTCATAGCGTAAAATATTTCATGGCGATTAAAATTTTTGCACGTTTGCAGAGATTTATGATAAACAAAACTTTTTTATGATCTTAAATTTTATGGTTTACTTATGCTGAGCGTAATAATTTAACTTTATGGGTTTGTGTATCAATGTGTATAGGGTATCGACCGGTAAACTTTTGTGGGAAATTTTATGGTTTTTATGAAATTGAAAAATAATTTGCTGTCCTGGTCAGATTTATAATCATGAAATGCTTTAAAAGCATATGAAAAAAGCTTAAATATTAAGCAAAAAATTATGTTTGGCTTACACCAAAACTTTTACTATTCACTACTTCCTTATTTTTATTATAAAAAAAATAAAGAAAAAAATATTTCATCAAAAATATATATGTCAGTACTTTGAACATAAAATGTTAGGTAAGTATAAACATTATGTGTGTAGCATAATACATAACTATTACTCTGACATAACATACATTTTATGATTGATACTTTAAAGTATACACATACTAGATGTAGTATACTCGAGGAATAGCATATACAACGCACAGAGAACACAGTAACGCAAAGCATTATTATATATCGCACATCGCTATGCTTAACACCTTCACCTATTTTTGTTTTGAAATACCAAAAATTAGACTTTCGTTGTCATATCAAGAACTATTTTTCATTAGGATCCTTATATACAAAGAGAAATAGTTTAATGTGATCTAAATTTAACATAGTAAGTCTTAAAAAAAGTATGTTCAGCGTGAACTTTTAGTCGCAATGTATTGCATTGTGTTCACTTTTTGGAGCCCAAATAACGAGTTTGAAGAATTTTTTACCAACTGCACATCATTTGTAAACATTTTTAAAGCGTTCACTGTCAAACAGTGATGAGCTGTAACGTCAGAGGATTAAATGATTATAAGAGCGTACGTACACAAGTAGATTATAAGTTTCTATCTATTTAGCAGTAAGGTTAGTGCAGTAGGAAGACTGTGAATAAATTTTATGTGAAAAATAATATTTTAGATGTGGACTTAAGCTACCCTTCTTAAGGCAGCTCTGCCTGACGTAAATGATCAAATTTTGTCCCAGACTCCCGATCTAGGTGATATGGCAAGTCTGCTCTTTTTGAAATGTTCTACGAGGGAACAAATTTATTTTCTTTGCTTCTTATAAACACATGGATTAACAAACAGTACCTTTACATATAAATCTAAAAATACTTCTAGTTCTTTCGATCTATAAAAGAGCAGATTTTATTCACTTTCCTCTTTATACTAGAGTGATTTAAATAATATGAAATCAAGAAGAATAACATATAGAATCTTTTCGTATTAACCTAAAAATAGCTCCAACTCTTTCTTGATCTGCCAAAGAGCAATTTTAAATTTCAAAATGTTCTTTGCCATTTAATTGAAACCAAAATAAATCTTTGAGTATTCAAACGTTAACACAACACTAATTATTCTTAGGTAAACAAACATTTATTAAAACTTAGTTTATAGCGTTGATGATTTTCTTCTTGTTTTTGTTTGTTGTTGTCTTGTTGCAAGCAATTTATGTGCACCTAAGAAGAAAATTTGCAAAATTGTTTGCATGCCATTGAAGAGAAAATGAATATTTTTGTGGGGGTGGGCGACATCGAATTGAGGTTAAATAAAGCAGGTCAGAGTTAAGACATGAAAAATTGGCCAAACTATGTGTGCACGGTTTTATGAACAGTAATTAAAAATTTAAAGAAAAAATTGTATTTCAAGAAAAAAAAGCAGAGAGAACCTTGTCTAAAGAAATAATCAATAAATATATTTAGGCATGCATAAGTATGTTACATATAAAATTAAAAACTTTACATATACGAACTTTATTTTTTTAAATAAATTGTTAGGCTTACTTGCACGAGTTTCAAAAAGAGAATTAATTACGTTGAAGAAATTTTTATTCAAAATATTGAAGATCCTACAGACATTTCTAAGTTAAAGAATGATAGCACTTAAGGGGTAACACTACTGTAAACTTTTCAAAAATTTTTTATTTTTTTTTTTTGCTTAATAAATGCTTTGAAGGTGGGGAAACTTAAAAAGATTTCTTCCAGGAAATTTCGCCTGAACAAGACTGCCTCTGTTAAATGTAACTCTACTGGGAAGTTATAGTCTATATTGTCCTAGATATTAATTTCTGACTCTCGCTTTCTCTCTCTCTCTCTCTCTCTTATCGAATACACTAAGAAGTATTCCTCGAAAGCATTTATAGTAATTTAGAAGCGTTTCCGAATAAACCTGCTATTGTACCTTCATTGAGGAAATATGAGAATGAGAGCGATTCGAAACTTCTTGACGCTTCTATCAAGGAAGTTGTAGGTGTAGGATGAGGTTTCTGGAGTTGGTTATGAAATCACCCATTGAATTATAAATTCTACTGTCTTCTTCTTTAACATTGCCCAACATGTGGAGAATAAAATTTGTTAACCCGTTTTTGGCAAATATAGCCGAAAAGGCACTTCCGAGCAAAAAATCATCGAAAAAAGTGAATGAGGAGAAAAATTTAAATATCAAAGGACAGTTTTATGATCCTTACATTGCAGGCTAATAGAAAAAATACGGGAATATTTTTTGTAATAAAAAACGAGCCACTTTTGTTGATCGAAGATTGAACTTCTTCAGCCAATCACACAAGACTCAATATATTTACAAAATCGTGCTTGCTTCACTTGACGTAGGAATACAGAACAATAAAATTTTTTTTGTTTTCTAATTATTTTTAATTTTTATTTTTTATTTATTTTTACATTATTTTTATTTTTTAATTTATTTTTAATTAATTTGGATCACTTACACTGCATTGAGTTAAAGAGATTGGCTACGATGTTATCATTTTTCAATATTTTTCAAAAAGAATTTTTTTTTATATTTAAATATATGCTTAATAACCTTTTAAAATATTGTTATTCTATTATCTATACTTCCCTTAAAAAAATTTTTTTTCTTTTTTTTAGGGTAACAACAAGGCGTTATCACTTAATGCAAACTTGAAACTGGTTATATATATATATGTATGTATGTTATATATATAGTTTTAAGCCCTTTAAACCAGATAGTGAAGCAAAATAACTTTATTAGATTTTTTTTATAAATTTTTTTTACTCAATATAAGTTACCAGAGGATATCAAAGTTTTTGCCAAAATGAAAAGTAGAACGTAAAACAAAACGATGTTAATGAATCTGTCTAAAGTTGTGAAAAACAATCACCTTCAGTAACAGTTGACATGATTTCTTGCTTTCTAACGTTTTGTATCTATTGAAGGTTTACTAACTTCTTTATACTGTTTGTAACATTTTCTTATATTCCATACGTTTATAAGATTTTGATTCTTTTTAGTCATCTCTTGCCTGCTTGGCTATCTAACAATCCGTCCGAAGTGGTGCACGATGATCTGCAGGCACGCGTTTTCGTATATTGTTATATGTTTGTGTCTGCCCTTTTATTTATTCGTTTATATGTTCACTTTCTCCTGTATGTACGAACGTCATTAACTCCGTCTTTCTATATTTTACAAGAGTTCTGAAAGGTTTATATTATCACTAAAAGCCTTCTCTTATCCAATAGATATCACAAAATTCGGTAAAAATCGATTAATTTACCTTTTGATTCGCTGAAGGTTATTTGTTGGTAATAGAAATTTGCGCGATTTCAAACATGAAAAAAAAAATTCTTTTTATTTCTTGTGCAGATAGCAGCTGTAGGCACTTATTTGTTTGTGAATGGCTACTAATAGGAAGTGCTTAACTAACTAGAACATCAGTGAGTATAAGGAAAAGTATAAACGAAATGAATTTTCTTTTTGAATTTTTGTTTATTGCATTTGATATCGCAATTAAGAAAAAAAACTCAAATAAGTAAAATTTTTAAGAGATCATCTAGGAATAAAACAAAGTTAATAAATTTTAGTAAAATAACAAAAATACACTTAAGAGAGATTTTATTAAATTTTGTATAAAATTTTCAAAATTTTACTTAAATTACAAATAAAATAATAATAAGCCAAAAAAAGGCTGTAATCACATGGAATGAAAGTTTTATTTGTTTAGCAAATTCTTTGAAACATTAAAGAAAAACTCTTTTTTTTTATGACCAAGGGTCAATTGGTGGCACACAGTCGGTAACAATAGGATCGTCTTCATTGTCATTACTAGAAAGTATCCAATCAACGATAGTCCAAAAACCAGTACCTTTCAAGAATTTATTCGCAATGGGTACTAGATTTTCTTCAACTAAATCGGCTACAGCGTCTTGATTTTCATTTACGAAAGTTTCCACAAAATTCTCCAGTTGACGATTGACGAATTGATTAATACCTCCTTTGCCGAGCAAGCCATTTATTTCGGAGTTGCATTTTTCTAAAGAAATCTCTGTACGCAAAGATGTAATTTTAATCGAACCCCAAAGTATCGGCATATTATACTTTAAGACGCCTGCTATACGTAAATTTTTTACGCCAACATTGAAATCTCCGATACCTTCGTATTTGACTAATAAGCCCAATTCGCGTAAGGCGTTCAAAATGGTATCGGTCTCATATCCGTCGGCTGAAGCCTGCACATAGCGGAATAAAAAGTCAAAAGTGATTTTTGAGGTGAACATGTTGAGTTTAAATTTTTTGATTTTAAATTTATCTAAACCGTCAACACGGAAACGATTGACTTTGTCAGTAGTGCTGAAAAGTATAGATAAGTTTAAGTTTTTTTTTTTTGAAACATTCTTAAGAACGCATGTGAATGATAATATTTACTTTAAAGGACCCGTTTCGAAATGTAATTCACCTTCACGTAACTTTAAAGGTGCTAATGGTGGTATACCGTATTCTGGCCAGCCGCAAGGCATTTCTAACGCCATTTTACGTAAAAACCGACGTATTTGCCAAGACAAAATGAAACGTGGATCAGCTAAGTGAAGTTTCAATTTACAGAAAATAAATTGGTTCTGATTTGCAATTCAACTCTCGACTTACTTTCTACTTCATCATTATTGTCAGCCTCAAGTAAATCGATGCCATCCTTCTCTTCCAAGAGTGCTAAAACATGTTGATCTATATCGTAAGCCTTGGAGGTTAGCAAATCTTTACAGCTGACCGTTACGGCAGCGAATATCAAGAATAAGAGAAAGCGCATAATTTTACTTTTTACTGGTATTGCTTTCTACTCACTGATATTATTGTTCGAATTCAACGTTATTTTATAGTTGCCCTTTACAAATTAATTTATGGTCAGGGAGGCATGATCTTATCAAAAGGTATTCGTATTTTATTTAGTTTTCGCTTTTTTTACTAAAGATTACGTTAACCATTAGCTTAAAATTAAATCACATCATAAAGTTTACTGATGACTATCAGGAAATAAAATAATAATAATAATAAGGGATAGTTTCTTAATATTTCAATTATAATCTATACTTAATCCAATATTTTTAGAAGAAATGCGATTTAATTTAATTATTTTGTTATTAATAAATTTTGCTGAAAGTTCGTAGAATAATTCTTAATTTATATTTCATTTATTTATTTAGATTAGATTTTAGATTTATTTAGATTAGGAGCATTGTTTTTTTTTATTATACCTAACACCGAAAGATGAGAGAATTTTAGATTTGACCTTAGGGATGGGCTGTAGCAAACTTCCTACGTACTTGCTTGGAGGTTGGCGCACTAATATGCTTGGGCCGAAGAACCCTGTTGAAAAGACCTAAAAGATCGTAATATTCGGAATATTGTAACGAAATTTGATCTTTAGCCGAAGAACAAACACTATTAAAAATGCATTGGTTCGCGAACCATTTTTCCGATCATTCCTTATATTATATCTTATTTTGAAAAACCCGTTATATGAAAAAAATTTGTTTTTAGTATTTCACGGTAAAAGTCAGTACAATTTATTTTAGATTTTAAGTGAATTTAGAAAATTTGGAGGGGTTGGGAATTCCCATATAAAATTTCTTACGAAACATAATCTTTTAACTGTCAACAAAGCCGAATTTTTAGAATTTCATGATGCAGAATGGTCTGCCGTGGCATGTTTGGACTGGATAGATATCCGTCCCCTACAAAGGTCTTTTCAAAAGTAAACTTTTACATGGTAATACATTTTACTTTTCCATATTTTATGACGAAGATAAATTAAGGATAATAAGTTCTTGACACAAAAAGCAATACTAGGTGTACTAAATTTGGATCAAGTCGGTTTAGGTTTTGGTATTTGGGTTCCTATGAAAAGTAAGTATTTACTTACTAAGCAGATACCATTTTTGGTATTTTATGATAGAGACGGTTGAACTCTTATATTACGCGAAGGAATATGGAACATTTAATGATCAGCCTTAACTTACTACAAAATTTTTACTTGGCTTTTTTGGGGGCTTTATTCCGAAGAAAAGATGACGAGTCCACTTCTACAGGTATTGCCTATAGTTAGGTACTATTTTTTCCTCCCTTCTGACATAATACGAGTTCCAATGTTTCTAACTGTCTAAAGATACCTTCATAGCAATCGAAACCCTGCTCTGATAGGCAATAAGTCATCTACTAAAATCAGTTGCGATCACAAGTAGTAATATGTAGTGAATACAGGTTGGTACAATCCACTATTTCTTCGACTCGAGCATTGGTTCTCGTCTAAAAAGATCAACCTATAGTAGTACATATTGCATAATAATTCATACTCTGTTGTTTTCCCAAAAGCGCGTCTTCATAAATTGTCTGCTTAACATGTAAATGTGACGCAAAAAATGGTCATAGTTTTTATTTGTAGATTGCATATCTGAGTACAATCGTTGGTTATCACCCGCTGCAATTTGAGGGAGCTATTCTTTATATGTATTTTTAGTTTTATTTTTAGTTTCTTCTTTTTTGCGCACAGTTATAAACATATTCAAAGCTCCTTAAGACTACGTTTTATGTGCTTCAGAAAAATGATACTTCTTGAAAACTTAAAGGTAAACGATGACATTTTAAAAAGTTTGGTTCGTTTATGATTCGATGGAATTCAATGTAACGAATGTTCTCTACTATAAATCCTTTAAAACTTACTAACTCAACTAAAGTTCGAATTGATGTCCGTTTCAGATCTACAAAGTGTACAAAGTGTTGATTTCTACAAACACCCGAAGATTTTAGTTGAAACCATTTCCATACTAAAGAAGAAATCTATCTTTTAAATTTTCAAATGTGCATAAAAAACATTTTCAAGGTAATAAATAAAAACAATAATTGCTTGAAAGTTATTAAATCCTGTCTTTATATTATTTGATCAATTTTCCATATTTTCAATAAATAATTGTTTGCTTATTCTTTAGAATCCAGGGGGCTGGAGTTGGTTTACATTTACTATTTGAATTTCCCAACATACCCAGGACATTCCACAATTTTTTGCCCTTCAGCAACGCATTAGCTTGTGGTACAAATAATTTTTCAATTGTATCACTTATTTCCTCTTGATAACCGTTTACAAAAGTTGGTATTAAGAACTCAATTTGATCGTTTATCAATTCATTGAGAGCACCATTACCCAAAATGCCGCCAATGTTAGAAGTCACACCGCCCAAATTTACTATAGCATTGAAATTGTAAATCTTTATCGAACCAAAGAATATAGGCATTTTGTATTTGAAAGATCCATGAATTGATAAATTTTCCAGAGAGAAATCCAAAGGTCCAGAACCTTCATAGCGTACTGATAAACCTAATTGCTCCATTAGGTCCACGAAAGTATCAGTATTCATGGTGGTAGCAGTAGCAGTTAAGTGTTTAAAATGAAAATGGAATTTGACTCTCTTGTTAAAGGTGAATGAGACTTTTAGTTTCTTGATTTCCATACCGTCCAAACCTTCAAATTTAAAGCGTAGCAATTGTATGAGAGAGCTTTAATGGAAACGCAAAATAGTCTTATCACGTGAGCGCATATACGAACGAAATACTTACTCCACCACAGCTTGAGTTATATGAACTTCCAAATTGGGATTGGTGTAGGGAGCTAAGGGTGGTATACCGTGCTCAGGCCAGCCGCATGGCATTTGTTTTATTATATTCTTGAATGCTTTTTTAGCTTGAGAATTTAAAATCCAACCATATTCTTCGGGTGAGTTTTCTTGGAAACGTTTTTTAAATTAATTAAAAAAGAACAAGAGATATAAGCACTTAAAATTTACTTGTTTCGTTTATACGCTGATTGAATTCATCCTCATTTAATAGTTCCACTTCGTAAGCGGACACAAAAGCCACTAAGGCCAAGAATGTAAAGATAAATTTCATGTTTTTCTTAAATTTTTAATTTTAAGGCTTCAAACATTGAAAGAAATATGCTTTCGGTTTAATAATTTTCTTTACTTTTATAACTTTTATACTTGTATTAAGTAAACCTAAATATTCCAATAATTTATGTTTTAAGTGCTTTTCTTCTCTTGTTTTGTGAACTACTAATACTTTACTTAAATCCAAAATAAGAAAATCATCACACCTGTGACTACAACTATCTTATCTGAGAAAACGTTGGCATTAAAATAGTAAAATGCATTAATTGTACCGATTAAATACTATACATACATACACGCATATGTTTTCTTTTGGTAATTACGAGCAAACCCTCATTTCTCTTTATCATCTTGGATTTACTACACGAAAAGTATGATTAAGAAAGAAAATTATGATTTAATTTAAAGTTCTTGTTTGAAAGGTATTTTCATGCACATTCACGTGATATATGTGAATATATTTGAATATTTTTGCGATGTACGATTAGCGCCAACACATCGATTTTCAAGCATTTATTGAAAGCTATTCACCAAAGAAACAGGTTAATTCTTTATGTAATTTCAAACGTTGTTTCATACAAATTTAAATGGCGTTTGCAAAAGTCTCCTAAGTATCGTAATTTGGACGGACTCAGCTTCCAAGTCCAATCATAGCTTGACGGTAATTACTGTACAGATATATATGTTAATCTTTCTACAGAGCTCTGTTAATCTAATTGGTAAATATCTTTGCTAATTAAATCCGAGTTTATCTTCACACCCTTTCATAGAACATGCTATCATTTTGAGTCAGCAATTGGGTAACAGATTTTTACATGAATAAAATATAAAGAGATGTTTGGAAAATATTTATTATATAGTGTTAGGAGTTAGTTGTAGAAATTTTTACCATCTACTTGTGGGTTAAAATTTTATCCTCTTTAGAGTTTGCTATGAATATACTTCTAGGAATAAATTGTTAAATTCCAATTAAACTCTTATATTGCTGTTATTGTCATAATATGCAAAGTAATGAAAAGAAAAAATTTAAAAATATTTGATTAAAATAAATAATATATAAAAATATTAACACATAATAATATTATAAATAATATATAAAAAAAATCAATATATAAAAACTACATCTATCTCCTATTTTACAAAGTAAAGGGATTTCACATAAAACCGTGCAATTCGAAAATGAACATTTTTGTTCCTAAAACTGTGTAAACAGAAAATGACCTCATATATACATTTGCAGTCATTTATTGAATATAAAATAAGAGCGCCACATTATTTAAAGCATAAAACAACAGTTTAACAATGAATGACATAAAAATAATAACTCAATTAATATACAATTTTTTTCTTTTTTATATGTATTTACTTTATAATTTACCCGAAAGATAATAAGTAAACATTATGGAAAGGTAAGCAAAATAACAGAGAGGTTGTTGTCCCCCAATGGGAATAATATAATAATCACAGATACGATGTTTAGACTTATAAACGTAAACAATGCAAGCTCAGAATAATTTAAGGAAGAGAAATAAATTAATTTCTAAATAGAAGATCAAGTATGTGAACGAATCTTATTATCTCGTTGGCTCATGTAGAGAAGTTTTTGCCAAGGGATTTATACGATTGCTCACTCTGTCAAGATATTTTGAAGAAATGCGTTGAAATAGATTTTTAATAAATACAAAATGCAAATCATTGTGCATAGTCTTGTTGCTAACGAATCGGATGAGACCACCAACATACAAAATAAAAAATGTATTTGAGAGAAATATAAAGTATTTTTTTTTTAAATAAAAACAAATTAACGGAACAATTATTTGCATTTATTTATTTTTTTAAACATTTCTTTTTATGTTTATTTTATTTATTTTTTGTACGTTTTATATTTATATAATGAACTAAAACTAATTACAAATAAGTACGTATGAAGTCAAAAGTAGTTTCCTTGACGTTTATTTTTCCTTTTATTTTTGGTTACAAAATTTGCCTTAGCGAGTAAAGCCAGAGATAGGTGTATATAATCAATAATAGAATTTTAGTTAAACTAACAAATGATTACCAGGTATTTAGTAAATAATTGAAGATTGCAGTTTAAAAGATTTAAAAATAATCGTAATAAAATAATAAAATATTTGAAAACACCTGACTTCTATTGGTTTGATTGGCCGATAATAACGAGGGTGTAATAAGAAATATGAAAAATAAAACAACTTTAGGGCAGCGCATTTGGTAGCATTATCATTTGTTACTCTATAAAATCCATTTGGTGATAATGCCAACCACTTCATTTAATAAATAAACGCCAGTCAAACGTTTCTCTTGTAGTTTAGTACAAAATTTTGAGCAAAAATATAATGAAATCGCTAATAATCTTAACGGTTTTGTTGGCTTTTGCCGCCTCCCAAAAGGAAATCAATCCATTGGGTAAGCTTTTCTTAGATTTTCAATGAATTTTTTCACTGAAAAAAAAATTTATGCGAATTCTAGATGAACGTTCCATATCTAGTGCAGTCGTTGAGGTGATTGAAGGTCTAAGAGATGAAATGCCATGCGGTTTTCCAGCTATAGGCATTCCACCTTTAGCACCATTGAAACTGAATCATAAAGAGTTAAACATTAATTTTCTGGGATTAAATTTAAATGGAGCTGTCGATAAATTCCGTTTGACGGGCTTAAATGATTTCGAAATTGCTGAAATGAAAGTGAACGCTTTAGCAAGTAAAGTTATTTTTCGCTTCATTTTTTATAACATTAGCGTGGATACCATGTACGATATTCAAGCGAGATTAAGGCAAGCCGGTTTGACCGTTAATCTTATCGGTGCTGGTCATGCTAATTTTGCTGTCAAAGATATGCACATATGGGGTGTTCTTAAATATTCGTTCAATTTGATATCGGGCAAACTAAAAATTAAAGGTTTAGAAATACGCACTCATATTGGTGATGTGGAATCGGATATTCAAGGTATCTTGGGTACGGGTTTAATCAATCGCAAAATGAATGCTTTGCTGTCGGAAGCTGTGGAATTACTTGTTAATACCAATGAGGATATGATTACCGAGAATGTAGAAGCTTTGGCTGTGCCGATCATTAACAGTTTCTTGGATAAGTTTACGGTGGGAGATATTGTAGGCGCCATCGGTGGTGGCGGTGAAGGTGAAAAAGAACCTTGCAAGCCAGAAGAAGTCGAAAATTAATTTAAAATATTATTGCAAAGAAAAGACTTAATAAAAACGTATTAAATATATTTCATTTATTTTATTTAATTAAATAAAAAAAGAAATATAATTTTTAAGAAATTTTTATTAAGCAATTAAATCGTAATTTGTTACGGTAGAGAAGAATTTTAGTCAAGAAATGTTTGTAATCCTTTACTGATTAATTGTTTATTGATTAGTTTAACAATTTAAGTAAATTATCAATGTTTTACGATTGGTCAAGAGCAGATAATGAGACTTTTAATCTTACATTTTTTATGGTATAAAGTTTTCGCTTTTTCAGAAACATTATTTAGTTCATTTTTAGCACGCAAAGTAAGACGTAAAAGGAAAATTTGGAAAAATGAAACTTTTTATAGTTTTATTTGCTTTATTCAATTGCTTAGTAGGGCAAGAACTTTTAGAACAAGATGAAAGTAAGTAAATGAAGATAACGACGATGATGATGTAAGAAGATAAGAAAATTATATTTTTCGAAGCAAATGCTACAAAAATATTACAATTTTTTGCAGATCAATATGGCGCAATTTCCGATCAGATTAGAGATCAAATCGAAGCTGCTAAGGAGCAAATGCCTTGTGGTTTTCCCGCCTGGGGAATACCACCGTTAGCTCCTCTGACAACCTCCCATCAAGAGTTGAAATTAAATAAAGGTTTATTATTTGCTGACGGTGAAATTAAGGATTTCCGTTTGGATGGTTTAAATAATTTCGATATTGATGAACTGAGTTTTAGTTTACTTAACCAAAGATTAAAATTTAGGTTCACTTGGTCGAAAATTCATTTTAAGACCGACTATGCTTTAAAAGCTGGCTTTAACAGATTGTCTGTACAACGTGCTGGTAATGCTACATTTGCTGTTCATAATGCCACCGTTTGGGGTACTATACGTTATTCACTAAGTCTGACTGGTACTGCGCATTTAAAAGAATTAAGTGTTTATGCCCAACTGGATGATGTAAAATCGAATATCAGCGGTTTATCAGCAAATAAAATTATTAACAAGAAATTGAATGAATTTGTAGAAGAATGGGTTACTCTGGCTGTTAACGAGAATACTGAAAATTTGGCTGAAATAACTAATCAGTATGCTAAACCAATTATTAATGAAATAATCAGTGAGATGAATATTCTTGATTGGATATTGGGAGGTGGAGGAGAAAGAGAACCATGTATACCACCGGAAGATGTTTAAAACCTAAATTTACAAATTTTTGAATGAAATTTTAATGTGCAAATTGTAGCTCATTTTTCTAAAGTGATCACGGCAAGTTTTGATTGATCATTGATTAGGAACATGTAAAAAAATAAAGTGATATTAAAAGAAGCATTGATAAGCAGCATACGTGGTGTTATTAACTGTATATCGAAAAGTAGCACAGATTAAATGATTTTAATAAGGATTTGCTTCCTATGAAATTATCATCAAATTTTGGAAAAATTGAAGAAAAAAAATAATGCATTATTCTAATTAGATCGTACTTTATTCAAATTGAATTCTTCCCATTCTAGGAGAATTTCCTTTTCCATTTTTTTACTCCAGTTCAGTTTACTAGTTAATAACCGGTTTCGTTCAGAAGGAGTCCTTGTCAAAGCGCGGTTTCCTTGTTCAACAATTTAAAAAAAAAAACAATATTTTCTTTGAATCTGTTTTTTTATCGTTTACCGAAATGTTAGAGGATCGTGTTCTAAGTTGCGTCAATTTTATCTTAGCTGACTGAAGTCAGAAACTCACAGCTCTGTAGTTCTGCCGTCATATTTCCCAAATATTTAGAAATGACAGGTCGAACAACACCACTCGTGGCGTACTTATAGCTATCTATCTTTAAAAAAATTGTTCCTGCTATTGCCGAAGTGTTTTCTTGACGTCATAAAGAAGATACAGGTTTTCGCATCGCATTTTCAGGTTCACTTAATGATTAAAAACTGTGCAACAGAATCAAATAGAGCGCTATTGCAATCATCGTCGACCGTTCTCCCCAAATAGGTAGGTTCCCGTTTGCATTTAATATGAACCGAAAAAAGGAAGATATGTATAATTCTGTACTGAATTCATAATTAACTTCAAAAACTTTATCCTAAACTTTTCAGGTTTAGTAGAAGAACTCACTTTTGCTCGAATCGATTTTAGCCCTATATCTGCTTAACGGTTGTTTTGATTATATTAGCTTGTTTTTGTTTGCAAATACTTTGAAGTAATCATGACGTCTGTTAGTGAAAGAAGTTACAAATCAATAGACAAGAGATTAGCCCGCAACTTCACAACACGGATTTGTTTGAAATATTGTTTGCGAGTAAGGAATTTTTTTCCGTATATTCTAAAAGGTACAAACAGTCTCTTGAAACAATAAAAAACAGATTTTTTTAGAAAAATTAATCCTTCCGAAGGCGAACTTCATACTTAAACTAAACACATAATTTTTGTAAGTCGCTTTACGGTCCGCAAAACATACTAAACAATGCTGGCAAGCATTTGCATGTTTGCATTGGTTTAGTGATACTCTCTCTACTTGATAAATATACACATACATATATACACCTGGTATATATATATATATAAACCGTTATATTTTTTAGAATATTAAGAATTTTATAGCAATCTAATCCAATTAAATAAATAAAATATACCCAAAATTTGTGCGTGCGAAACAGAATAATATTAGGTTGGGGAAAAGGTAATCCATCCAATCTTATAAGAACTTCAGGACTTTATTTAACATTTCGAATTGGAAAATAATGGATCCATCCAATCTTATATGAACTTCAGGACTTTATTTAACATTTCGAATTGGAAAATAATGGATTATCTTTTCCCCAAACTAATAATATCGCATCAGTCCAGTTACAGTTTACATTTTCAATAACTTCACAACTTATCTTAAAAGCGACCCAATTTTTCAAATATGTTCCTACCTCAACGTGCCTTTTTATATATATTAGGTTGGGGAAAAGGTAATCCATCCAATCTTATAAGAACTTCAGGACTTTATTTAACATTTCGAATTGGAAAATAATGGATTACCTTTTCCCCAAACTAATATTTGAGCTAATATCTAAACTTAATCTTAGTTTCCTTTATGGTGTAGAAGATGAAAAGTTTTTATTTACTTATTTACTTTAATTAATCGTTAGTGGTTCTGTTGAAAGCTACACTTCCGTGAGTAATTACCTGTTTCGCGTGTATAGCGCCATCTGTATTCAAAATTTTCCAACATTGCCAGCGACACATAGTATCAGAAAGTTTTGTTAAAACGGATACTTAAACATTAGTTGAGCAGAGACGTAAACCATAACAGAAAATGATTTAAGTACACGGTGCACGAAATGGCATAAAATCAATATGAAGCTACACAGGGTAACATCGTAAAAATTTCTTATATATCTTATAAGAAAGCTGGAAAAAAAGCTCAATTTTAACAAGAGAGTATAAAAATAACCCTAAAAATATATTATCAAATGAAATTTGTTTAAACTTAATTCTAAATGTTTTTACCGAGATATTGCAAGTAAATTCTAAGTTAACCCTATAGTCAAGCAAAGTCGGTTCTTAATACCCTACAGCCTACTTGCTTAGTAAAATTTTTTGCTTTTTCTCGTCATAATGTATCAAAAACTATTTCTTCTTTTGCGCTTTCCATGAAAAAGCTTACGAAGGAAGAGATCCGAACAATCGACTAATAGTGATAGTGGACGTGGGAGTAGTTCGATGTAAACCATTTTCAGCCTTTGTCATTAAGTAGAAAATTGCGGCCTGTAGAAAAAATACATGATCAAACAGATGGACGTACAAGACGTAGATATACCTGAAATCATTGTAAAAAATGGATCTACCTTAAGTGGTTAAGTCAGTGTGTTGCATACATCTTATTAAACTTAATACACTTTTAAAAAAATAGTGTAACTATATTGTATAGTGTATCGCGTATATTGTCCGTTAGTAAAGACTGGTGTCTCAGTTTTAGCGTTTCATTAACTGCCGGAAAAAGTCAATATAAAATTCCAATTGTATACATCTATCTCTCCGATTATTTATTGCAGCTACAAAATATGTAAAAATTGTAAGTGGTAAATCGGTTTTATATACCGATAAACAAGTAGACAACCGCAAAAACTTGAAACAGGCTTGAAAGAAAAAACTGTAAATTTGAGTGAACTATGTTTGCATTAATCACCTAAAGCAGTTGGAGTCGTTATATTTGATTCGAAATTAATTCCGTCTAAAAGCAGAATATTTCTTATTATTTTACTCTTTTTAATACTTCGTCAAAAATTTGGAATAAGTATTTCTTTGCATTGGTCTTTGGCTATCAGGAGAAGTACAGGAGATAGGAAATATGCGGATAAAATGAAAGGTTTGCAATAATTTGCCACCAAGAGATTTTAGTCTTTATTATTATTAGGAGTACAAGTACGTATCTGCTCCACCAGAAGGTTTTCTTGAAATTGTCTGATATAAAACGTAATATCGTATGTTTGCTCATCTGATAACAATATAACCTTAAAGTATTAATGTCTTCATATTAACATCACACAGATTTTTTCTTGCGAAAATGTCAAGTTTTCTGCCGAATAAGCGTCATTTGCGATATATTTTAGTTTTTCTCCTTAATTCTAAAGACAGCCCCGCTAAATCCTAAAGAACGATGAACCATGGTTTCGTTACGGTATTCCAAAACACATATAAACGTCAGGTGGACTAAGCGAACCATTCATATGGACAATAAAGCTCGAAATAATGATAATGAATATCGAAATAATCATCATGCAGACTAGGCGAACCATTAACATAGACTGACTAACAACTGGGGGATTTAGGCCTGTATACTATATATAGGTTTATTTCTTCCAAAAAAAAAAAAAAAAAAACTCATAGACAAACGCTTGCAACATTAACTAATGACGTTAGCATAAAAAACTGGCTTAATATGTCAAAAGTCATGATATCGTGAGTTATCAGCACTGATGAGTGTGCGAAATTCGTTGTAATCAAACGAATATATATTTTTCTACTTGTTTTACTTAAATACATACTTACTCTAATACTTCTTTTTTACATATATATCAGAGTTATTTCATTAAACTTTCATTTCTAACACATTTCTGTAATTTCGTTCTAATATTAACATATTTCATGTTAGCGTGTTTTATATCTGATTTTCTAAAAAGCTAGTAATTTATAATCATTAGTAAGTGAGCAACCTTGTGATTCGTTTTAAAAACTCATATTTGCCTTAGTTGGCAAATGCTTCGTTTGAATTTTTCCTTTTGGATAAGGACACCACGTTTCAAGCTAACAAATCATGAAACATGTTGTAATATATAAGAAAAAAAAGAAGTAAAAAACAAATGCAAAAAACTCTTTTTACAGCGAATTGTGAACACTCGCAGCTAATATTGTTTGCTTAAATTCAATCTATTTTATAAAGTCATAATAAAGAATGCAACACAACTAAGGATGTGCTAATGTTTTAATTAATTCAATAAAATTAAAATATTCAAGCTTATCATCGATTTTATGCGCACTTCAGAAAATTTATATTTATAACTTGATATGTATTTATGATGTATTGATTTAACACCTGTTGCAAGTGTTTGTCTTCAAATTGATTTCAAAATTTCCGATATTATAGGTTGACTTCTGCAGAAGAAATTAAAAAAAAAAAATGTAAGTCTAGCAGCTCGAAAAGGAAAACAAAGTCTTTCACAACGTACTTATTAGGCAAATAAATATTTTATGCGTAGAAAGACTCAATTAGACTCATGTGGAATGTATGAAAATCACCATCAAATTATATGGATACCACGAGTGTGGCTATTCACAAATCGTTTCAAGAAGAAGAAATCAATAAGAAGTGGATGGAAGCTAAGCATACACAGCAAGAGTTCTCCTCTTCAACTTTTGCTTCTGTAAGTAAAGTTTAAAAGAGTTCAGTATACTATAAGAAGGCACAAGGGAGTTAGCAGTAATCTCCATTTTTGTGGAATTAGAAAAATGAGGCTTTTGCTTGATCTGATAATTTTGTCACCTAAGCATCTTCATGATTCACTTAAGTAAATTTAGCTCAATATAATAATGAATTTCTAGGGGTTTTTTATTACCCTTTTAGTTTAAGATCAAAGCAAATATTTTTAAAAATTTTTTCTTTGGAAGAGCGCAAGTTTCACTACCATCGTCGTCGAAGTAGTTTCAGCGTTTGCATTAGTATCTTTTAAAGAGATGGTCGGTGAGGTGATTCAAAACTTTCTTCTGACTTGAAAACTGTGAGCAACAGTACGGAGTTACATGGAATCTATAGAAATTAATATACCACCAAAACGTAGCTAATTTAGTCAATTTAACAAAAAAAAAAGGGAATTGTTATCTTCACAAAGCATAAGTTCAAAAGTAATAAATTACGAGACCAAAAAACTTGAAAAATTTGATAAAATTGAAAACTTTAAAAGAAAATTAGGTACACACACACACAAACTATTGCTTTAAATATGACCAACAGCAAGCAAAAGAGAAAGTTTAGTTCTTTCATACCGAATTTCCTCAATTTCAATTATGCTTTCATTTCGCCTACCTTTCTTTGAGTCATTTTCTTCTAGTGCTCAATTCTTTTCTGTTCTTTTGTTGACATATAAAATATAAAAAGTATCACATTCTTTATGGATAAATAATATATAAAAAAAACCAAAAAAATACTTGAAGTACTATTGCATAAGCGTACACACCAATAAAATAAATTCTTCAAAAAAAAAAAAAAAAAAAAAAAAACAGGATGAGCTCTATCAACGAATTAATTTTAATTAAAAAAAAAATTATTGGTCAGTCCAACATTTTATTAGTAACATGCACTTCAGGTATTTTCGAGATGTTCTTAATGTTAGATGCTCCAAATATGAATCTTCGAACTGTTGAAGTGTTGTAGAACTCACAAAGTCTCTGCTTAATTGTAAGATTTTTCGAGGAGTAGGTTTCTTAAGGATCCATTGCTGCTTTGCAATAATACTGTCCCCGTGCAGCTATTAGACATGGCTGCTTGTCGTAGTAGTTGTAGCTCTGGATGAGCTAGTAGGATTTGGTCTTCCGGGAGATGCATAAAATCCGAAAATCAAATCAAATCCATAGGTATCAGGTTTATCAAATGAGGAAGTTTCTTGTATGTCAACAAACTTGGAGAATGCTTTGTTGCCCGATTGCTAGATGTGGCGAGGAGTATCGTAGTGATTGTTGAACTTTAGATAGGAAATGTCTGTACCCAGTATTTTACTCTAGCAACACCAGAGGATGTGAATAAAGAATTGTATCTGCTAGGGAACTGCGAACCTCTGCAAGGTGTACCGGCTATGAAAAATACTATAGTGTTTAGATGTACCATGAGTTGAGGGTCTCACGTTGTACATAATTTAAAAAAATTGTGTTTACCGATAGTGGATTGGAGATGATTTCTTTTACTATTCTAAATCAAACTTTTAGAAGAAGAAATTGACAAAATTGATTTTTCTGTATAAATTAATCGATATATAGAGCTATATAAAAGGTCCACGATGGGCTTTTTAAATATGCTTAAGAAACTTTTAATTAGTTATATATTTTAGACGCTTGGTTCGAAATGTTCTAAATAATTCAGGTTTTCTTTATTGTAAAAAATCAATTAAAAATTTACACAAAGGAATATTCTCTAACTTCTGTTGAGGAAACAAAAAATTTAATCAATTTATATAAAAGAAAATATTCTCGAGATTGTTCCAGGCGATTTGCCTTTTGAAGATATATTACCTGGTTAAGATATTATCATCTCATTTTCAAAGTAAATTGCGAGTATTCCCCAATTTCCTTTCAATGTCAATCAATGGAAAAGTGTATGAATAGATAAGTTAGAAAAAAAGTATTAGAAATTGAAAAAATATCTCTCTATTACTCTATTAGGCAATTAATAATCCATATTTACATTATGTTCTTTAAAATGAGCTGCCCTTGAAGCAATATTTAATTTAGTTACGGAACTTAATCTAGGAAGCATAAAATTATTCATTTTGAGGCGCAATCTCGAATGTTCTCAGGAAATAAAAATTATCAAATTAGAACTTTCTTTTAAAAAAAAATAAATATTTTTTTTATACAAATCGCTTTCAATATTTATTTTCCGTTATTTACTACACAATATTTATGGTCAGTTTCAGATAATTTCTTTTATTCTTTTTTTTTTTTTAGTTTACTAATTGCTTAGGCGGACATGAATTTCTCGTGTCTACTAGAAATGAATAATGATCCTGACGAAGTTTTTTTATTTAAGAATATCTTATATAATAAAATAAAATCAAGAAAGCATAAAATTTTAATGATGTGTAGATTAAAGCCAACAAAAAATAAAAAAGATGCATACCAGAGATGACAAAGAATAGAAAACAAAAGCAAAATAAAGTGAATATAAATGCAAATAAAAAATGAAAAAAAGAAGAAAAAATATTTATTGTCCATTAACTGAAATAAAAATTTTCAAGTATTTTCTTGACTACGGGAGCATCTCTTAGCCTTAGAATGTTTTATGCTCGACTTTTAAGTGGTCGTGCAAAGATGTATGCTATAAAGTATAAGCTATAGATCTTTGTTTTGTGCGAACTGATCACGCCCGTATGTGTCACGATATATTCGTAGTTAAAAATATATTAAGTTAAGATATAGATGTAACTTACAATTTCTTGTCTACGATCTACAAGTAGATCGGGTTCACGTTTAAATTTAATCTGCAATCCTCGACTAAGTATACAGGTATATTAATTCTCAGCTTAATGTTCCAATTTTAGCGATCGTGATAAAAAAAATTAAGGGAATTCGGACGGACGGATGGACAAATGGACATAGTTAAATTGAGCCTATATCGTAAGCTAATCTAATGTTATATATCGATTTAAGAAATTCGACTAAATTTCCATTTATAATGGGTTTTAATCTGCATCTGGAGTATTCAGGGACAACATTAAGACGTTGAGTCGAGTTGCTCATGCCAAAAGTTAAAACTTATTTTTATTTCACAACCAAATACCATCTTTACACGACTAGGCCCACGAAAGTAAACAAATAAGAAAATTATTTTCGACTGTGCCCGAATCTTTTATATCCCTATGCCATCTTTGTATTAAAAAGAATTCAATAAAAACAAATAATGAGGTTCACAATGGGGTGGGTGTTGCCGATTTTTTCCATTTTCTACATTTACATTCAATTGTTTTGCTTCTGAAAACGGACGTGTTCTCAACTTGCATTGCAGTGTAGGTGTGTCCTTTGACTGATTTAACTCATTTTCAATGCCAACGTAAATTTTCTACTTTTTTTTTTGTAAATTTGACGTTGATTAACGTAATGACGTAATTTTTTCGAGCGATATACAGACAGGCCGTTTGATTAACTCAGGAATTTATTTTAATCGAAATATACATTTGAGGCTTCCTTGCGGTTATTGAATATTTTTTAACAAATAAGTACATCTTCACCCCTTCGATGATGGGTATAGAAACGGTAGCTCATAATCTCTAGCTGATATTTAGACAGAGGTAATCGAGAATAAATATTCATTTACTAAAGCTTTCTAAAAATTCAACGCAGACATGATACACTATTCCTCTTTCTCCTGTATAGCTCATAATGTTTATACGAAGATTTCTAAAAGTTGAATGGCCGCGAGTTCTGAAAGGGGAGTTGTACGGTCGAAAGTTAGGTTTCAGTTGACTATTACTAAGGGCTATGGTTGAAATTTCGATTCATCTTCCATATATGTTCACTTCTTGGTGTATTAATCTTCGTGATAATTGCTAAGGTTTTTCATACGACACCATCTTTAAAAAAAATATTATTTTATTACCTTAACGCGAAGTTATTATACAAATATGTAAAGAAATTTTTAATGAATTATTTCTTTGTCAGCGCTAACAGTTTTTTTTTGTCAGTTTTAAATTATTTATGAGAGATTGAGTTGGTTCAACGTGGTAACATGGTGGTCTTTTTCGATATTGTGAAAGTAAACAAGTAGAATTCAAGCAGGTTTAACCTGCTATTGCACAGCTCACCATAGGTCAACAATGAATAAATTAATTTACAATATTATATATAATAAAAAGGTTTCTTACTTGTGTTGCATTGCAGTCTGATTGGTTTACTGATGGAGATCATGTGAAGCTTTATTAACATTTACGTTTTTAATATTTATTCACATGTTTGGCTCAAAATTATTTGGCATTTTTTGGCATTGGGGTATTCTGAATTCTGAAGCGTAAAATTTTATATCTGTTAGAGAGAATTTTTTGGGAATTTTTGATAAATACAAGCGTAATGAATAATCCATAGGGACTGTTATCTTTTATTTATTTTGTAATTATTAGCTTATTGTCTACGCAGTTCACAAATAAGTTTCCCTGTAAGAGAAGCTGTGTTTTGCTTGCGTTAATGACTTGAGCGAAATCAAAATAATTCTTTTTGCGAAATTCCGTACTGTAATTTGGCAGTTCTAGTTCTTGGGGGATGACAGACAGAGTTCGAAACTCTGAAGTTTGGGCTCAATATTCCACACCCCACAGTTGCTTACTTGCAGATACAAAGACAAAATTGAAGAGAAAAAAAGAGAGATTCTTCATTTAGACTTTCATTAATTATAATTTTAAATATAAAACAAGTAAGCATTTAAGGTTTTTTACCTTCGGAATTTTTGCTACTTCTTACCATAAAATTTGCACTCGTTTGTCAATTACGGAAGTGAGTGAATAATGAATAAATTATTTATGAAAATATTTTAGTTTTACAAATACTGTGGATGGAGTTAAAGCTTAATGTGCGAGTAGACGTGGTAAGCTTGGGTTTTCTACGGTAATTTTATCCTGCTTTGCTAATACAAACAGATGGCAACTACAAAAAAAAAACAGATATATGTAGGTAAGTAGATATAGAGTCCGCTGCTGGTTTTTACATATAATATGACGGTCAATAAGTCTCGGTACGACTCGTATAAAACTCTCGTTTTGTTTCTATAACGCGGCTTTATTCATCAAGTTAGTCTCCTTGTTCATTCTATCGCTACCCCAGCATTATAAAGCGATAAGCAAGTCCTTACCATTTGATTCAATTTGAGCATTCCTTTGGAAATTAAATTTGTAAACAGATAAGAATCGCTGGAGATCTCAAGAAAACAGTGGGTGGGCCTACAATTTGAATATTATTTAACGACATTTCGCCACTGTATTTGTCGTCTTGTGATACGGGATTCTTCAATTGAGCCATACTTGTCCTATGATACTCGTTTTCATGAGTTTTTCTTTTTAAATGCAACTGATGCACAGAATGCGGTCAGCATGCCTATATAGGATGGGCTTTCCTATTAGGACGAACTTCCTATTATTATATTGCCGGCCTTCTGTCATTTTTACGGTTTGTTTTACACGGTGTTTACCAGGTCCTTTCCTCTCACCGGACTGAAGATTCGACTCAGGTCCATTGGAATGTCCATTGAAAAATGTTTGTTGTTAAACGATTCCGAAACGCGCTCGGAATTAATAACACATTGACGTATTTTAAGCACACTATCTTTTGATATCCGTAGGGTGTCAGCTATTTCTTGCAACTTCACTATTCAATTACCGACAATAGTTTCCGGGATTGCTTGGTGTTTTACGGTGTAATCAGTTATTTTTAGCGACTACTCTGTTCAGCATTACCAGTATTCATACGATCTCTTCAATAATTTATCCACAAATTCTTGTCTTTGACCGAGAAAAGTTATCATAATACTTTTCAAGAAGCAAAGTTTAATCAAAACGTTCGGATTTTTCTATTGTTTTAAAAATAACAAAAGTAGAGCCACTAAAGCTATTACAAGTGGTAAAAAAAATTATCGAGATTACATGAAAATTTGACAGGGATCATATGAGCATTACCACTACCTAAGAGTAATATGGATTTTTTTGTGTTAGTCTGGGGAATTATTGATCCATGTTTTATATTATAGCTCTCTGTACGTATGTGTCGGTCTGTTAACAACGAAAATATACCCCCTTTTTGTGTTAGTTTTAAAAATATTTTATAGAGTTAAAGGGAAAACGAGAACAAATCAGTATTAACACCATATAAATAAAAGTAACAAAGTTATATCTATATGCCTTAAAGCGAATTTCGGACGACTGTTTTTGCCAGCAAATACACAGAAAAGGTGAATTTTTTTGTTAAAAGTTTTTTATTTATTTAAAGAGTTGACCAGTTACGATTGTTGGATTTTGCATTCGACTTATAAGTAACTCTTGTAAATATTTCTATAAAATTTTATATCGATATCATTTTTAACATGCAAGTGGGATATATCTACACTTTACTTTCCTTGTCGGACGTGTCCTCTCTCTCTCTCTCTCTCTCTCTCTCCCTCTTTGATGCCTACAATGCGTCATTCTTTGGTAGCAGGCTTTGAAATGAAATCAAATCGGAGAATGACATTTAAAAGATTTTTCTTTTAGAACCCAATATATATATAAATACGTGTTATTTAGATGTATTGAACTCATTCCTTTTTACAATGAATTTCCTCTGTCACATAACTAAGGGGTTGAAATGAATGCGAGTTTTCTTGTTTTTAAGCAAAAATGAAAAGGTTGGTAGGTTGTGAGCTTTTCTTTACCACAAAATACTGCTTGAATGCTTTTGAAGTCAATAAGCTATCGACGGAAACGGAAATTTTAATTCTTTTTTTCACTAATTGCCTTATTTTTGCGAAATAATAATTAGCCAAATGAATTTTTATGTTTCCATTTTAATTATTAACTGGATTTCACATTTAAAGTATTTATTTAAAACGACCATCCAAGTTATATTAATTGATTTTCTTTTTCTCTGTTCAAATCATCTTTGCACTCCCATCGAGTTAATTGGTTGATAATTAATAAAGATCTGAAAAAAGGTAACGCTGCATGACTTTTATACAGTTATTTCAGTACACACCTAGATGCTGTTATTTAACCAACAAAAATAAACGTTTGCAGTGTGAACAACAATGCTTTCTAAGAACTATACCAATAACCTTATAAATTATCTTACAACGAAAAGCATCGATTTATTACATTCTGCGCATCTACATGCAATAATTCGAAATATTAGATTGAATTCAAAATGTTTTACATAAATAGTTTAATGCATTTTATCGATGTAGACAGCAAAAATTTGGATAGAATACGGATATGTGTATCGAATTCTTCAAGAAACTAATAAATCAGAAGCTCAAAGGAAAAATCTGCCTGTAAAGTCGAAATATTGTTGCGATACAGTTTAGATAAAAACATTATTTGCGAATTGAACCCTAATGTTTATCAAATAGAGAGACAGATTCACGAGCTGGAACTATGGATACAAATAAATTAATCTATGATAAATAGAAGACATCATAAGTTTAGAACGCAAGAATACACTTTATATGAATAGAAGAATCTATACAATAATACAAATAGTGCCCATATTTCATAACGCGATCAAAAACCCATAGGCACCTGATGCTCTTTTTGGTTCGCAATTACGAAAAGTGGAATTTCATATATTTTTTTATCCACCTTTCTTTCCTTTTTACGTCACTTTTACTAAAATTTAATTTAGAACGAAAAAAGTTAAAATTCGTTATATTTGCAAATAAAACCAAGCATTCGATACCCTACACCCCATTGCTTAGTACAATTATTTACGCATTTTTGTTATAATAAAACCAAAAAAATTAGTATTTGCTTCCATTTAAGAGCACACTTCTCATAGGGAAGAATATTTGAAAAATAGATCAATGCAGTCCAAATTTAGCACAGTAAATTTGTATATCAAATCATTATTTCATTATAAAATATTAAAAATTACATCACTTTATGATATGAAGGCCCATTTTTTGTAAGAATGCCTGAAAAGAATGCTCAAAAAATTGTTCCATCTTATCTAAATTTTACACATTCATGTAGTACGTCCAAAAAAGCTATCTATTGCGAATTTTTGTTGAAAAATATTAGAAACGGAAAATTCTTTTTTTCATATGAATTTTTTAATATACATCGTTACATCGGGAGTAGCCAAAAAATATTCTCCGGTTCAACTCATTTTCAAGAAACGCAAGTCAGTCTACTAAATTACTTGATATTTTGATAATTCCAACCGATAGCTTGAACAGACAAAAAAAACTTGTACCGACACCAAACGAATGGTCGCACAGAAGATCTTTTAAATACATCCAGAAAATTATGCCGAATCTACTAGTCTGTCCTAAGAAATTCTGCGTATTTTATATATATCCGTACAATACTCAATATACCCTTACCGGGAGTGAGTGATAAATGATATAAGTAAGTTTCTTAAGAAACCTTTGTAGTTTTTGTACAAAATCTTTCACCTTCGGGCTATTTAAAATTTTTTGTTACTTAAATTTCCATAGTTTATATAGCACACAAATAATGCCTAGAGAGCAGATAGTGCTTCGTTTCATTCGAATTTAAATTATCTGCAATCGCCTAAAAAAAGCTTTAAGCTTTAATATCTTCCTCGTTTGATTCGTTTGACAAAGAAATTTTAGAAGAAAATCATTTTGTGGAGTAGAGAGAGAGAGAGAGACAGAGAGAAAGAGTATGTAATGCAACTTATGGTCCATTCGGCATATTGCACACATTTTCGTGTTGCAAACTCGATGACAAAACCTAGTATTCCTTATATTCTGAACTTTACTATAATCAGCGAAATCTGTATTCCAATTCCAACAAATTTTATTTGCTACATTTTGGCGAATATTTCTACTTTTCCGATTTCCTCATACATTTCCCAGGTAGAAATAAAAAAAAAATAAGAAGAAACCTAAATAGATAAAATCCTTTCAGTTGCTTTCTTCACTTCAGCTCGGATATAAATATTAAATAGGGTATATCATGATTTTGCACTCGTTTCTTTTTCCGTTCTTTTCATCTTTTCTATGGTTACTTCTTCTTTTTGACGTAAATAATCTTTTAAGTATATATATATATACACGTATATATATAAAATGTACAAATGTTGGATTTAATGCAGCCAAAAAGCATTCTTAACTCAGAATTTCTATGGTTAACATTGAAAAAATAAGTAGCGACTTATGTATAGATATGTATCCTGTATATATATATATATATATATATATATATATATCAATAGCTACTAGTGAAGCTGTACAACGAACAAGCAAGTATGAGTCAGACAGATTTCCGGCGCTTAAAGCGAAAGTCGCTTATTATATCGCTGTATGAATGTATGTATGCGCTAGTGTAAGGTAAGAATTTGTTTAGTGTTTCGCTGTAGAGGACTTGAAAAGTAGTTGAAAAAAGGAAATGAATATTTATAACCCACCAAATTGTAAGAAAATGAAGGAAAACTGCGAAAAAAAAAATTATAATAATGCTGTATACATACGTATACACATCTTTCTATGATGCAATTCATCACAGTTCAAAAGGCGCCCAAGTTTAAATTGAAATTTATGGTATTAAATGAAACTTTTCTTTTTCATTTTTTGATAGAAATAAAAGAAACACAAGAAATTCACGTTTGAACTGAAAGTACATAAAGCTGACATTTAACAAGTTACGAACGAATACACACATATAAAACAGTGCAAGAAAGAAAATGTTACGTAGCAGCCGAAAAAAAGAGTAAATAAAAATAGCCATCGCAGTTATGTACAAGTTAACCGAATAAAAAAACTAATGGTTTCTGATCTGAATGAAATGTTCTATGTGGTAGTTTATCGTAATGTTATGAATGCAATCAGAAGATTAGCGGTGAGTTCACGCCGTAAAGATTTAATCCCATAGCTTATATGATCAGCGAGGGATGATGTTTTTCAATTGACTCACATAGAATATATGATTCCTATTATCGAATGGAAAACAAATTATATGAAATGTTCTCCTCACATTAACACTTCTATGTCGGGTATCTAAGTAATTCACTTTATTTCCAGATCAATAAATTTTTTGAAAAACTATTTCTAAGGCCATGCGAAGAGAGAAATCTTTTTCATATTTTAGAGCGTGTTTGCAAAAATTGAATGTAGAATTTAGCAGGGAGTTCTAAAATTTGTGAAGATTAAACTCGCTCTATTCATGTATTCTTAGTTAAAAGGAAAATACCCGGGATAAAAGAATTGAACTAATTTTGGAAGAGAGTCAAAATTCCTTTCCTTTCTTTTTCTTTCCTTTCCTTTTAATTTTATTTATTTATTTATTAACACATCCATCCTGTGGCTTTGAAATTTGCGCACATGTAAACCAGACTTCAAAATACTGCACATAAAATTAATTTAAACGCATCTACCAACGTCTTAAAATAATGTTTTGCAAAATTGTTAAAATTCCACACAATTTATTGCACACATTTAACTCGTAAAAAAAAAAACAATAAAATATACATAAAAAACTAAACAACTGAAAAATAAATCATATTATTTTTTCGCGCAAAAAAAACAAAATTTTGTTCAAGAGAAAAATTCGAGGGCGAGATGTAAAGCTCTTGCTTGGAGTTCCTCAATGCAATAATAAATTTTTTCATTGCCAAATCAGCTTGTTGGTCTATAAATTCTCATACTCAAGCAGTTTCTAGTAACAAAGTGAAAGATAAGTCCGTTCTTTATCGAAATTCTGCATGCAAAGTGTCTGTCTATGCTTGCCCTATATTCAGTTAGTGTGGATCTTGAAACATTTACCAGGCACAATTTTCTCTGCCTAAGAGAAAAGGCGAACATCAGATAGTGTCAATTGTTGTTATCAAAGCACAATGCGGGGGATTTACACTTTTGATAAGAAAAAAATATGTTAAATTATAATATTTCCACGCATTTTTATTATTAAAACTTTTCACAGGACTTGAATGGACGTTGAAGAAGCTAATCACTACATGAAAGCTTTCGGGCAAACCAAGCCGAGTTCGCTTTTCATCTTTCTTACCTTTAGTTAAAAAATTGTTTTCAAATTTGTTTTTGAACGCAGATCAAAAGGTACTGAATATTTCTCGCAACTTGTACGAAAGGTATTCAATATACACCATAGGAGAACTACTGGAATTAAAGTGTTGTACTTGTTGTTGTACTTTTGACGGTAAAAAGAGCAAAAAGTTTCTATCAAGTATTTGAGTGAGTCTTTATCATTTTCTCTAAGAGACAACATTATTTTATCTGTCGGTAACTGTTCTATTAGGCGCGTAATTGAATTTCCGGGTTTCATACATATAGTGTTCGCAAATGTTTGATAGTTCGACATCTGCTAATAGTAACTAATCGTAATATCGACACATATCGTAATGTAAAGATATTTTTTTTAATAACGAAGGTTTCGAGTTTAGTGCCAAATAAACAGCTTTGGCAGGAAATTCGGTTTTTCTACTTTAACTTGAAAAAAAAAATGCACCACGTTTGTTTAAGGAGGCCTAAGGTAACGATCCAGTATCGAAAATGAAGATTGCGTCGTTTAAACCTCAGAAGGCAATTTCAATACAGACGCGATTCGGAAAATTAGAAATATTCAAAGATCCCACTCTGTAAGCGTTATTGATTTCGGTCTAAAGATGCGCCGTCGCATCGTCGTGGTATTCAATTAACATTGAGGGGATGGCAAAGAAGGACGAACTACTTTTTGTATTTTTTTTGAAATTTTAAATATTTTATTGATAAAAAAGCACGGAATATTAGTAACCTATCTAATAACTAAAAATATTATCTTTTAGCTTTAGGCAACAGTATATACAAGTTATTCCAGTGAGGCGTAAATAACACAGTTTTTGCGAACTTTGGGGTTAAAGCGACTCCGAATAAAAAATTCATGCGAGAAAAATGTTACTTTATACGCTTAATCTGAAGAGTAGTTCTGTTGGATAATAAACAATGAACCCGTTACGACGTGCCAATCTTGTCACCTTTGAATCACCACAGTTCTTCTTTCTTTGGCAGTGTTCCTAATATACAGTTGAATTACTTCTAAAATATATATGACTTTAGTCGTTTTTAGGTTACCCTCGTCATATTATTTAAAACCGATTAGCAGACGAACACGAAAAGAAAACATTACAAAATAAAAAAGTTTTTCATATAAAAAAATACTTTTATTTATTTTTTTATTTTGTTGATTATTTTTGAGAAAACAACCAAATACAATATTTACCCTCCGACAATTCAGAAAAACAAAATAAACTGTATTTGGAAAGGCGTACCGCTTTTGTAAGTGAATTGGTATTCACTACTATCAACACAAAATATTTACAAGAGCTTTTTTGCCTCGATTGTATGTTCATTTTAATGCTTTATTAACTATTCATGAATAAAAGCAAGGAAGAACCAACAACAACAGCAACCAACTAACCATTCAAGGTGTACATTACATTATTACAAGAACATTACCGCAAGAACGTACATACACCAAAATAAATGTATGTATATGTAAAGGTTGGCAATGTTTAAAATAGTATTAGTGGTTGCATGAACAACGTACACACTTTGTGTTAAATTAAAATACTTGAGGTGTACAATTGGAAAGTTTAAGATATGCTCGTTGGAGCTCCAACCACTTTTGCACAGCGCGTATTCTACAAGACAAATTAGAGGAATTCTTCTTGTTTTCTTTCCCTTTCTCTTTCTTTTTCGCCTTTTTTTAATTTCTTATTTTACTTGACAAACTGATAAAATATAAAAAATGTTCATGTTAAAGAAAAAACTTGAAAAATTTTTGAACAGTTGTTGGAAATTCCGAAATATTGCGTTAAAAAAGTTTCTCTCTCTCTTTCTAGCTTTGTTTTGTGTCCTTAAATATTTTCTTATGCATTTTGAAGCCAATTTAACACGTTTCCTTTAACATTATCGTTAAAGTTATTAAGTTTATATATATGCATTGAAAGTATCTTCGGTGGGTTGTGTCTGTTCTGTTCTGTTCTGTTCTGTTACATTACTCTGGCTACCTCATGAATAGATTTGCATTCTTTCTAAATTGAGTGGCTATTCAAGGTAATTGAAAGGAGGACATGATAATTTTTATTATAATAAAACCAAGCAAGTGTTAGAAAAACAACTTATTTTTAAATTAGTAGAAATAAATTTTTGCTTTAAAACTTTTTTTCCAATTAAAAAAAAATTTCTTTATTTTTCTTATAAAAAGAGGTTTATTATGCTTATAAAAAAAGTCTTACAACTTTTGAAAAATCACTAGAGATTATATAGGTTGATTGGAATAATTAAAGAATACAACCAGACATTTGCTTCAAGCGGAGAAATATAAAATATCGCTGAATCACAACGAGAGAAAGAAGCCTAGTAAAGATAGCCATGAACTGCAATTTTTTTTTCAAAGAAGTATATAAATAATTGTCTAATCGGAATAGGTGAAATCGGTTGAAATATTTGTCTGGTTGCCCTATGTTGGAATCACGATTAAGGATTCATTACTTGACTTAAAAAGTACATACGATCTGCACTTTTTCTTTCGCATTTCCAGACTGACAGAACAAATCAAACGAAGGGCTCCGCCATAATATCAAAAATTCATATAGAAATAAGTTGAAACATCGTTTTTAGGCAAGGCCTAGGTCTTATATGAGAGGAAACACAAAAAAAAAGCATTTTGAGCAAAATGAATTTGCTTATCAAAGATCTTGTTATTATTCACTTGTTTTTGTCATAAGAAACTAAAAACTACAGTGTGTTGCCATATAAGGATCTACTTTTCAAGAGAATAGTTATATTCGAAAGAATTAGAAGGTAAGTTTACGTATTCCAAACTTGGTATAATTCATTTTTAAAAACTAAATTGGGATTTTTTTGAATCTATATGCAGGAGTTAGATAAAATATTATTAGCACTAATCTATATAGTACCTAAGGATGTTGCCAGACAACATAAAACTACCGCAGCAAAAGTGACAGCAAAACTCAACACTTACTTAGGGACAGCATGTTTCGACAGAAACAACAGGGCGGCAGCTTCACAAAAGGTTCTGTCCCCCATACATTTCTAAAAATTTAAAACTTTTTGTACCCAAAGATGAGGATAATTGGGGTTATATTCATTTTGTCATTTTGTTTGCAACATCCAGAAAAAATCTTTAGATAACCCACAAAATATCTTGATCAGCATAAAATTTAGAATTGATTTAAGCGCAGACTCTTATTGAAAATATTTAAAGGGCACGCCCACAATACAACGTAATCTTAGAAGATCCTTACTTCTAAGAAAGAAAAAGACTGTTTTTCGTTGCGTATTGATCATAACTCATAGCAGATGGATCTATAAAAATTTCCACATTTATTGAGCTAGCTGCTAAGCCTGCTGCTACAAAGATGGAAAGGATCGACCACATCTACTCGATGTAATTGGGTATTGGAATTTAATTTTTTTTTTTTTTGAAAATATTTGCAATATTAAGAAAGAAGTTTCGGAGGCTCATTAAGTGTATATTGATCAGTATCAAATTCGGAATACGCCTATACATATCCGTCTGTCCGTCTATATTTCTGTCTGCTTACATGTGCAATTTCTGCGGTATAGATGAAATTTGGCAAAACATTGAAAGTTCTTGCAAGCAGGTTGGTATTGAAAATGGGAAGAGTCGGTCACAAGCCATGCCTACGTTATAAAAGAAGCTTTGGGTGTGTTGCTCACTACTCATAGACTACACACTAAAAATTTCTATGGTATTTCATAAAAATGGAGAATATCTGTTAAAAGTAAATTTTTTTTTTCACATTTTTTTTAAGATAAATGTGGTGGGTATAAAAGTATCTACACCGCCGAATATAATTTTGTCACTCGTTTTATAAACAATTCAGTCTGAACTTTTTTAAAGCTGCTTTGACTCGTTCAATTCATTAACATCAAATGGTATCTAATATACGTGTTACGTCGGTCCGAAAAAATTTGATGAAAATTTAAAGTTCGCAAAAACGAACAGAAGAATGACTTTTCTTTATTTGCACTGTAATTTTAAAAGTTGAAAACTAAAATTGAATACTTGTTTCTGAAGAATAAAAATTTTCCGCACAAATAATTGATTTAATTTTTTAAATTATTAAAAGTCATTTTCAAAGTTTATCTCTTTTCACTTTTAGTAATTTTTAATTTAACAAAAATACCCTGGAGACTGTTTTGATTCTCTTCAGACTTTTTTTTTATATTTAGATTTTCGCTTTGTACAACAATTTATAAAAAAAATTAAATTGAATTGTTGTGCATTGAATAAGAGGGTGAATGACAAGAAATAAAAAGAAAATCAAGTAAAAGTCAAGTTTAATCAACTGTAATGTCATTAAATTTGCAAGATAGTTGAACAAAAAAAAAAAATCGAGATATTTTGCAATCACAATGAAATAAAAAAGAAACTTTTGAAAAATATTATTTTTAGAAAGAAAAAAAGGAAAATAATAGTAAAATGAAATTTTTCATGCAATCACTTATTATAGTAAACTATATATAGGATATTTGTGAAGAGATGCTTCTCGAGACTTTCGAGGTATTTTTCTCTTTACATTGAGTTTCCTTCAGAACATCTACCATAATGTTTAAAGTGCAATACTCAGAAATATGTTTTGCAAACTCAACGAAATATTGATGAGCTTGAACAACGGAATGAAAGTCTGTTTGTTTTCATTTCGATTTCATAATTTTAATCCATAATTTGTTTTTTCTTTAAAAACGAATTATAAAATACTTTTTATATGCCAAAATCAATCTGGTTCTGGACACCCAACTATTAGCAAATCGTTTCATTTTTATACCTATTACCGAAGGAGATTTTATCAATTTGCTTGCAGCATCTTCAAGTAAGCTTAACAGGTCATATAAAGCATATGTACATGCTTGATAAGTATTAAATTTGGAATCGATTTAAGTATGCCCGTCCGTCTGTCTGTATAATGTCTGTGGTAAACATACTCCTGGCTGCAAAAATAAAGATATCGTTCTCAAATTTCCCAAAAATATTCCTAGTTCTTCGATGGAGATTAGTGATGAAAATTAATCAAATTCATCAGGGCACTGACCTACTTTACAACGCAAACTAAGATCACCTTCGTTTTCAGAAACGAAAAGAATCATGTTTTTTGCTAAAGGCTTATACACTACAGCAAATAGGACTACAAAAATTTTACGCATATTCTATAGATAATCATGCGATGTCCATATAAAAATGAAAACAATCGGCCTCGTCCACGCCCAACGAATTTTACAGGATATTGAAGTCTCATTCTTTTTGTCAAAATTTATATAACACCCAGAAAAAGGCTTTAGAAATCACTTAATAAATATATATTCATGAGCAGTGCCAAATTCTGCACCCATCTGGGCATGATCGTTCGTTCATCCGTTCATCTGTCCGCCTAATTTACCACTCATAAACTGCTCACCACACATAAAAAGCAATAAAAACACACAGATTTCCATGTGGTGTTTTTTAAAAATGAACAAGTAGTAGTAGAGTAATAGAGCAGAGCAGATTATCGATGTTTGACTTTTTCGAATTTTTTTTTTGAAAATGAGTATAAAAGATCCGGTCACAACTGAATCTAACTTGTTGTAAGATAAGTTTAAAATAATTCCCTCTATTGTTGCTGAACGGTACCCCCTCAATGTTGAGTTGTTATTTATTCGGCACTGTCCTAATGAGATTTTGAAAACTTCGATATAATTCACCGGAGCTAATGATTTGTTCTACCGTTTTAGTACGATCTTTCAAAGAGCCAAAGCCAGGTGTAATTGATTAAACATTATTATCTTTTGTTTGATTGTGCACGCTAAGTGTCATTGAGTATTCAGAAATGAACTCAAACATCGCTGTTTTAAGACAAAAAATTTACACAGGATACTGAAAATTAATTATTAACTCTAATTACATAAAAGTAATTGCTTTTAATAACACAGATATTAGCAAGACTTTTTTTACCACATGATTCTCGATAATTTATTATCAGAATCTGCTCATTTATTAACGTTAAATAACAAATAATTACAATTTCCTGAACATTTTTTTCTTTCAATGCAAACTAAGAACGAATATCAAAATATCACTGAAAATTGATTAGAAAGTCTCTTCTACGTGTATTACATTAATTTTTCATAAACAAATTATAAAAACTCCCTACGAATATTTTTTACAAATATTGAAAAATTCGATAGTGGTCATGGTAGTCATTTTAACTAATTTCCATTTCCTTAAATAATAATTAAATCTTTGAACGAACCAAACATATTCTTTATTTTTATAGTTCTCGCTCCAAAACACTTAACACTTTTGCTTTAAGGAAATTCGAACCAAAAAGTTATGTCTACAAGTGAGGATAATATTAATAAAATTACCTCAAAAAATAAAATATCTACCTAAACATTGTTAACAATAGACGATTTTCGTAAATCCTTACAAGGATATTAACGATTATTATTACAATAAACACTAGCATAGTTACGTGCTTCTTCGACTACTAAGGTTCACATCCTTTACGTTGTTATTACGAGTGTCTCAGCAGTAGAACAAAATTCTAGATGATTGCCTGGCAATTGCTGTTGTTTGTTGTTGTTATTGCTGCTGTCATTGGTATGCTGAAAATTTCTGTAATTTACTGATAGAGGATGTTTTAATGATGTCTTTTAGGCACTTTCGGCTATTGAATATTATGCTCGAATAAATACTAGGACGTAAGAAGGTTCGATTTGAGAGTAGAGTACAAGCAACATGTCTGTATAAGAATTCTATCATTATTGCTTTTGCTAGATATTTACGATTAGTTAATAAATTCAAATTAACAATGTGTGGCAATGAAGTCTCATTCATGCATAAGAAGAAGTGTTCAATCTCCGTAGACACTTTAAATATAATCAGATTATAAAGCAATAAATTAATTTTCAAATAGATAAGTAATATGATAATTAAAATCTATAAATAAAAAAATTATTTCTCAAATAAGCTCCTTTCAAAACAATTTCAATTATGTTACAATTGAGTTAAAAGCTTTTTAATTTATCTTAAGATATATTTTATATTTTTTTTCGATTTTTCTTCAAAATAGTAACTTACTTGTTTTTCTTGGTTATATTATTAAAAAATTCCACGTACCTGTAATAGAAAAATAAAATAATAAAAACATATTTTAATATCTTTATTTCATTTTGACAAGCACTTAAGTCCTACACTTAACTATTTGTTATCTCTTTTGGATAAAGTTTTTCCTCATTTCCTTTTGCCTTCAACCAACTTTAAAGGCAATAAAAAACTTTTAAGGTTTCATTTTAGTAGAGTTTATGATAAAAGAAAATTGAAAAAGAAAAATATATCCAAAAACGTCTTTCTCCTCCGGTTATGTCGTTTACCGTTATTCATATCGTGTCATTTGATAGCATAGACTGGTAAGTCTTTTACATCTGGTTATTTAATATATGTAAGTTGTGTGTATGTAAGCCAGCGAATACGCTGCAATTGTTACTTACTGTCAATGTCATAATTCTTTATAACAGTGACTTTCTGGGCCAACAGCCCAAACGCGTTACGATACTTATAACAAATGAAAAAGAGAATACGAAAACACACAAAAACTACTGGGTGTCATAACAATACATGCTGTTGTCATACCCCATGCATACAGAATAATTGGATTAAAACTAGCAAGCACAGCCGAGTGATGATAACAACAGAAAATCAGTGTATAAAGGAAAATGCCCTACACAAAAGAACAGATTTTGCTAAAGGAGTTAAATGAAAGAAGTAATAAGAATACGAATAACAGGTTAATGACATTTCTTGGAATAAATCCAGTTAGACAATAGTTCTGATTCAGACATCAGGGGGTAAGCAAAGAGATAATATGTTACAAACTATCTTTTCTTGTTGTTTTTTTTTTTGTTTTTTCAATATTTCTTTCAAATCTAGTAATAGATTTGTAATGTTTTAACAAATTTTAAAACAAATTTGAATCATAAGAAAACAAATCCTTTTGTGATTCATTATGAAAGAAAGAAACTACACAAATTTTATTATTGTTTTTTGTTTTATAAAATCTAAAAATGGAAACTTTGCGAAATGTATATATTTTTGATTACGGCGTAAGATTTTACCAATGTTGTGGTCGTCCATTTGTCGTGCTATTCAGCTCAAAAACCTGGTATAGATTGAGATATGCTTGTAGTTTGCTGTTGAGGGATCAAGTTCGGAAATTAGTATAATCTAAAAAAAGGCTATATCTATATATATATAAACATATGCTAGTATCCGAAAAAGTTGTAAATTGAAAATTTCAAAAATTATTCGTTACTGATTTGCACTTTATGGAAGGTATTCATCTGATCAACATGATGGCCAAAATTGTTATACATTGTCTTAAATAAAATCTCTCAGTTGATGACGAGAGATAAATTGAAAAAATATATCTATTTCACAATAAGAAAAATAATGTGATTTACAATCGTGGGCGGTTGTTGATCTAAAAACTTATTGGGAATACATCCCAGGCCATGTAAACGAAGCGTTCAATGACCATCATACACGCAAAAAAAAAAAGGAAAAAAATTATCAAAATTTTCGTGAAATTATCCGAGATTGTAATACAATATTCTGCTCCTTTATTTTTGTCTTTTTAAAAAGGACAGAACGAAAATCGAATAAACCGTGAAAATTTAGAATGTATTTATTTTCTTTCGGATTAATTTTATTCAATTAATAGTTGTTGCAGATAAAAAAAAATTTCTATTTATTTTAATATTGTCATAATGACATCAGCTCTATAGTTCATTATGGCAACGGCAAGTAGAACTCGTCATCAATATTTATGTCTACTCCTACGCCGACTGTAAACATTTGATAGCAAAACATTAATATTTAATGAAGAATAATTTGTCAACGATGAAGCTAAACTTTTCCATAATTTGGCTGGTCTAAAAAGTACTGACCTTAAGTAACAATGTAACATATAACATTATATAAGGTGTCCCAAAATTTACGAAATATCCAAACATGGCGCCATTTGTGCGGTAAAGTGTTGGTAATCGAAAAGAAAAACAAAAGGAAATGCACTGACAGTTGACAGTTTTGGGTTAGTAAAAATGGAACATTACACGAGGGAGCAATGTGTTTTCATTCTTGAAAAAATTATCAAAAATTATGAAAGTTTAGTGGCCACATTTTGTAGATTATGATCGAAATATTGATTTAAGTTCGCCAACTGTGAGTCATTAAAAATGCTGAAGACATCACTGGACCATGCTTCTGCAAAAAGGAAGCTGGTTAAGCGAAATAGCCATAAAAAATTGCGATGAAACAGTGCGTACATTCCAGCAAAGCCGTGGACGCCATCTACTATTCCACATATAATACTACCCTATGTACAGTACGATTCAATACAGAAATTACAATTAAAGCAAAATAACCCTGTTCTCTATTTAAATCAAATCTTGCCTCAATTGTAATACAAATAATAATCGGAAATATCGCAAGATATATATTAGTATGAATTGTATGAATCTTAGCCTTTCGAAAGCTTAGTACTTTTTATATAAATTAAAAAAATTTCGCACTAAATTTCCTAAAAAAAAGTTGTTCTTGGTTTTTTTTCGTTTTTGTAAGTTTTGTACATCTTCTAGGAACATTTTTTCATTTATAGTGATTATTATAAATTATTATTGTTTTTTGTTTTACTACTACTGCTACTACCGTTTTGGCTGCAGGTCATTATTATCATTATGTCTCAAAGTCTGCAAAGTCCGTATCTTTTCTTTTATTATATAAAACAAAAAAATATGAAAAATGTTTTAACTTCCTTTGTTGATGTCTGTACGCGTTTCTTGCACTCTACACACACAATTATTCAGGGGCGGTGTAGTTTTCCGGTTTCCGGAGATTTTCTTCTGCTGTTTGCGCTACCGCTCCTCTTCTCGTCCTAGCCCGTATCTTTTTCTCGAACTCTAAAATACTTGACTTTACATTTCAAATGACAGTAACATTACGTGTAGAGATAAAAATAAAATGAAATGATAATCAACTATTGTCTGTTACATTAATATCAAGAGAATATTTTTCCCTTGTGTTCTCTTGTTTAATATTAACCCGGTAATTGTTGGCCATAAATCCTGTGCTTTCAAACGGTTACATATGAAATATTAGACATAATCTGTTTTCAGCGTGGATATTTTGTTTTTATACAAAAGAATATTAAGTAAAAGAAAGGTAGACTTAATCTCCCAACTGCACTTCATCAAAGAAAATCTGCTTCTTATAATAATCAAACAATCACTCTTAATCCACATGTTTCATAAGTTTTTAAATGTGCTTACGAAACGAAAACGTTAAAGATAGAAACGTTCTTGTTTATCTACCTATGCTATTATATAATGTTTACCTCTTTCCATTACATTTATTTGGCTTCGAGTCGGCTTTTTATTTTATTTTTATTACATTAACGTTTAGCTATGCAAGCAAAAATATTTGCAACGAAGCTTATCTTCACAGTATGATGCCGTCAAATACTAAAGAAAATTACTGGTTTAAGATTTGCTAAGAGAATTTCAATTCTAAATACATTTTCTGGCTTTGCGGTGTATTTTTACTTTGAAATATAAAATTTTAGTTACATGCTTATAATTATTCAGTTATTTTTAAGCTATTAATTTATCCGTAAAAAAAAAAAACTAAACGCTTTAAGTTCTGCTCTAACTTTCCTCCCAATAAAGAGATACGTTATAGGCTTTTAGGGGCTAATTTTGAGACGCATAAGTAATAAATAGTTAATGGTTAGTGAGTAAAACTGTGCCCGCCTAGAAATTGACACAGAGATGAGGTTATCTAACAAAACTAAAGTTTTATAAAGACTTTCCGCTTAATTATCACCAATGTTATCTTCCAAGATTTTCCAAGATTGGCTCAAAGTTGAACATTCTTCACTTAGGAACACTAATGGTACATTGGTCGGCTATTCTGTGATGCTTATACGTAAGAATTCTGAAAGGGAATAATATAATTGACATTAAACTTGTGTTATTGATATAGTTTACATGCCTTTGCCTTCTTCTCTCATGTCGGCCGGCTCATGTTTAGAAATTGTAAGATTTTAAAAATTAAATATCTTCCTTTTGTCATATTTGTTCAGGCTTTGAAACAACTCCCTAAATCTATCTATCCTAGTCAAACATACATTACCCAAACCAATGAAAAGCATTCACAACACTTTATCTATCGACCCATGACGTGATGTGAAACCAAACAAATCGAGCTGGAAGAGCCCCACTGCTTTTAATAAAATGTTATAAAAGTTGTCAACGTTCTGGATTTAGTCAACCGTACATATCCACTTTAAAAAAAAAGCCTACAAATTACATTATTTTTCATTTTAATCTGGTCAATGAGCCGATTTCTAACTTCTAATTTTTGAGAAATTATATGAAAGCTTAAAGTTAAAGGTAGAATAACGTTACCCAAAATTGCTATTTGTTTACTTTTTTCTTAATATAAAAAACTATACAACTGATTTGTTTTGATTATTTGCAGCTCGCGATTATTTTGAAATATAATCCCTGTCGTTTAACTAAAAAGTAAATTAAATTTATTTTACCATGAGGTGTTTGATCGACAAACGTACGGAGGGAGAGGCAAACGGACATTTGCACCCCCAATCCCCTATGGTCGAAACTAAAATCTATAAAGAATATATTTTTCAACTTGAAAGTTGAACTTTACAAATGAATGGTAAAAGAATGTAAATTTTAGGTTAATTGAGGACGCATAATGTCCATTCAAAACAAATTGCAGTAAATTGGTCAATAAACAAAAAAATGCAACAATTTTAAGTCATCAATTACATTGTCTCGTCAACGCGGTAATCGTTGATAATCGTTCTGCGATAAAGAAATGGATTTATTTTTCATTTTTAAACTCTAGAATACTATAATTTAGACGTCCAAAAAAAGTGATTAGAGGGAGACTAACAATATAAAAACTAAAGCAAAATGAATTACATAAAAATATTTGAAAACAAATTTTTTTGTGCAGCTATTAAATCTTTTATTTAAATGCGAAGGCATACAGTGAATAATAGATTTTTAGAATCATGCAGCGAATGTTAATTATTCAGTACAATTAACTTTTTTTAGTTTTAAGTGGCCTACATATCATATAAAAGACACAAGATGACAACATGTCAGGATGGCCGAGCGGTCTAAGGCGCCAGACTCAAGTGTAACAACTTGCCTGTGTTAACATAGGTGCAAAGTATGAGCGTTCTGGTCCTCTCTGAGGGCGTGGGTTCGAATCCCACTTCTGACACAAGTTTTTTTTTTCAAATTGTATTTTTTGTTCATTGCTTGCGGAAATGATGTTTGTCTATTTTATTTATTGTTTATCTTTCTGCATTAGAATTTACACGTAATCTTAGCAAATCGTGTCATATTTCTTGCAATAAATTACGACCTTTTCGATTTTTTAAAATACTCTGCTTTGGAAAATAAACGACAAAAAGAACAATGCTTTTGAGCCATTTAGTATATTGCATAACATAATTAAGAAATTTTTTTTATGTAAATGGTTTGATATTAGAATGTGACTAATATATAACAAAGTTACATAGCACATTATATTACAAAATATTTGAAACAACAAACAATTTTGCTTTGTTAACGGAGTTACAAAAATAAAGAATTTGAAATGGATAAATTATTTACTAATAAATAATTATTTACTAATAAATAATTTATAAAAGTATACAACACTAATGTTTTAAGTTCTTTACTTGTTGTGATTGACTTTATTGCTTTCAAGCGCATTCAAACAACATGTCAGGATGGCCGAGCGGTCTAAGGCGCCAGACTCAAGTGTAACAACTTGCCTGTGTTTACATAGGTGCAAAGTGTGAGCGTTCTGGTCCTCTCTGAGGGCGTGGGTTCGAATCCCACTTCTGACATAAGTTTTTTTTAAATTTTATTTGTTCTTTCATTGCTTGCGCAAACGATGTTTTTGTATCCTATTTACTACTTACGTTTCACATACAATGTGTAAATAATCTTAGGAAATCATGTTAAATTTCGTCATTTTGGATTTTTTTGAAACACTCTTTGCTTTGGAAAATAAATGGCAATGCTTTTAAACCCTTTAGTGTATTGCATAACATAATTTAGAAAACTTTTTTTCTATGTACAAGTTTTGATATTAGAATGTGATTAGTATGTAAAAAAAAATTTTATAGCAAATTAAATTATAAAATATTTGCAACAAAAAAAATTTGTCTTAGCGGAGTCACAAAAATAAAGAACTTAAAGTGAGTAAATTATTTTATAAGTAATTTATAAAACCATACAAAACTATATATCTTTGAATTTCTTTACTGGTTGTGCTTGTTTTATTGTTTTAAAACACACGCCGCCAACGTGTCAGGATGGCCGAGCGGTCTAAGGCGCCAGACTCAAGTGTAACAACTTGCCTGTGTTTACATAGGTGCAAAGTATGAGCGTTCTGGTCCTCTCTGAGGGCGTGGGTTCGAATCCCACTTCTGACACAAGTTTTTTTTTTTCAAATTGTATTTTTTGTTCATTGCTTGGAGAAATGATGTTTTCCTATTTTATTTATTGCTTATATTTTTCATATCATACGTAAACAATTTTAACAAATCATGTTCAATTTCTTGCAACAAATTTCACTCTTTTGAGTGTATTAAAGGTACTAAAGACATATTTTTAAATAAAAGTACCTTTCTTGTTTAGCACATTATCTATTTGATTTAAAGTCATATATATATTATCTGTCAGGATGGCCGAGCGATGTAAGGCGCCATATGTAAACCAAAACTTGTGCATGGCTTTGTGGAGCGCTCTGGCCTTCTCAGAGGGCGCGGGCTTCGAATCCCACTTGGAACAAGTGTATTTGTTTTGCCACCAAATCCAAATCAAAAAGTGGAGTTGCACATTTAGTTTGTAGATTAGACATTATTAGATATTTGCGTTATATTAGAGAAGATTTGAAAAACGCAGGTCTTGAAATAGTATGAGAAATGTTTTTTTTTTCTACTAAGCTGCTGTTGTTCTAGGATAAACTACACTTATATAATTAACTAAATTATAGGAAAGTCTGGATCAATTAAAGTTAAAAAGGGGCTGAACAATTTTTACGACGTTACTGTTAGCTCTGCTAAGAGTGTTAATATTGCTATATACTGTAATCAATAAATACATTGAAAGTCAGACGATTCTATAATCGCGCTCTCCTTTTAGGCAAGTTTGGAACGATGTACCGAAGCTTTCATAAGAATGTCTGAGTTCACTTAGCAATACCAACATTTCAGTTATGCTTTTACTTTGACTTCGACCTTATTTAGCGACAATAATAATCAGATGAATATAACTAAGATATCCTCTATGTTAACTACTTTTTTTGTTGTCGAAGCATCTTAATTGTTGGGAGCTGTAATAATCATCGCATTAAATGCCTATTGGTTTAGTAATGTGCACTTCTTAAAATGATCGCTTTTATATCTACTTTCCAAATTATAGAAGCTATCAATATCGTCAACTGCGGTTTTAATATCCGTAAAAGTTTTTAAAAGGTCTATTAACTATATGCATTAAATCCTTAATTGGGTATAAACTAGTCAATTCTACAGGAATTTTTTTTTTGAAATTAAATCGTATTTTGATTAAATACACACTTAACAAACCTAACGTAATGATGTATAACCGATATTGGCTTTAGATAAGAACGTCTCTTTTCTGTATTTTTTTTTCTCATATTTGTTTTCGATTTTTTACGACCTTTGCTGTTACCATTTTAATGACCTTTTTTATGTAAACATATTTAAAACTTTCTTATTTTTTCTTGTCTATTTAATCTTACTCTCTTTCTCTTTATTTGGTTTTGGCTGTGAAATACGTTGACTTTTTCCAATAGATTATCAAATTTTATTTGATTGGAATAAGTTTTTGTGGCTGTATGTACACAGACATGTATATATTATCCATAAGATTTGCGTAGTTTATGGCCGCTAAATATAAGTCAAGTTCATTGACAGTTTTGTTTTTAAAATTGAATTAACATGCCAACGATTAAACGAAAGCCTTTTTTGCAGTGGCTGCTTAAGTCACACTTGCGAAGAAAGACAAGCAGCAAATAAAAAAAAAGTCAAAGTATTTGAAAGTAATTTATAATAATAATCAATTTTCATACATATATTACAAAATAAATAATAAAATAAATTAAATAAAATAGCAAAAATAATGGTAATAAAAATATGGCAAATAAGAGACAGACATATACACACACGCACGGACAACATTTTCTTTCTGGTTTTAGTAAACAGTTGCGGATGTTTGTGCTTTTGTTTAATTTACGCTTTATAGGCAAACATTTATTGGGTTAATAAACTTCGTATAGTACTATTATTTAAGTTTTTCATAAGAGGAAAACATTTTCTAAATATTTATTTTGATTTTTTTTTCTTTCTTCAGAGTTTTTCTATGTTGCCTACTTGAGAGAAAAACGGTTTTTCGAATGATTTGATAACCAACCAATTAATTGTAATTTTTACGTAACCGACTGACAGACTTTGGCGGTTTGATTATAAATTGTACCTAACTATAAAAGTGTAGCAAAAAAAAAAAAAAAAACTACCGACAATAGCAGTTATCTGAATATTTTGCAAAGCAGATAAGAAAAAATAGTGGAACTACGCGGTGTGAGTTAGAAATGTCATTATAAAACGAGGGCAATTAGTATAATTTCAAACATAGTTAAACTGTAATCAATTTCAAACTGCATACATTTATAATTAGCTTAATTAGCTATATTGTTTGGTTCATGAAATCGAAAATAAGAGACAAACAAAAAGAGACGGGCAAGGTTAACTTAGAGTCAATTAGTAGAGAGAAGAGCTCTTTGCGGAAGACATATAAAAAAACGTTACATTTATATGTAACACACAGATTGAATTTGAATTCGTAAACATCTGAAATGCACATTATGAAAAAATAAGTGAGTAGGTTACGCTAGCCATGACGTAGAACTTTGAATATTTATCCACCTCATTCAGGGCAGGAGGTAAAGCCTTATAATAATTGTGTGTGCTATACCCTCTATTCAGTTCGAATACTTTGCATGGTGCTAATAATTATTTATTTAGAATTTCATTGCTAGCAATTTACTTTGGAATTTCGTTTCTCATTTATTTTTATACACATTAGCGTAGGATGGGGGCATAACTGCATTTGTCAGATTATTTGCAACACAACGAGAAGGAAGCTTCAGCGACCCCATGAACTAGATATATATTCTTGACTAGCATCAAATCTAGAATCGATTTTAAGCATGTCCGTTTGTCCCTGTGTCCGTTTGTGTAATGTCTATGGTAAAGAGCCGCTACCCTGTTCACCCAATATAATAGAGTATTGAAATTTAATTATTTTGTGAAAGCATTTCTTGTTCAGTATCAAATTCGGAATCCACCTGGTAATTTACGCCCGTACATTATGTGATATGATAACCATTTTCCCGGTCGCAAAAATAAAGATATCTGTATCCAATTTAGCAAAAATATTCAAAGCCCTTGAATGTACTCTGGTATTAAAAACCGACCAAATTATCAATATTTTCAATAATTATCAATCAATTAACTGCTTTTTGGAAATTTTGTCCACTACCCTTAAAGCCACACAATAAAAATTGCCGGGGACTTTTATAAAAATCGAAAAAGTCTGTCCTGTTTACTCCATATCCCAGAGTACTAATATGTCGTTTTTTTCGATCTTGTTTAAGATAAAGCTGAGGGATATAAAAAAATTCGTGGCAGAGGAATATAAATTTTTTATTTATTTTATTTTTGCCTGTTTACCGTCAATGTTAAGTGGATTTGCGAACGGATCACTTCGTTTGTTCAGGTAAAAGCACATTTGCTATGTTAGAATCTTTAATTTCAACTTTTGGGAACTTATATATTATTTTAGCAGATGGTCAATAGTCGGGAGAATAATACTATTTCAGCATCTCATTGATGAGTGATATGAACAATTTTAAAAACACTGCTTCTTTCCGCTTGTTACAGTTGAAATGCAAACATTAGAGTAGTTGCAAGTTTTAGGTACACCCAATGTTCTCTTAAAGTACCGCTACTTCCAATTTGCAAATAATCATCGAACTTTGTGTTGAGGGCAATCGTGCTGGCTAAGCATAGTCAGTAAGGAGCACAGCAGCGAGAAAATAAGAGAAAAAGTTTCGTATTGAAATTGGAATTGTACTCCACCCGCTTAAAAATCTAAGAAACATAAAAAATGATTCTTTAATTTCTTATACTAAATTTGTCTTAACTAAACGAATGTATAAATTTAACATGAAAATATCTCATTCAACAGGCTGATGTATAGAAATTACAAAGCTGCTGCTGCTTGTAGAAAATAGTTTACTTGCTTGCTTTTTTAAGTTCTTCTATCGTGATTTTTTATTCTAGGCGTTTTTGAGCCCATTTGAAAACTCTTAGGTTTTCGTTGACAGCTTAAAGAGGCGTGAGACAAAACAGTTTTTTTTTGCAATTCTAACTAGAAGCAGATATACTTTCGAGTAAGTCAAACCGAATAAGAAAATTTGTATATCATTGCTTATGATAGACATTTCACATGCAGTTAATGAATTCACACAAATACCTTTGATATTATCTATAAATATATTATTTGTTAATCCGGTGGAAATATATTCCAGAAGCCTTGCAAAATAGAAATTTTCTCAAAGAAAGCAAAGAACTATATCGAAATTAGTGTTTTTAATGGTTGAAAAAAGTTGTATTTCTTAGTAATAAGCAACCATTAAATGGATGAATAATAATCCATCTACGATAGTTAATAAATATATAAAAAAGTTCTTTCATTTTATTATTGTGAATAAATCGCAAATTGTAGACATTATTCATGTAAAATTTGTTCGAATTACATAGTAAAACAAAAAAGCTATTTGAATTATGAATGAGAAAATAATAATTAACTCTTCTCGATTATTGAAATTATAGAAAACTAAAATTCACATTAGAATGTATACAATTATCTTACTTGTTCTTTTATATGAATTATTTCATATGAATTATAATAAAATAGATTTATTTGCATATCAATGCTTTAATTGCTACTCTGACAACTATGCAAAGCAAATGTAAATAATAATGAATCTAAGCAGTTACAATGAATGTAGATAGAGTTGAGTTGTTGTTGATATGGCTTATAGGCTTACTAACTAATCAAGTGACGGATTGTCTAACTGGCAGTGGTTTGCGTTTGATGATGCATATATTTATTTTTTACATTATATTATTGAAATATTAATATTCTACACTTTAGATAGTTGGAAATACATGCCAACATTATAATAATAAACAAAACAATATTTACACCGCAGCACATTTATAGCATGCACAACATCTCTTTGAATTCATGAAATCCATGGCTTAATGGAAGAGTAGCAATATTTCTCTACATATATATATATGTGTGGAAGACAACTTGGCAACTGCTTCACTTGCGCAAGAATACCTCGAAACAACAACAGAATGAAAAACTGAAATGAACAACAACAACAACGGCAACAGTAAATTGTTACAGAAACTAGAGCAATATAGTTATTTATAATACGAGCTGCTAGCATTGTTCGGTTTAAGGTTCAATGTTCTGGCTTTAGATAAAAATTTAAGCAAAGAAAGAAAATATAAAAAATCAATAATTTTAATTTATTATTTTATAAACTTTAAATTATTCCATTTTTGTTTTTGTTTTTTTGCAAATATTTTTATGTTTTATGTACTTAAATAACCTTAGGCGCCTATTTTTCTACTACTTCTTCTTCTTGTTCTTCTTAAAAACAAAATTTTTTTTTTCTTTAAATGTTGTTATTTAAAATTATAACATATTTTTATTCATTTGAAGATGTTATCTCAGTTTTGTTCCTGTTTTGTCCCACATTAATCATGTCGAGTATTGCTGTTGTTGTCGCCAACAGCATGTGCTTACAATATATATATATATACATACATATATATACGTATACATACATGTATATATTTTCATATGGACGTATATTTGTACATCACTGACATTTTGACATTTTGTGGCGTTGAGTTTTGCTAACATTTTGACATAGTTATTGTCTTGTCTTGTCATGTCACACACATATATAGTACGTTCATTCATACATACAATATGTGCAAACAGACAATTGCCATTCATACATGTGCTTATTGTCTTGTTGAATGTTAAGAGCTTTTGCTAGTTTTTTTTTTCTTACTGCTTTTTGTTGATAACAATTATAAGAAAAAAGAAAAATGTCATCGTTTAGATATGTTTTTCTAAATTCTTTTAAATCTTTTTAACCGAAGGGAAAGAGAAGAAATATCTAAAAAGTATTAACTTGAAGAAAGTAGTTCAGTGCTGCAATAAATCTTAACAATTCTTCGAAAAAGTCTTTATTTAAAGATTAAAAAAATTTTCCTTAAATAACTGATAATCTTTCCTATGAAGAATGAAACGCATCCTATCCACTTTTTTGGAGACCAATTTTATTTCATGCTTAGTTCTGGCGCAGTTTTTCTAGTAAATCTTTTTCTTCGCGAGAACGAACTTTTGTTTTTCTTAGAATGAACGATACACGTGACTAAATTTTCGACGAAAATTTTCCAAGCAGTGGAAGCTCGAGTATTTCTTATTAAGTCAAACTGAAGGGGATTTAGATCGAGTTCACTTAAATTGAAAATTTATTTATGAACAATTTCTTAAATCCCGGATATATTAAAACAAAATTAACCCAAGTTGACGGATTAGAAGACATATTTGCTTTATTCCTTCAATTTTCTTTTGCAGACAATTCATCCAGTGGACCTTCGACAAGTAAAATGGCCAACACATGAGTAACTCGTAAGCAGAGTACATTAAGCAATGATTGAATGAATCGAAAATATGTTTAAAAAAATCAAATATCCTTCTTAAGAAATGTGTTGATGACTTCTTGTCCATACCTTCTTTTAAATAGAAAAATTTTTCAATTTTTTTTCTATGACGATAAATTTAATACGTTAATCAATCATTTCCGGGTTCGGTTAAATATATTTTTTTTTTTTTTTGCAAAATTCGTTATTAGTCATTAAGATAGCCCGGTTCAAACAACTGAAGGTATAAAATACACTTAATCTTCCGCAATTGGATCCAAATGTTTTTTCCTTAGAGTAACCCATTAAGATTTGCAAATAGAAAATAGTCGGTGGAAGACAGCATTTTATAAATTCGATTTATGCAATTTTTCCATTGTAATCATCGAGTTGTAACACAATGCATGAGTAAACGCGGTATCCTAGTTGGAAAATAGCTTTCCCATGTTCAAAATTTTATGCAAAATACTATGGCTTTTGATATCTCCTTTAGGATGTGCTTTTGTCTTTTGTAAGTACACTTCACTTCATGATTATTGAGAATAATTTTCGGCATTGTTTTCATGTTATCCGGTTTGTACACCTCTTTTCAGCACTATCGTTAGTATCTAAAGCGTTTAAAGTTAGCAACCAATATAGAACTTGTTGGCTTCGACATTTCGAAGAGCTAACTTTTCAAACCGATCAATGATATTTTCTTAAGTCAACCAAAAACAAAATTTAATCAACACAGGAGATCCGCATGTTTCATTTGTTTTAAAAAGAATAAAAAACTTCGCCAAACCACATGAACAAGTGATTAAAATGACATGAAATTTTGATAAACGTGGATTTTCTTCTTTTTTTTTTTCTATATATATTTTGTTGGTTGGTTACTTGGTAGTAAGGTCACGATGATTTCTGACTTAATTTACTTAGTATGTAAAATCGTTTAAATCTTGGTAAAATACGATGATAAAAGGCTGCTAAGGTTCGGCTTATATCAAGTATTGCTGCTATTGAATTTGAATTTTCTAAAAAGATAAAACACATGTTAGCTTCAAGGACGATTTAAGTCGGCCAAAATTAAAAAAAAAAATATTCTAAGTTGCGATTATGAAAAGCCTCTATATAAAATGCCTCGCGTTAATTAAAATGAAATCGAGTTTGAAAAACAGTTACATAAAACGAGTTCTTTTCTTTTTTAAACATGTTCCCAAACTTTTTGACAATACATACATTCAAATAAATTCCTTTTTAGCAGTTCTTACACTAAACTTTCTATAAACGAAAACTCATAAGGAACACTTTTTCTTAGAAAGGCTGTCTAAATGACAAATATTTGTAAAGAACTCATTTTTTCTATCTAATATTAAATCTCAAAGGTATGAGAATTCTAACAGTTTCTTTCATTGGATACAATAAGAAAAAGAGAACATAAATTTTGTTTTTCAAAAGTGTTCATTAAACAAAAAAAAAGCGAAAAAAGTAAAAAAGAAAAAAAAGTCAACCTGGAATAGTCCTATTTACTCACTTAAATTCCCTTGACGTATGTTAATCTTTGTCTTTCCTTTTCTTTCAACTTTCATTTCTTTTCAAATATTTACTCAACTTTTAATCAAATTTCTGAAAAGAAAGAAAAAACTATTTGCGCAATAATAATTTTAGCGGCAACAATTTAATTTGCTTTTTATAATGTTTTCTTCAAAACTGCATTGAAGGAAAAGTACGGCCTTCATAACTTGTGTCGTAGAAACTCTTGCTTTCATCCCGTGGTAAACGAAAGCAAACAGAATAAAATTTAATAACTCTACGCCCAACAAAACGTAAAACAAAACGTACGACACAAAGTCAGTTTTGTTTCTTCAATGTAAAACTAGTAATTTTCTCGTTATTTAGCTACAAGCGAATGCAAATAAACTTTATTTTTTCTTCTTCTTCTTTTTCTTTAACTGACAAACGGGAAAATCAACGAGCAAAAAGTGACTGCAGTTGTGGTAGTGGAATATGGCAAACTGTATCGAGCAAATTTTATCAAAAAATTTCTTAAGTAGGTAAAGTTTGCCATTTTTGTAGATACCAACCGCCAAAAGTGTATTATACGGTAAGTTTTTTTGTCATATTGTGAAATAATTATAACAGGAATTCTTTTTATATTCATTTAATGCCTGGGAGTAGTTTTAAAGTACCGTAAATAGAAAAAGAGTGAGAGAGAGCGAGAGAGAGAGAGAGAGAGAGAGAGAGAAGAGAGGAGAGAGAGAGAGAGAGAGAGAGAGAGGAGAGAGAGGAGGGAGGGGGAAAGAGAGAGAGAGACAGAGAGAAAGTGTGCATAATAATGAAATAAAATATCGTTCTTCCTTATCCAACGTTGCTTAAATAATATTTTTTAATACCATAACTTTTGAAAATAATCTAAGTTTTTAAAGCAATATTTGTGTGTATAATCTATTTCAATAATTTCTTATTACTTAAGTATTATGTTTTACACCTCAAGTAAATTTGCAATATTTTTTCACAGCCCTATCGAATTTCTTTTAAATTGCATTAAAACAAAAACTAAAACAAAAAGGAAAAGGAAAATCCTTCAACCAGTACCGTTTTTTCGCTACAGATTTGCTAAATTGCCATGTAAGCAAGTGATTATCCTTGTTCGGTTTTTTTTTTTGCTTTCTATGTCCTCTTTTATTTTACACACATGCAAAACTTTAGCAGTTTATCAACAGCTTGCCCTGGTTTCATTATCCTTCAAAGAGCATATTAAATTACTCGAGTATAATACAAACACAACGCAAAGCAAGAAAATATGTAAAAAAGTTTCTTGTTACCATACCATCCGATAATAAAAAATTACTAAATAATTTGTGAGAGTAGCGCAGAACCTTAAAAACAATGCACTTTCAAGCTTTCTCTCTCTCTCTCTCTCTATATATCTCTCCCTCTCTTTCTCTCTCTTTCTCTTCACCGATAAGTAAATTCTGCAGTTTCCAAGAGAAATTCTTATTCTTAAGTATTTTCTTGCGGTTGATAGTTAGTGACTGTCTGTGGTTTCCTTCAACTATGCAAAATTATAATATAAGAACGATAAGAAAGAAGGATGTCATTAAGAGTATTATGACAAGTGGTAGCAGTCTCACTGAGTTAAGGAAATCATGCTGCAAGTGGTTTAAAGGAATAAACGAATGAAGTAAAATTATGCGGTTTGTAAGAATGTAAGGATATTAGTTATTATTATTATGATTTTTCAGAGGCAATCCTTGCCGCGACCAAAACAGATATATTGTACTCGTCAAAGCTTCTAGCTCTCCCGAATTTTTGACTGCGTTTAGCGTTACGAAATGTTTGTTAAACAGTCTGCCCCTTGCAAAACCTCAAGCTCAAATCGATTCCTAGTATATTAATATTTTTCAAGTAATGCCTGAGGTAATTGCGTCTCGTATTAAAGCCAATAACCAAGCTTAGGCAACTTCTATGGCAGCTCCTTTTTGGTTGCCTTTGTCTGTCTGCAGTTTGCTCTCATGCTCCTTGCCATACCGGTTGTTTGATACGGCTCCTTGGTACGTAAGGGACTTGTCATTGTTATTCGGCGGCAGTCAGTGTTATTGTGTGACTCCCGAAACCCGATTTATAATTATTTGTTAATATTTAGTGAAATACAAAAAAGAAATTGCCAATTATTGAATTACTTATATATATAAAGCTAACAAACAAAGTTATAGTCATTTATTTTATTGATTTAGATGAATTTTCTTTTAATACACACAATCGCTACCATCTCGAATGATATAAAATATTTCAATTTCATTTTACGCAGGTCGTTTACTTTTTTACTATGGTAAACTGGATATTTTTATCAAGTGTATTATTACATCATTTTTTGCAACAAGCAATGAACTTGAATTTCAATTAAAACCGACTTTTTCTTCTTTGAATGCGCATGAAAGGATCATATATTCAATTTCCAATTCAAGCGGATGGTTTTCGTTGCTATTTCTCTTTTAATTTAATCGTATAAAAATTGATTTTTGTGCAATTTTATGTAGAAACAATTTTGAAATACTAGAACAGCCAAGCAATGACATAAATGACATAACTTGTGAGCGATTTTCTACTTTATTGAATGATTCCCATAACTTTCAGGTGTTTCTTCATTTTCACGGTACTTGACTTTTATAAAGACATATTTTGTGTGTGCTATACTTTAGACGCAAATTTCGCGTGGACAGAATTCTGGCTAACTTTTTTCAAATTGACCTTAATACACTAAAATCTAAAATATTTGAAGTAAAAAGTAATTATATTTATACGTCTGTTTAACTGTTAACACTTATATATTACATTTTTAAAAGAACATTTTGGCCTTTTTACGTTCCCTCAGAGATACAACAGATTTTATATATAATCTTGAGCTTTTTAAAACAACAATTTTTTTTAAATACTCAGATAGTTCTTTAACGAGTTGAAAGAGAAAAACAAACTTTTTATTGTTCTTAAGATTGCTAGCATTTCTTTTATCTCGAGAAATGAAACCAAATTGTTTCACAAGGAAGTACGCATTTAAAGTTAAGTTAAAATGATATTTTTATTGTTTCTCAAACGTTCAAATATACTCTAGTTTATTTTATACGCAGTGGACTTTCTTGTTGCTAGAAGTTTTGAAATGCAAAGTTTTCCTCCGTCTTCCTATAGCAAAAAGAAAAATGGGTTTTTTGGTCAATATGGTAACTCTCAATTTTGCGTCTTATTATGCGATGTACAATTTGCACTAACATTATGCTAATTTCGTATGTATCGAAGATCGATCCACAGATACATATCGCAATTTTCGAAATATTTTAATACAATTTGCAGCAGTTAAAAATAGATTATTTCTCAACATTTTACCTTGCAATTGTTTTATTTTGAGAATATCGTTACACGAATCAAGTTTGCTACTTTTTATATGGCTGTACACAAATAGGTTACAATAAAATTGCAAAATAGAGAGTTCTTATCATGACTGTTATGGAATGTTGTACCGTCGCAAGTTAAGGCATAAGCGGTGATTTAATCCTATCTATTCATCACAAGTACAGAGGGAGAGAGAGAGAGAGAGAGAGGGAGAGAGAGAGAGAGGGAGAGAGAGAGAGAGAGAAGAGACAAGCTGCAACTGAAGCCTGGGAGGTATGTGCCCGATCAATAAATATTATGTCACGGCCGATCAAGACTTGAATTTGATACAAAGTGACAAAAATTAGAAATCATTGTCGCACTCTCATACGAGTAACGACAAGTCACAGCACTAAAATACGGCCATTAATTATATTTATCAAGTCCTGTGAAACGAACGAGAAATTATTCAAAATTTAAGCAATGATGGTTACTAAAGGCCCATTGCTTAACTCACCATCATTGTTATTATATTTTGCATGAGACTTTTACCCTTTACGTTGACTTATAAGATTGGCTTAAGAGCTTATGTATAATTTTTTATTTTATTCAATTCTTTATTTCAATTCTTTGCAGTAATTTTGCCTTCAAAGCGGTCCGTTGCAATAAAATATCTTTGAGCCTTTTCTCTCGCAAGTTTTCAAAGGTTTTAAATGATTTTGCCAAGACCGGAGCGATGTAGAACTATTTAAGAGAAATGATATCAATTTCGGACAACTTACTTCGTTCACATACATATTTTGTACTTACTTCAAAAATATCTTTTTTTCTGTCGTTCCTTATTTTCGTTTTTATAATCGCAACTTAAATAAACCAATGACTTTGCTTTTAGAATAAAGCTGAGCCTACAATCTTTAGTAGAATTTTTATTACCAGCTAGAGAAGATTCTTATTTAATAGTGTAAGCACGAGAAATAACAACTGTAAGTGTATGTAAAAACCGAATTGATGGTTTGCGTTAAAGTATTCATTATGAAGTGTTTATAGTTGTTAGTGTTACAAATTATTAGTATTTTGTAATCATCTCACAAAAACAGACTTTTAAATTGAAATGTATTTAAATAATTATAAGGAAAACTCTGCCCAAGTTGGAAATTTCAGGGAGAAAGAAAACAATTAGTCACTTTTCGCTGTAATTTGTTCTTTTCGAAATTTATGTACAAAAATTAATGAAAATATGGTTTAAATTTCACGCTATGAAAATTGTTTAGTAATATATTAAAAATATTTCGATCTCGATCGATCAGTGGTTGGTATAAAAGTAAGGCCGCGTTTCAGCAGCAATTCAGTTTCTATTTATTCGGTTTTAGGGATAAGTTAAAAAACAAAAATATCAATTGAAAGTGAAAGTGAATTCGAAAACGAAAATCGATTTTGTTGTAAATTAATCTACGATATCTGATATTAAATGATATTCCAAAAGCGCATACAATCTATTTGAAACTTTTTCTTTTTTTAATTACTAAATATTTACCATAATTCGATGTACTTGTGCTCAGTTATTTTTTCTACAACATGTGAAGATTTTAATATATTCTCCGATAATATTGTTTTTCCAGCACGAAAGCAAAGCCCTACGTTAATTGAAATTTATAACTGATTTCAGAAATGTTACAAGAAATTACCTAAGGGATCAATCAGGACTTTCAAGCTATTTTTTCTTTTGTTTATTATAAGTTAGCTATAAAAGCTACTAAAGGACTTTAGACAAGAATCGCCTAACAAAAGCGGACGACCTTGACTAGAAGAAAATACTAGAAATTCAACTTATCAAGTAGAACTCACAATCATATTAAACGTAATAGTGACACGTCAATCTTAAAAATACATTTTTCTGGATGCTTAGAGTACTTCACGTAAAAGCGACCACTCTTTCAATGTAGTTATCTCATCTTGTATCCTCTTTCAATGTAGTTATCTCATCTTGTATCCTCTTGATAGGCAGTGCAAGTATCGACATTGTCTAAGTAAACAAATCTTGGGAGGTTTCAATAGTATATTGTGCTAAATAGACAAGAATTGAGAGGTTTCGATAATATATTGAACTCTGGGATCAAGTTTCTCAAAGAAGGAGTCCATGCAGTCCTATTTAATTTGTTATGTCTTTCTAATTATAGCGTTCTCTTCTCAATCACTGTTATGCAACTGCATTCTTGCATTTGTTTGTGATCTCATTCCCCAATTTACTCCATCCATATTATCCAATATCAATTGGTAGACCGATGATAGGCCTTCAATACGTTTTCCGATATATTCCGGTCAGTAAAATAATAAGCAAAGTGCCAGGTTTGTTCAGATAGACTACAACTTATGTAGAATTACCAAAGTATAAAAATTGTGTAAAAGAGATTTGAATTTATTTTTCTTGACTATGCAGACAAAAATGCGCAACGACAGAGTTGTATGTATTAGTTTTATGTAATTAATCTATAATCGAATTGAACATGCGATGATAGAAATTTGCTGATCTCAATACAAGCTAGTAGTGAAGATTATAAATAAATTGCCTCCAAATTGAACACAACTTTTTTTTTTATTTGTTTTTGTTATGTAGTAAAGTAATACTATAATTAAGGTTACACAACATTTTCTCCAATAATATTTACCTCAATTATTTATGAAATTTGAAATCAATACTTATCACATTTATTTTCACGTAAAGACAAATATTCGTTCAGCAGTGTTACAAAAGGAAAGTGAACGAATGAATAATTTTGAGAAACATGTATTGAAAATCCAATCATATAACATAATATAATAGGACTCAACTTCTACACGGAAATCATATCAAGTGATAACTTTACTTCCTTTAGTTCCTTAGTAGCAATCATTTTTACAGATTTACTTAAACATTATAGCGTTATAGAAAATCAAGTAAAATAGTGATGATGAAGTTAATGCTAATGCTATTGGTTTGTGTCACACTCACGCTAACTCAAAGCAGTTACGCTATCAAGCGGACGTTTACTAAATGCAGATATGAGGTACACATATAGTTGATCGTAATTTTTTTTTTTTTTTGAATTTACAAAGTTAAAAACCCATTCCATGAAAACATTTTCAGGTTTGCCCTGAATCGAAAAAGAATCTAATTAATGTACATTTAGTACCTCATAGCCATAATGGTTTGGGTCAACTTAAAAATATAAACGAATGGTTTTATGATTCTAAAGATGACGTAACAGGTGCTGGTGTCCACACTATTTTAGATAATGTTATAGTAGAGCTGTTTAAGGATCCTAACAGGAGGTAATAATGCAGATCGAACTAATCTAGTATATATATATATATATATATACATATATATATTATTAATATATTGTTGAATTTCAGATTTGTTTATGCGGAATTAGTGTACTTCCACAAATGGTTCCAGCGCCAAACAACGGAAATGCAAGAAGGTGTGGTCAAGTTAATCAATGAAGGACGTTTAGAATTTGTTGGTGGTACTTGGTCAAGTACTAACGAAGCTACGGTACACTATCAAAGTATTATCGATCACTTTAGCCTCGGTTTAGAGTAAGTTTTCATTATTTGCTTGTTTTTTTAATTAAAAAGAAAAATTATAATTGAAGTTAAGATTTTTATCACGTTTCTTTGGAAATTGTTCACGACCTCGAATAGCTTGGCAAATAGATTCATTTGGTCATTCACGGGAAATAGCTTCTATACTTGCTCAAATGGGTTACGATGGAACATTTTTAAGTCACATTGATTATCAAAATAAAGAATTTCGAATGAAAACATACTCATCCGAAATGGTATGGAAAACAAGTGCTAATCCCGAAGAAGGTTCGGACATTTTTGCTAGCGTTCTTTATCAAAGCCATTTAGCATCGGACGGTTTTTGTTTTGATGTAATGTGTGATAAACGCGATAATATCATTGATGATGAAAGTGATTTAAATAATATTGAAGAAAAGGTAAGAAAATCATCTGTTTGCTCATACACTCATGTGATATTTTAATTATTCCCTTTAGGTCTATCAGTTTATCCAAATTATTAATAATATGAAAAAATATTATGGCGCTAGAGATTTGCTTTTGCCCATTGGAGGTGATTTCAGTTACAAGGATGCCAGAAATAACTTTAATATGATGGATAAACTGATCAAGTACGTATGTGTTGCATCAGGATTGAGTTATATGCGAAGCGAAAATAAATAATTACAGATGATAAGATTCTTCTTTATCTAATTTGTTTAGTTTGAATTCAAATGATTTCTCGTATAGTTTTATAATTCGTACGTTAGAATATTGTATTCAGCTAATTGAAATAGAGTTTTCATTGAATTTCTTTTTTCCTTTACCAGCTACGTCAATGCTGATCTATTACATGATTCAGATGTTCATGTTTTCTATTCTACACCATCATGTTATTTGCAGGCTTTACATCGTAGTCAGTTAACTTGGACCGAAACGACTCAAGATTTCTTTCCATACGCTGATCAAGCTTTATCTTATTGGACTGGCTATTTCACATCTAGACCTACGTTGAAATATTTCATACGTTTAGGTAATCATTTCTTACAAGTCGTTAAACAATTAGCCGCTATTTCAAAACTTCATAATATTCGGGAAGCCCTATGGAATTTACAGCTACTAAAACAAGGCATGGGTATTATGCAACATGAAGATGTTATAAGTGGTACCAGCAAGCAAATTGTAACCGACTACTTCCGTAGTTTATTGGCAAGAACCTTAGTTAGTGCTCAAAATACAGCAATCATGGCTCTTCAAAAGCTCACCAATTTAAAAGATGCTGAGTTCGCCAGTTGTTTGCTATTGAATATTAGCGTATGTGAGATGACTCAAAATGCAGCGTTAAATTATAAAGATTGGCTAGTCACCGTTTACAACCCGTTGACTCGTCCTGGTACGCAGTACGTACGTATACCAGTAGCTTCTGGCTCCTATACAGTAAGAGACAGTAAGGGCAGAATTATCGAATCTCAATTAATACCTTTACCCAATGAACTGATTGAATTGGAACACTTACGGCCGAATTCAACGCAATATGAACTAGTCTTCAAGGTTAAAGCTGAGAAGCTGACCCATTATTACGTAAAAAGTTACGCAAGTCATACTCATTTCCATCAAATTAATACGTTATCAATTACCGAAAATCCAGCCATGTCGCAATCCACGAATGCGGTATCACAGACCATGAATTTCGAATCTAAGATAAGAGAGTTAAACAATGAATCTGGGGAGAGTATAGTTGAAAATTCGGTAGGTGTTTGATGTTTTAATTTAATGTGAAATGAATAATTTTAGTTTAATTAATTTTGTTACAGTTGGTAAAGTTATTCTTTGATGATAATGGTTTCCTAGCAAAAGTTGAAATGAACAATATCTCTCATAATGTCGCGCAAACATTCCAATATTATGAATCGCGGGGTTGCGAATCGCAAACTTGTCAGAGTTCCGGAAGTTATATTTTTTCAACCGACAATTCGGAAGCTAAAAATGTAGGGGCGGAAAAATTAAAACTTGATATTTTTGAAGGACCGTTGATTAAAGAAGTACATCAACATGTTAATGATTGGATATCGCAAGTAATACGCATTTATGAAGGTGTAAGCCGGGTAGAATTTGAATGGTTAGTAGGTCCCATACCAATTGATGATGGTATCGGGAAGGAGGTGATTACAAAATTCAAAAGTCAGATCGCTAATCAAGGCGTCTTCTACACCGACACAAATGGCCGCGGAATGATAAAACGCAAACGGAATGGGCGAGAATTTTTTGAATCCGATGACACAGGAGATGTCCCTAGTAACTATTATCCTATTAATGGACGATTAGTTTTAGAGGGTGAGGGCATACGTATGGCTCTTCTAAACGATCGAAGTCAAGGTGGTTCAAATACAGAAGAAGGTGCTTTGGAATTGATGCTACATCGACGTCTCTTGTACAATGATAACCGGGGAGTCAACGAACCTCTAAATGAAGTTGAAAATGATCAAGGTGTTGTTGCGCGAGGTAAAATTTATATGATTTTAAATTCAGCAAGTACAGAAGCTGGAAATGAAGAACGTTTGGCTCAGCAAGAGATCCAATTGCCCCCTTGGTTATTCTTTAGTCAACCTCCTGAAAACATCCAAAGCACAATAAGTGTTAATTTCTCTTCATTACCAGAAGGTATAGAGGTGCTTAGTTTAGAACCTTTCGCATCGGATGAAACACTCTTACGTTTGGAGCATATGTTCGAAAAGACGGAAATGCCGGAAGGCCCATCAATTACTTTCAATCTAAAACCATTTCTATTGTCTTTAAAGGCGCAAGAAATATTTGAAACCACTTTAGATGGTAATATGCTGCTTAAAGATATGAAACGCATGAAATTTCAAACGAGCAATAATTCCCCAATGGAAAATTTAGAATTCTATACCGCTGAAAATGATCCTCTAGAGGAAAATTTAACAGCATCGGATGAAAAATTCGAAATTACTTTGCATCCTCAACAGATCAGAACTTTTATTTTAACGCATAACGGATCTGATCATCATTAAATCGTTTCACGTTTAAACGTGAACCCTTACATTCCGTTTTTAGTATATTTTCAAATATATAGAAGAAAACAGACAAATAAAGAACAATTATAAATAAAAATTTTAAACTGAAAACTTTTTTTTCATTACTTAAGAGCTGTTATTGAGAGACAGTTGGTTGAAAGAACTAAACTTAAGATAATTAAAATATCGTAAGACCCTTGAAATTTCTTTTTGCGTGTTACGCAGACTTAAGAAAATGATGAATAAAAAAACAAGAAAATTGATGCGTTACATTGAGCTGGAAACTTTTACTTAAACTACATTATAGGTCAAACCTGATTGATCTATTGACTTTATCTGCTTTTAGCTGCACTTTCTTTTGTCTTCTCTTGCTCGTTACCGGGTAACGACTTTCTATCGTGTGCATCTAATAAGCTTAACTGCTGTGTCAACATCTCTTTACATTGGAGGTTTCTAACCGATGAAGAGAAAACTATCACCAGGGAGACGTCTGTTTTTCTCTTATTTGCAATATGAACCTAGAAATTCAAATAAGAAATTATAACTGCAAAAAAGTTAATCACGTTTTCATACCGCCGGAAAATAGTAGCCAAAGAGAGGATACTAAAAATTTTATTCCAGCCTCAACTTTTTTCAAAATTTCAAGTTGAAGGTAGCGTAAGATTAAAAAAGTTAAAAGTTTGAGTGGTTGAGAATCTCTGCTTTATAAACTGACTCTGCTAAAATTATATTTAATCACTGAACGGTTCCGTGTGTTTAAGGATAAAAGGAAGATTCTCTAAAGCTTAGTAAGGGATGTGTATCACGTCCGTTAAAATTCGATCATAATTAACTTCAATATCATAATCCCGAATTGCAAGAAAACCGCTCGGGAACCGTTGCCTAAGTTATAAAAGAGATCAGGTCATCAAAATCCAGCTGAAGAATTGCACTTTTCTTGGGATGGAAAATATATTAGAATTATCAATAAATTCTCGTTTTTTCTCAAGCGAGTTTGATATTGTTCATACGGACCAGTTTCACTAGTCCTTAGAAGTTTGTAGTAAATGATTTCTTTCCAATCCCAGCAAATGCGAGGTGGTTTCTTCTAAATACAAATACTTGGCTTTGCAAGAGATGTGGATGATTATACGGACTTTTCGTCGTTTAATGTTATCATAAAAGGGACATTTTTCATCATTTCACTATCTTCCGATACTTCGTTTTCAGTTTCAAAGAGAATAACACCCAGTGCCGTAAAAGTGGTTTCTCGACATACATCTCTTTACACTTTGATGTTGACTAAACAACAGCTTGCATGTAAATAACTGAAACATCAACGTCTAAGTTGTCTATAAGTGAAATGGCGTGAGAAAGGAAAAGTCTTCAAAACAGAGAATATATTATTGATATACCTGCTACTTTCTTAATTAATTGCTTTCAATAATAGAAGGAGCGGAGGAGAAAAAGAAGAAAAATGATTATTTATTATCCAGATCATCTTTATCAATTGAATAAGAAAAAATTTTACAAGGAAAAAAGTAACTGTAGTGCTTCAATCCACACATTGACGTAATGCGTCCACCAATTTCTCCATAAGAAAACAAAACATAATTTAAAATTCAAACCAGGCATTAATACAAAATCCTCACATTAACCCCCATCGCACAACCCAAAATGTTTCGCAAATCTTGCACATTGATGTTGGATATCCAAACTTTACTACAACGCAAACGTACCATTTTTCTTTTTTTACATTTTACGCATTTTTTATAACTTATATAAATCTATACTAATATCTTTCTTATAGAAAACTAAATCTCATCTCTTAAGCGATGCTTTCAATTTTCATTTTTGAATAGTTCTTACAACAGAACATTCATCAGAATTCATGAATACTTTCTCATTTTCTTTACATCGACCGCAACGGTCAAGTCGATTTAGTAATATTCGTTTACATGTTGTGCAAATTGGAAAACAAAATTGCAAGAGCAACAAAAACTTTTCGATTATATTCTTGATTAATCTCAACAGATTATTATATATGAATGAAAGAAAAACCCGAAAGTTTTAGTAGATTTTCATCATGTTAACGTTCATTGTTATGACATAAATACTTCAGTAAAAAAATCACTTAAATCAAAAATTAATAATAAATAAATTGTAGCATTTACCTAAATTTATTAAAAGTAATGATTATAAAAGACTCGTCTTAATGCGAATAAAGTTTTCTTCGTTATTTCAAAGAGGTTTGTACGTCATTTTAAAATATTAAAAGCTGTTTAATCACTTAAGCAAACATCTGCATGTCACTCATTTGCCGTATTGACTGTAACATATAGATGCATTATATATATGAATGTATATAAAATTAAACAAAGGCTTTAAGCGATTTTATGATGATAAAAGACAACGATAGAGGCAGAGATAAGTGTACATTTAATTACAATAATTGCTTTAATTTAAATTATCTCGATATACTAAAATTCAAACCACAATAAGTTAATGATTGCAATGCGCAGTCAATCTGTATTATACGAATATTTGTATGCTCTCATGATTTGATAGCTTAAAGTTTCCATTTACATACTTGCATAAGTTATAAACAAACAAATTAACCGCTAAGAAAATAAATGTATATAAATATTCGTTTTAAAAAAAAGACTTGATTTTAGAAATTTATAACAAAAAAAAAAATCCAATGCATGTAACCAAACCGCAGAAATGCCACGCACACACTATTATATATTATGTCAATGCACATATAACAGGTGGACTGAAAACTTCGTAGGCCGACACATAGATAGCGCTACTGGTATTAAATCCATATTCCATCCATGTTATTTTTAGTTAGCCCTAACCTTCAAAAGACACGTGCATAAATTTTATAACTGTTGCACTATTAGTATGTGAATTATAGCAATTTTAGTGAAGCCGCTTGTGTTAGTTTGAAAAAATGGATAAAAAGGAATTTCGTGTGTTAATAAAGAAATATGAAAAATACGAAAAAAAATGCTATTGAAGCCAAGGCTTGGCTTGATAAACATTATTCGGACTTTGCACCAGGAAAATCAACCGTAGAGAAGTGGTTTGCTAAATTTAAAAGAGGCGAAATGAGGACGGCTGTTGGCGGCCCAAAGAGGCTGTTACAGACGAAAACATCAAAAAAGTCCCCAAAATAATTTCGGATAATCATAAAGTTCAGTTGAGTGAGATAGATGAGACCCTAAAGATATCAAAGGAACGTGTTGGACATATCGTGAATGAATATTTGCATATACGAAAGTTCTGTTCAAAGTAGTGCCGTGCGAGCTCACAATCGACCAAAAACAACAACGAATTGATGATTCTAAGCAGTGTTTGGAGCTGTTCAATCGTAATAAACCCGAATGTTTGCGTCGATATGTGACAATGGATGAAACATGGCTCCAACATGTCAAACCGGAGTCCAATCGACAGTCAGCCGGGTGGACTGCAAGCCTATTTTCAAGCTAAAGACAAATCGTATTATAAAAATGGCATCGAAAAATTGTATGATCACTATAATCGTTGTATCGCCCTCGAAGGCAAATATATTGAATAATAAAATCAAATTCTATCAAAAGAAAAGAATTTTTCTATGTTAGTCTACGAACTTTTCATTCAGCACACCTGGTATGTGAGTATGTAAGGTTAATTACACTTTTGCTGTTTGAATTTTTTTTCGATATTTGTCATTATCTCCGTTCATACATCAGTTTGTTACATAAAGTGTGCATGTACTTACAATACAATGTGTCAGTTATAACATGTCTGGTTATTTTACACATACAGCGCAATTATGGAGATGAGAAAGCTTTCAATGCATAAAATTATAGCTACATTTAATGCCGTGATCAAATAGTATTCAGATTTTTCCATTTAAATATGTAGGGCTTATCCGTACGAATTATTTTTCTTAAGTCATTAGCATCCTAACTTATATCGTTATTCAATGTCGTGCTGATATAACATGAAAATGGAACGGTTTTTCGAACATCGAGAATAGCCAGGTTTCTGGTGAAAAATTCTCAAAAAACGAATGCAATGCGAAAAGCTACGTTAGCATAATACAAGAAGCAAGATTTGTCCGACCACAATTCTGCCGAAAAGTTTCACACAAAATTAATATTCTTTATTAAATGTTTGAATATAAAGAAAGAATTCATAGTTGGGAGAAAACTTAATTGTTACTACTTTTTGATCACGCAAAAGCGCTGAAAAGAAAAAATTATGTAAATTTTTTTAATGACAATATTGTAAACAATAAGCGACAACCAATGTTAATTAGAATTTAATCCTTGATGTAGGCAATAAATTATTTAATGAACAAGTAAGCTTAAATATATACTATAATAAAAACTGATTGCGGATTATCACTGTGTTAAGGGTGAAAACTAGTAAAATAAATAAATAAGTCTTTAATGATTTGGGACTTTTCTGTGATTTTATTTAAATATCATAGATGAATTGTTTAAAAATATAGAAACGAAAATATTTTTGTAACATTACTATATATATATAAATATTATTATTTAGAAAATTACCATCACATCTTAGCTATTTTGCTCTTATAGTGACATTATATATGAGTACTTAGTATAGCGATTAATTAAATTTATATTAATAAAAGGCATAACATTACATGTTTGAGACTACACAAACCACCAATGCAATATTAAAATTTGATCTAAAAAAAATTAACTTGATAAAATTTTTTTCTTTCTATCCTCCAAGCCATAATCCATTGTTCCTTTCTAATTAACAAAATTTCGGAAATTGAAAATTTGCTGCATAACAACATTATCATAACTTTGTTAAAGCGGATTTTAAGTATTAGATATGTTCCTCATGGGCTATGTTATGTTAAACTGTTTATTCTATGTCAGGTTAAATGTGCGTTGTTGTATAATGCCTTCGACATGTTGTATTATAGCCATAGCTAAGTCATGACGCCATAAGTATGTGTTAGCACTGTTGCCTTTTGTTTTGTTCGGTTGTTTTATGTGTTACAACTTTATAATGGGCATAGCAGGTTATGTTTAAAGAGGTGTCATATTTTTCCGATGGAATCTTCTTAAATTTTGCAATTTATTTGTTAAAGATAGGAAAATTAAGCATTTGGAGGGTGCATTGCCAATTGATCTAAAGTGTATAAAATCTATTATTTTTTTTTGTGGCTGGTCCCTCGTACAATGTGCATTAAGATATTTTAAAAATATATAACACATCCTGGTGGTTGATTATAAATGTTTACGTAATTTTTCTTATTCACGCTGAGCACTTTCTACCCGCATATAAAATAAAATCGTAAAAAAAACCACTTTTCTTTCACCCTTAGAACAATAGAAACAAAAAACCCAGATTGCACGTCACTTTATTATACTAAGCATTTATATTTAAGAACAATGGAAAGAACACTCCATAGCATACGTTTAGGTATCTTGAAAAAAAAAAAGAAAAAACATACATCGTTATTCTTAAGTACGGGATCGATAGTGTAATTTATACATTAAACCATTTATAAGAAGCATTATTCTTTTGCAAGAGAGTCTAGGCAGTAGGAAAAATGATACAGATGCAACGTTTTAAGATGAATTTCTAAAAACTTTCAAGCATATCTTTAGGATATTTACTATATTAATATAGTGCATAATTTTTAGCGAAAAGTTCTTGTAGTTTCTTAAAAATTTCTTATATATTTTAAATGATTAAAATTGCTTTAATTAAAAGTATAATTTTAAGATAGAACGAGTTGTGAAAAGCCTTATAATAATCTAATATAAACAAAAACAAATCTAAAGTCTAGCTACAGCTTCATTGTTAGACATTGTTTGAGTTTCAACTAATAAAAGAATTTTATAGAATTTTAATGAAAACTTAAAAAGCTGGATCTTTTGGTGACACATATGAAGGTTTTTTCCTAAATGAACCGAAAAATTAAATTTTTTTTTTCAAAGTCTTAGCGTTATTATTATATCTTATTAATTAATAGGATGTTATGTTTGTTACCGCATTTTTTTTTTTAATTGTCTGGAAAGTTTTCTTTTATGTTTGTTTTGTAAACATTTCGCATAAAGCTTAATGTTAAATAAAATTTTGTAATAGCATTATACGAAGAGAAATATCTTTCAACACATTTTGCTTATTTTTAAAGATAAAATGTTCTTGTGCTTTATTTTTCTTCTGTAAATTTCTCCTTTTTGTGGTTGCTTGAAATTAAATCTCGACCCTTGGCTTTTCTATTTCTGTTTTACGTCAACGTTTTAGTTATTCATGTCTCGTTGTCATTTGCAATAAGTTAATTACAGGTTAGCTGATTGTGACTGGTACTAAAAGAGAAGGACTATAAAACTTTTAGTATGCAGACATTTGTTTTAACATTTAGCAAACATTGCAGTGAGCTGGTTTTGTCATATAAATGAAATCATAGAATTTGTAAAAACACGAATGAGTTTCCTACGATTTCTGTTCTCTTTTTTCCTTTTTGTTTTTGAAGGCTCAACTCTCTTATTGAATACTTTGACTTCTCCTTTAATATTTCAGCGATTAAATGACATAATTGACTGTATGACCTCAAGCATTGTTGCCGCAAACATTATGTTTGCCATTCTAAAGAATTCAACAAAAAGAAGTAAGCCATTGTTTTGTTGTTTTCCTCTAATTTGTTACTTTTAAAATCATATACAATCAGATAAATGGAAAGCACATAAAAACATTGTGTATTATTGCATATAAGCAGACTCTTTCACATTGAATAGAATATACATGCAACCCATTTTATGAAGCATTTACATACATTACTTTCGCAAATTGCTTGGTGTTGAATATATCTTAAACGAAAAGTGAGAGAATTTACAGTAACCCTGAATAGAATAGAAAACAGGCTAAATGAGGGTATGAAGAACTTTTGTTTTTAATGGCATTTGATTTTTGTTACAGTCTTTCTCTTTCTGGATGCAAATTAAATGAAATTAAAATTATGTTGAAATGGGTGGTAGAGAGCCTAACAATATGTCTGCTTTTATTACAAGTATTACGTAAACTTTGATTAATTGTTTTAGTTAAGTCAAGCAGTGCTTTTCTCTATTTTTTTTGTACTTAATTTTTGTTGAAAGATTAATTTAGTTAACGTCAAAGTCAAACAAATGATTTATTTCTGCTCAGTAAAAATTAATATTACATTATCACCAAGATATAAAGAAATATAAGGGGACTTTTGCAATATTTTATACCAGATGATAGCGCAACGTCGATACATACCTTGTTAAAATCTGCTTTCGAGAAGGCATTTGGAGTTTTATATATTTTTCTTCTTAAAGAATATAAAATTTTTGTCCAGAAAACTAAGAATATATATATGAATTATTATCCAATTTTAGTTACAAATCATTTTTGAGATCGGATGAAAAAATAAAGTGTAAAGTAACGATTATATAATAATAGCATTTGAAAACTCTCGGTTAGACTAGATTACTTTAGCAAAAGATGTACGAGCTCTGTTTAATATGCATGTTTCATTCCAATATTAGTATTATTTTATAAAGTGCAAAAAAATATATTTTGAAATTTTTGGAATTTTAGTTATATTGTTGTAGGCATGACTGCGAAAGAATTCAACATATTAACTATAGAAAAATAATATTTACGGTGTAAAAATATTAACTCATAAGATTTCACTGTTTTTATGAACAGTCGTCATTCAAGAAATTTCCTCTATACAAGTAAAAACACGGCGAAGACAAACGAGTAAGAAGTGTGCAAAGAAGGATACAATAGATTGATGGAAGATGCGGCCGTAGCTTGGAAGGAACACGCCAAGCGGTAGATGCTGTTACTGATCGAGTTTTCAGTACAAATTCGGCGATACCATTATTCATAATTAAGGTATGTTTTACCGCACTGCAAATCGAATTCGCTACTACTTGACAATCGCGCTTCTTACCCGCTAGTCTTGAGGAATTATCGTTTTTTTCTTTATTGAGAATTTTAAGATTTTTTAATAAAATTTAAATATTACTTGCATTACATTTTACTTTGAAGTCCAAAATATCTGCATGGCGAAGTGGAGATAATAATAAGTAATAATCGAAGTATATTTTTAGTTATTTTAAAAATCTGCATTTGAAAACATACATTTAGTAAAATATGCCTTAAGTGTAAGAAAAAAAAGGAAACTCTTAAACATATTTTTGAATTTTTATATTATAATAATGAATTTTTATAGTATAAGTTTTATCACAACAGCAATCATGTTTGATATAAAACAAAGAGTAATTCTTGTTTATACTTCCGTAATGAATAGGACGAAAATATTCCATGTAACATTCCATTTATTTCTCTACGAACAAAACGCACTTAACTTGATATAAAAATACTTCGAACACCGAAATTGTTTTCCTATTTGTTTAATATGAAACATTTTAAATCCCAGTTTTTAAAGTGGGCATTTTAAGATTTCCAAATTTTTTGGTCTGAAAACGATAAATTGCTTAATTTGCAGTTGCATACTTACATACCGAAAGGAAATTGCATGCTTTTGAAAATATCTTTATATTTATACAAGGATACAAAAAAAAATATGGTCCTTTTTCCACTTCTCTGGTGAACAACAATCCTATTAGTAAACAATGAATGTTGAATGAATGAATGCATAATAAATGACAATTTTCTTGCTTTCTTTTAGTTGCTGTTTTATTCTTTCACATAAAATGTATACTGGCGCCATTGAAAATGGGGGAAAAAAAGCAGACAAAAAAGATTTAGAGCAAAAATGTGTGCATATGGATACGAAGATACCGGGTGTACGCACATATATGTACGTATAAGGGGAATTGTTGAATAAAGGTTTCGCTATATGTATACAGCTATTGCTATAGCACACATTGTATGGCAACTGTAAATAGCCATAACGGAAACGGAAGTACAACTAGAAAATTATAAAACAACCTCATATAAAATGTTGTTTGCAAAACACTCTCTCAACATTTCAACAGGGACATAATATTTGCACAATTCTAAACATGTACATAAGATATAAATGTTGTGTCCACAACAGCCTTTTGCTTCAATTCTCCTCCATATGTCCAGCGGAGAAGGAAAAAGGAAGGATGAGACTATAACCGAGCAGTATGTTAATATATTGTGAATATAATAAACACGTATGACTAGAGAGAAACGACACATACACCATGATATGCTACTTGAAAACTCTTTCATACTCTGGAGATTCATAATGGCACAAAAAATTTTAATAATAAAAGCTAAACATTTTTGAGACAAATATTAAAATGAGAGGAAAAAAAACAAACGCGTTTGTGGTCAAACGTCCAGTCCAGTAGTTATGCAGTCTAAAGAGTGGAAGGAGAAGAAAAGGGGGCAAAACTAAATATAAATTATAATTTGCTCCCTATAGACAGACGTTTATGTGGTGACGTAGAGTGCTGATGGTTTTCAAACAAAACCAGACAATTGATATTTATTGAAAATGAATAAAAAGGGTTTTCCTCTTTGCGAACTTTATACAAGCTAAAGGTAATGCGTTCAACAGTATTTGTTGTTAATTTGGAAAATGGTTTTCATGTTGTTTACAGATGACTAAATAAATAGCGGTTAAATTATATCCTGACGCAATGATAGGTACGTATAATGAGTCGATAGCAGTTATACAGGAATAAAATTTTTTTTTTTCATAAATACAGTAACAGTGCAAGTATTCCATTTAATGCATTCGAACAGGGTACGTAAAAATAAGGTTACATTTAAAAGCTCAGTAAAATTTGCTTTAAAAGAGATAGCCATTAAATTCAACACATCACGAAACCTTAACATATAAAATTAAGTCTTTAAAAATAATTTCAAGTTCAATGTCTTTAGAAAATTTGAAAATTAAAAATTTTTTTAAATCATTTAAAAAATAAATTTCCCTCATGAAAAATGAAATAGTAAAACGAATTCTCATTTTAGTATAAAAGTATGCCGGTTAGGCATTAATAACAACTTGTATGTACTAAGAACAGGTCGATTTTTCTGAAATTGTCTGAAACAAATGCTGAGCTTTTTTTAGATAACTAGCAATAGTTATCAAGTAGTATACCAAGTGAAAGTTTTTTTACATAAAAGTGCAAGTAAATAAAAATATTTTTTTTTTTTGAATGTTTTAAAGAATAAAGCAGAGCCGTGGCATAAGTTGTGTTTTCTTTTCATTTGACCTTTCACATATATTACCCGTACAAGTCATAATTCTGAAGCTTTCTAAAGTATCAGCCAAATTTTTCGAGAGATTGATTTAAAAAAAAAATGGGTCGATTATTAAAATTATTTAAATATTTATTTATTTATGGTATTCTAATTAGTTGAATATTTATTTATTTATTTTATTTAAATTATTTAAACATTTCATTATTTATTTTTTAAATCGCTGGAAAATCGGCCATTGAGTCTACAAATTTTAATTTATAGAAACAAAAAATTTGGGTTGGCCATCAGTAGAGAGTTTTATACCAAAGCTGCAGTTAAATTTAACTTTAAATTTAAACTGAAAGAATAAAGTCGAATCAAAAAGGTGTAGGCATTAAAAATAAGCGTATCTTTTTACTAACAAAAGTTTTTGTCTACAAAAAAAAAAAAGGAAAAGAAAACTCACTCCTTGAAATAAGTTCGCGCGATTCAAGCTAAAAACTCGCACAGCTTTTTGATTACAGTTATGCAAAGCTATGTTTTTTTATGTATTTTAGCGGATCATTGTTGCGTTTTTTAAGCATTACAAGCAAGACTTTAATACACATTTCATCATTACAAAATTAGTTTCCACTTGACATTGTGGCTATATTTTTAATATAAAAGCGCTCGCCTTTGGAAATGTTCGGAAATTAACCGAAAGTTTTTTAGGAAAATAAAACTTTTCGCATTGCAAGTAAGAACCGCTTTCATCTCCTTAATGAGGTGAATAAGAAAAACTATCATGAGGTCAATCCCACTAATTATTCATGAGAACCCTTCAAGCTTCGCAAAAGTAATCGTTTGGTGAAGTTTTTGAACCGATCGCATCTTGGACCTTTATTTCTTTGAAAGTGAAAATGGGCATCCCTTCACGTTGAATGGAGAAGATCGAAGTTGAGGAATATTTTATCATTTGTATTGGAAGATGTTAATCTTAACAACAGCAGCACAAGACTATGTGTATTAGACCATCAAGCATTTCGATTTGTTATGTAATAATAACTTGGCAGATACAATAATAACAAAGAAACTCCGATATCACCCTGAAAGCTGTTATTATATAATTTGTCTTTTAAGATTATTTGATCTTGTTGGTCTACAGGATTCTATTCATGTATTGAAAATAAATGTTAAACGCGCTGTTGTCCAAATTAAATAGAATTCACTTAACAAAGTGCTTAAGAATTGGGTTCATTCTGATCGTTTCTATAAGCAGAATGGTGAAGTCTATTATTTAGATTTTCACTGCATCAAGTAAACCTCAAAATAAAAATAACATTTTTCTTTTTATTTTTTCTTAATTTTTTATTATATTTGTCTTTATTAAAGCAATCGTATCACTCTAATTGAAAAACGTTGCGTATTAATAAAATATCGTTTCCTTTGAAACTTCAGACTATAAATGGAAATAAGTTTGTTTGTTCCCGTGTTCTTTTTGAAATTTTTCCTGTAGAAGATATATCAATTTTTTTGTTTGTCGAAGGTATATCAATACTTTATTGTCAATTATGCAATATTTTACATCATTTTTCCAGCAATACATCAGCATTAATAAATTACCGCAAATGAAAGAAAAATTATTATTTGATCACAACGACACGGTGTATCATCACTAACAGGCTAAATTAATTTCCATTAAAATTAAGAGTTGAAATGTTTATGCTTATAATTGAATTGACAATTTTTCCTTACAGACCGCCACTACCACCGTCAATAGACGTAAAGACCAGATTATATTATAACAAATGCCGGTATGTTAAGCGAGATCATATTATATATGTATGTATATATGGTAAATATATGTATATATATATAGTAAATACAGGCTGAAGCCAGTACCGGGAAATGTTGAAACGCCCTAGCGTATGCAATGCAAACTATATACTACACCACTATATATGAGAATAAAATGAATGTTAATTGTATGATTGCATGCGTGCACATGTACTCATATTGATTGAGCTGTTCCTACATGAACTGTTATGTCGCCATATGTAATGCTGTTGAATGGATTTAATGATTATCACATGGCGAACAGCATGTTTGGCATAAATTTCAGTATTTCCATTTAAACATACGTTCATCTGCATATATATAGTACGCTTAAATGCAACGTGAGTCTTGCACAATGAAATTTTAATGCTTTACAAAAATGAACTTAAAAGCACCGACGTTAGTACACCTAACCTGGTCAAAGAGACCTTCATAGGAACGAACGGCACTCGGCATTTCGTAAAACACAAAATTGTGTACACACGTTTAAGGTTTTCAATTGTTGCTATTGTTGTTGTTGCTGTTATTGTTGTGGCCGATATAATGCTGAAAAGTGTTGTTTAACTAATGCCTCAGATGACTAGTGGTTAGATAAGGTTTAATGATGATAACAATGATGATGCTGTTTTGTTATGCTCCCTTGACGATAAAATGTGCGTATATAAAAACCAAATTAAAACTACAAAATCTTACATCATATATTGCGTCAAGTTCAAATTTAATAAATACCAGGAATCGATCTTCTTTCTTCACCGTACCTTTCATAGCACTAAAGATCGCCTTATGATTCTAAGTTGATTGCATAATAATTGAACTTTCATAAACTCTTCTCAAATACAAAACAACGCAGAATGCTACCTAAACGTAATTACTTTATTTTTATTGTAGAATCAAATTTGTTTTGAAAAACTCAGTCTCTCAAAAAGGACTCAAATAACTGCTAAAGAAAGTATTTTAAAAATAGAATTCATTTTATAATTTATGCTTCAAAAAAAAAAAAAAAAAAAAAAAAGGAAGGAATGCTTTTAAACATTAAAATATGTTTTAAATGTTATTTACTAATGAATAATTAACGCACATATAACTCAAACAAACTTATCGTAGAGTATTTCGAAAAAACTAATATTAAACTCAATCGAACCGGTTGAAAATATTGAAGTGAAATTCTTTCAAAATCCAAATGTAATGAAATTTCAATTATTTTGAAATTTCCTACTAATCTTTACAAGCAGAGAGGACAGAGAGAGATAAGCGGCTAACCAGAGAGAAAAAAATTTCTTTTCAATTCTTTATAGAAGAAAATCTTATCAATTTAAAAACTGATAGATGCATTTCGTTACTTTGTTGTTATAATTGGAAATCAAATTGACCTCTACTCAGTAGTGGTGCTAACGTATAAACATAATTGCTTTAATGTATCAATTTACTGAGCAGCATCTCGAACGTGTAGTTAAAACACTTGCTGGGGGCTTTTAGTCGATAGCGTGAGTTCGGAAAGTAAACACTAGAATTTTATTAGAAGATTAAATTTGAAATAAGCTGATAACAGTTTTCAATGTTTTCCTTAAAAATTATTATTTTCTTCATAGTATTTTGTTTAATTGAAGTAAGTTTCTAATTGAAACTTTTGATAAATTTATATTAGAATTAATATAAAAAAATTCCGTTTTAGTTTAACGAAGCTGGTGTTATACGACGGCGTTCCTTGTTTAGTGATGATATTCAAAAAGAATTTGAACAACAGATACAATTGGAAACCGAAACTTTCCTAAACAATATTTTTAAAAATCAAATCAATTATTTTAATAAAGTTAAACTTTCCTTACCCACTAATAGTAAACGTGTTAAGGATATCGAAACGTATGTTTATCAACTGGAAACAGCCATTGAGGAAAAGAATGTAGAGAAAAAAGATGAAATTTATTTGGACACTTTTCAATCGGTAAGCACAACATGAATATTAAATGAAAAGTGATTTTTTAGTTTGCTATAAATTTACTGTTTTCTATTCTATAAAGATGGGTAGAACTCCTCTGTTGCTGAATAAAGAATCCGATACTGGCTTGAGTGACGAAGAATATCAAACAATCCTCATGGATAACGATTTTAATGATTTTATGAAAAACTTTTTAGTGGAAATTGGCGTGTATTTCTGGAAAATGGCGAAAGCCAGCGGTAAAGCTGTTGAAACAAGCATAGATGACTATCTTGAGAATATAAAGAAACGTAATAACTTGTATTGAATTGTTTTTTTAAAAACAAAATGTTTAGTTGTAGTTTGAAAAATGTGATAAGCAATTTAAAAAAAAATTAAGAAAATTAAAATATAAAAATTTTAAATTAATTAATACAATTAAAGTATTGATTTTTTGAAATTTAGTTAAATCGAAGAGAGAAAATATAAAAATGTAATTTTCAATGGTATTTCAGTTTAGAGCATATAATACTCTAATTTCACCAAATCTCATATCGCTGAGATTACCCGAAACTTTTCCTGTAAGTAGATAACAACTTATCGAACTACTGGACGGAATTTGAACGCAATCTGTAATTTTTTTTCCAATTATACTTTTAGCAAATCATAAATTGGTCATTAATTTCCGGATCTAGATAAGAGTAAAACATCTTTCTTGTAAACGTACTCCGCTTCAAAGGTGTTACAATCAGCCCAACGCTTCTGTAATATTTCGATGCCTCTTCGATAGAATAATTGGCCAAAACACAAAGATCCAAAGCGCTGAAGTTTCCGTAATGATCTCATCATTTGATTGAAATTTTCTTCTCTTGAGCTTTCTTCCACGATTTCCAAGTATATAATGATAACTAACCGACAGGTATGGATAAAATAGTGGATAGAGTATCCATTCATGCGATTTTGTTATCGTAGCCACAGTGTACTTATTCCGCCATCAGTAAACATGTTACCCATTTCTCATGTTCAAATTTTACTGCAAAATATTGAATACATTGCCTCCTGATGCATTTAGGGAAACTGCTACCTCTTGCAACTTTATCCCTCATTTTTAGCGTCCGGTAATTTCCGCACCAGCGGTGTTAGTATGATCTCGTTTCAAATCAGAAAATTGGCGACAAAATGTTGTTCCTAACGAAGAAGACTTAAAACAATATTTTCCAACGATATTTTGAACTATTTTGAACAATATTTTTCCCATTGAGAAACCAACATACGGAGTTACGATTATTATTTCATCGTTTTGAAAGTAGCTAGCGTCACTAATCCCATCTCAGTCGTAAACTAAGGATCGAGATGACATCAAATTTTGAAAGATGTGATGTTACTAACAATATTGCTCCGAAGTAAATTTTACCGGCTGAATCGTCGAATACATCGCAAAGGCTGACTTATGGATATTAAAGAAAAATTTGAAATAATCCTGTGAGCATCTCTCGTTCTGGTCAATTTTTGCCGGCTACGAATGCAACAAAATCGACAAAGTGAAGAAGAAATTTTTAAATGTTAGTTGATCTAACAGTAAATGTATTTTATCGCTTGTGGCTTTTCGACTAACGTTTTCAGACTAAACTAGGTATAGTTGCACGCTTAATTGTGAAGGAGTTTAATTTTGTCAATCCTTAGAGTTTTCCGCTGAGAACTCAACAAAAACTGCAATCGTTGTTTTGACAATTTGACGATTTTTTTTTATTTAATATTTCCGAAAATTTTTGCGCATATAAGTTTCAAAAAGTGTTTCTGTAACATTAAGTCTGAATGTATAATCGCAGATAGTCTAACGAGAAATGGTCGGAGAAATACTTTCAAAACATTAATCCTATTATATATGCACATCACAACGTGGAGCTATAAAATTCCTATTGCATGTCCATATATACTTCGTATATGATTTCTGTAAAAGTTCACTAAACCACATTTTTTCTATTAAATCTAAAAAAGTAAGTCTTTTAATAACAATTCGACCACATTTTTCTCCAAATTCAAAAACACATTGTCAGAATATAAGCACAAACGAATAGACATGAATTTTTATGGCTTGACTGTACGTACACAGACTCACTCTAAAAACCTGGCAAATGTCATGAAAATAATGAAGAGAAAAGTGTAAATATTTTTTCCATTTTTTAGTTTCACTAACGACTGCAAAAAATCCTTCAAATATAAAAACTGAATGGAGAATTGTGTTCTCAGTTTTGTTTGTATTTTTCGTAAGTTACATACACAACTACAACTATATGCAATATATAGATTGCGGTTCTAACTTAGCAATTAATATAATGGCATCGGAGATTTTAGAGGCAAAATGAGAGACAAAGAGAAAGGGAAACAAGGAGTCTGAAGTGACTGGAAATTTCAATTCATTGCCCATTTGGTGAGGGATCATTTTATTTTTTATTTTTGTTTGCTAGATGTTATATACAATACTAGCCTTCTGCATATGCTGTACCGATTACCATATATTGAGCATTTACTTGTTTAATGGAGTTATGATAAATTAAAGGATTAACAATATACACAAATAAAATGTAAATTTAATTTTCTGTAATAATTTGTTTCAAAAAACATAAATGGAATTATTTATATGAATCAACTGAAGCCTGAAGATTGATATCAAAGCGGCAAGGGTGAAAAGAGAAGATAATCTCTGTAAATGATTTAATTTGTTTATAGAAAAATTTTCCATACGCCTGAAGGTATACTTTAAATTTTTGAATTTAAATTGCAATAAAAAGCAGACCTTAGTCTATAAAATATTTTCAAATATTTTTTAAGTTTAATTTCATGGATTTTAATATGAATTTAAATATAAATTTCCGACAGATTATTTCGTCTTAACTTTCAACATTAGGAGTTATTTTCAAATGGCTTCTTTGAGGATAACAACATTTTTGGTTAGTTAACGTGTGGCTTAAAAACTTTCCCACAGAGAGAGATAATCATAAAGACTTGATTAAATAGTTTCGACGTCAGTAGCTATATAGAAACTTCCATGACTTTAGCATGTTTCATAAAGTTTAAGTAGTATTTTGATATGTAATAAAGCTAAGAGTAAAAGCGAATAAGGATAAGAAAAAAATAAAAAAAAAGAGTTTTAATGCAATATTTAGGGTACTTGGAATAGTATAAGCAACATTTGAAATTATTAAAAAAAAATAATAATAATAATATACTAGCACCTTCGCGCTTTACTTAAGTGAAAGAACTTTTATGCTGTTTTTTACCGAAAAGAGTGTGTTAAACTTTAAATCTCCTAAAACGTACTTTTAAAAATTAAAATTTCTGTTCATTTACGATTTATTATTATTGACACCGTGTGTGTGTCCAGCGTAAAATACAACTTTAAATAAAACTAAAATTCAATATCACAAATATCAATAAATCTCAAGCTGAGTTATATATGGTAAACTTAAACCAATAGGGAATAGAGGCGTTGACTGTACGAGAGTACCTGAAATGTAATAAAGCTATAAAATACTAAAGCATTTGCATAAGAATACGTTCGTGTTGCAGATGAAAACTGTCAATATGTTTTGTTAACAGACATTACTATCGAAGCAAGACACTAGGGGACAAAAGAAAGAATTTACAGATTTTAGGAATAACCGAAAACAGATTTATATGCAACAAAAAAAGGCAGAAAGAATGCAAAACAATAACAACGACTGCCAAATTCTACAAGAAATTTTAAAAATGTCTTGTTATAAATTTATAACAGAAAGAGAAATTTTCCATTTAAATCTAATTTTTTGTGAAAACAAACTTACATTTATTATAATAAATCAAAGAATTTTATAGAATTTCATTCTTTTTTTTTTTAACAGACATTTTTTTTGTTCATTTATAAATAGAATAAATACACGTCTTTGAGATGCTTATATTCATCGTAAAGGCTATATTAAATTTTCGAATTGATTGTAACGTAGAAAACGCATCCGACGTCCCGTGAAGTACACATATTCCTGACAAACCTGAATAGAGAATTGTCTTCGTATGTCTTCGCCTTTGATCGTCCAACTTACGTCTACAAAAATTGGTTCAGAAAAATGATTTCTTCTCGTCAATTTTAAAGCCGTAAGGAGAAGGAAATATAGTTGTTACTCCTAGCAATGACCAATATATACATATACGCTCTGAGTAAAATACGACGACAGATAGGACGCATCTTCACTTTATTTTGCAATCGAATATTGCCCACTAGTTAGTGACAAGTACCCGCTCTTATCCGAATAATATTTCTGCTTTGTTTTTTTTTTTTTTTTGCATTTTAATATCCCTGGTGTGCTATAAAATATACTCGTTACGTAAAGAAGTAAAGAAAATAAATACCGCATACCTCATCAAGTCAAGTTGAGCTCTATAAAATTCATTTTTCTCATATTTTGCTGTGAGCATCAGAGCATACATACGCAAATATATATTTACTGTTCATGAAAATCCTCTAAAGTCGTTACGATATGTGTACATTAGAAAAAAGAACATAAAACTTCAAGTCACTTGCCTGCTAAGTCTCTTCACTATCACGTAGAAGGTAGTCTTATGCAGAGGGCAACAAAAAAAAAGAAGAGATCTCATATGTTTCTTATAAAGAGCTTTTTCATACACTTTCATGTTAGAGAAATGAAATGAAATTTTACTGTTATGTGCGCTTTAAGTAATAAAAGCAAAAAATGAATGAAAATTATTTTATAATTTTCTAAAAATATGCATACATGGTAATACAAAAAATTTCTGCATACTTTTAGGAGAAAGTCATAAGAAAGTGTAAGGCATAATTTAAGGAAAAGGAATTTCGTATATTAAGGAAAAATGTATAATTTAAGGAAGAGAAGAAAAATATATTATTACTTTTTTTAAAAAACTAATCATTTAATAATTTTTCTCTGATTGGATATTAAAAATCTTCAAATACTGTTTACAAATTCTTAATTTAAATTTACGTAGAAAAAAAAAATTAACCGAAAGACTCTAAGGTACTAATAAGAATTTTTATTATAGTTTTTTGTAATCAGTATAAGAAGTAAGAAAAGTATATTCCATTGCAGTCAAAACTTTTATATCTTTATATTAAAAAAAACAAAAACAAAGAAATGAAATTTCAATACTCTACAAAATAGTATTTTTTCGTTTTCATAATTTTTCCATTTTCATAAAAGTACTGTAGAATCACTCATAATGTGTCTGTATTTTATTCTTTTGTTTCTTGTACTTTAGAAGCAATGAAAATTTTTTGCTTGTGAAAGCACAAGTGTTCTCCATTCCCATGGTAATTTAGATCCATTTGGCCCATTTTCAATGTGAATTTGCATATGAATTTCCAATGTTTTTATAAATTTGCACCCGCTATCTTCATTTTTATGACCGAGAGAATATATGCCATAGACAATTTACTTGGACAGAGAGACATGCTTAGATCAATTGAAAATTTAATTTGTACCTTTTCAAGGATTTCTTTTAGATGCAGCAACCGTTGGAAAAAATAGATACATAATAATGAAAACATTATAGCTAGGTAAGGCCAACTATTAAACATCCCTTATCATCTCTTCTAATATAATTCTTCATTTATTTCCGTGATCGCATACGAAAGATTATAACTTGTTTTTCTGTAAAAGCATACATTTCATAGAAGCCATTAGACGGAAAAGGACCCAAATGATCCCATTTTAACAGAATTAATCCTGATGTTCTTCCTCAGTTCTTTTCGTGACAAAGGGCTTTGTTGTCCTATAAACGCTTGCTTTTCATGAGAACCCTTATATTAACTAACGCTAAAAAAGTGTGCTTGCATGACCAAAATTCACTACAGTTAATTTTTATTTCAAGTTAGTATTATGTATCAATTTTCATCGTAAAATACTAACATCTACACCACTTTGTCCTATAAAAATATATTTTGCATACGAATTGTGATATGAAAAGTCGATTCGATCGAATTTTTCCACATCAATTTTGTATAACAAAATTCTACTAATGCTACTACTACTACAACTGCTACTACACTTACTACTAACGCTACTACTACTACTCAGCGATTTCTGAAAATTTGCAAATTTCTTGGAAATAACTTTTTCAAAATAAAGCGTTATATTAGAAGTGATGATAAAAATAGTCCGTTCGAATCTATTTTCAATAAAGTTCCTTCTTTGATCAAAAGAAGTCCTTTCGTAAAAAAATCTTCAAAATTGCGACACAAAAATACATGAACATACATGAGATAGACGTACAGGTATCCTAACACAGGTAGGAGCAATAAGAAATTAAATCTATGTTAAGTCTGCCTAGCAAATACTACTTCCGTTTTTCTGTTTCCTTTGTCTGATGGATCTTCTTCACGTTGACACATCACACATTGTCTCGTTTAATCGCGATAATCTATGCGTTTTAACTTTTATTCTGTTTTCATTGTTTCAATTATTAAATATAAACTTTATCCCCCAATTGTTATATTTATTTATTAGTATTTAACCATATCCAATTGTTTACTATAATAATTCAGTATACTGAATGGTCAAACACACCACATATGCTGTAGGGTATAACAAACTGAAGAACTAAAATACGTCATTTAAAATCTGTATCTATTATATTCTTCTTTGAAATTACAACAAATTTCTTTAAGGTGCTGTTAAATAAGATAAAACAAGCAATAAAATTATATACGCTTGTGATCGAATCTTTTGTATCCAGCACCTGTATCTCAAAAAAATAACAACAAATAAAATTTCACCTTGTAGATGTACTTTTGGACCAAACATAGAATACAGGTGCAAATTTTTATCGTTGTTTCTGTTGCAGTTTATAAGTAATAAGAAAAAGGCGCTTTTTTTTGCTATTGGAAACAGAAGTATTCTAGACTTATGTTTTCGTATGCGATGTGATATATGAATTTTTGCAGCCCGAAGAATGTTTACCACAGACATTTACACAGGCGAACAGGTCGCCGGGACCGGATTGCCTAAATTGATTCAAAACTTGATGCTGTTCGAGAAGATATTATTGTAGTGCCTCTGAAGCTTCTTTCTGGATGCTGCAAACGTTATGATAGAATAAGTATAACTCCAACCACTTAAAACAGTAGGTATAATTAAAGTAAAGCGCATAGCTCAATATAACGTTAACTTTTCTCGTAAATGAAAAGCAATTAGTAGATTTTTACGCTGTATTAACGCAGAGGTTTATTAAACTTCTTTAGTATTGCTTTTACTTAAACTTTATCTTCATACGTTTTAACATTTGAACACTTTTTTTTCCATAAGATCGATTCTAACGCAAAACAAAAAGATTGTGTTTGTCTGAAGTCACGTCACATGCGTTCAAACCAAAAGTTTTTGCTTAAAACAAAAAAAAAAGAAACATAAAAGAAAGCTTTTGGGATAGAAACTAAAACCGAAATTTCATTAAAACAATAAACGACCGTCCTTGTAGATATACACAGTCTGTGTATTCAAGTTGAAACTTTATTCATTTTGTTAAGCATTTTTTTAGACATTTTCTATACACTCTTATTTTGTAGTTTATAAGCGTTTGCTTTACGTACTTATATGCTGACTTGAAACAAACAAATAATGGTTTATTTTCTAGTGCATCTAACTGTTGTATAATATGCTTGTATGTCTAACTTTATACTTAAATATATACTAAATCAAGAAATCAACCACTAAAAGTTTAAACAAATATTAGAGATTGCCGCATGCTTTTATATATATGTACTTGTGTATACAAAGAAAGAAAGAGAAAGAAAACTGAAGAGGAAGAACAAAATCAACATAAAATATAAGAAATTACTTAAGTGTTGTTGACACAACGACTATAGTTTTTGATAATTGAAAAATATGCTTGGAATGGTAAAAACACAAGGTATTCAAAAAGGTAAAGATAATAGAGTAAGAATGTCTGAAAAAAATTTAAAACAAACAAAAAAAACAAAAGTTCAAATGCAGAATTAGGTAGAAAAAATGTTGGAATTCTCCGGATGTTTAATTTTATTTTTCTGCTTAAAACAGGGGATTAGATCTGCTGTTCTGATAGATAGCAAAAGAAAAAAAATTTGCAAACTGTCACGTGCTACAATTGCTCAAAAAAATTTAGTTTTTGAAAATTCAATTCTCTTTTTCAGATTGTTTCGAGAGTTTTGCCTATTGTGAGGGTATTCTACTAAAGACGTATACGATTATTTTCAAAGTAAATTTCGAGCAAGTAAAAATATTACTGTCAGCAAAGCATGAGCAATGAATACCCTATACATCACTTTCCCTAATACATACAATACTTTACTTACTTTCCTGAGAACACACGAAAAATTATGAATATATAAGGTTGTCCAAAAACTAGGCTTACGTGGTCAGTGCGGTTACCTTTCATGTCAAACTACTATTTGAGACCAATTGTCATTATGAATTATAAAAATGGTTGACGGAGTAGAACTTATCGAGTTACTAAACACAGGAGCTAGCGCAAATTATTGTGGAGCGGGCGTCAAAGCAATTATAGAAAGCCAGAAACAACATTTTTAAAATACGAAATGTTCATGTGCTGACAGCGATCGTGAACATAACAACAGCATCAAGAGTTGTCACATTGCCAGAAGAATGGGAAGGGGTAACTAAAAATTCTGCTTGTTCCAGACTTACCGCGTAGATTTGTGGAAAACATTCGACTTATCAGTTGCAGGCAGATTCTCAAATTCTAAAGGTATTGTTTACTGCAATAAAATCAAAACGGAAAATGTAAAATATTGTAATTCCGATCCAGGCCCATAAAATGGTTTACTTTTAATACGAAAGATTAGTTTGGGAGGTGGTTCAAAAATTGTCCCATGCCATCCAAATTTTTCACATTTATTTTATATACAAAAATACTTGTTTCTAAAGACTTTTTTTTAAATATGGCAACATATGGGAAGTTGGTCTAAAAATGATCCGATGGAATTCATTTTCAATAACGTTCGTCTTGAGTCATCACACGTCAACAGACTAAATTTCATCAAAATTTCTCAAGAATTGCGACCTGTATATTGAACCTCTGACTAGATGGACAGATATCAGATCGACAGACAGGCTTACATCGACTCAGAAAATTATTCTAAATTGATCGGTATAATAAAAGAAGGTCTATCATAAGCCCTCCTCGTTTACAATAAATCGAAAACTTATACATTCTTTTGCATTCCGAATTAACGTAATAGTTGCGTATAATTCAGAGCTTTCCGAACTTCTTGAAGAAAAATATTTCCCATGTTTAAGTCATCTCAAACCTTTTAGTAGGAACAATAACGCCAAAGTAACCTCTTTCTACTTTTTTTCCTACGGAATGTAAGAAGATTTTTACAAATTTTTTTAGGGAACTTCCATGCATGTAAAAATCTGAAAACCTCTTTTTGCCCAACAAATCATCAATTTGAGTTGAAAGGTTTTAAATAAGGTTCTTATTTATTACATTTACTATTTGCTACGTCAACCACGTTTTCTATTTCGGACTCCATGATTATGCGACATTTCAATTCCGCTGGTTGTATTGGCTTGAAAAACAACTTGCCACACCCACACATGTAGGGGTCTTACACAGTATTTTCTTCATCAATTTACAGCTTATAAAAATAATCAGATTGAACCAGGGTCAAATTCGTCAAATTGCCTCTCACTAATGCAGCCTCCGCTAACGAAAATAGTCTCATTTTGATTTGATGATGGCGAATATAGTTTTTATTGTGGTGATGGTGTGTGGTGTTAGTAGTAGTTGTTTGCTTAGAATTATTACAAAGTAAAAAAATCTTTAATGTTTGAAATATTTTTTTTTTGTCAGTCTTGTCTGAGCTGAATTATTTAAGTTTAGAGAATTAATAGAGGTTCTATTATTATTCAACCATTTGCTTTACAAAATACTAAAATTTAAATCATATTTTGAATTAATGGTTTATCTTCTATGAAAAAACGAAAAACATTTGTATGGGAGGAGATCCGCAAAATAGACCAAGATGGTTCAAATTTAGCTTATATATCAAAACATTAATTTTCTCCAAAAATTACTACATATGTTCGGGGCCTCTTTTTGTAAGAGCATTCACGCGAAAAGTTGGAAATTTAAAAAATTAAGTCAATACATTCATTAGTAAGCCAGTCTTGTCGAAAATTATTTTAAAAAATTTTTGGAAATAGGTCTCCACAAGAGAATCGGCCGTAAAGTTGTTGCAATTAAATCTAAAAACATTCCAAAGCAGGCGTCTTTGAACCACAAAAGATTTAATGAAATTTTAAAAATTTCCAAATACTTTCTTTAATAATTATATTCTACATAAAAAGTCGTACTATATTTCAGCGCATGTACACAGTCATCTGTTATGACCTTCATAATTTAAATTTTATTATACAAACTTTATAATAAATTATTTCGTTTTCATCACCCAAAAATATTTATGAGTTTTAATGATGATGAAAAATATTTAATTTTATCCATCAATTCACTGATATTTCGGTTCGATTGGAACAAAATTTGATATTTTCTTAGATTTTTACTTTCCTTATATATATTTATTCATACTATTCATTATAAATTTTAAATAAATCAAGTTCACCTGATAAATATTTTTCATTGCATTTAGAGTAAACTAAAGTAGCAACGATACTTTTTTAAAAGAATGCAGTTCTCTCACTTGCGTTTACTTCTCTCATTTGATGTTTCTTTTCTTTCAATTCTGTTTATTTCAAAAATTGTTTACTATTTCGCAACTCTGAAACTATTTTTATATAGATTTTTTTCTCGCTTAAACCAACAATAACAACACATTTTGTTGTTGTTGCTGTCATTAAACTAAACACATGTGCGTGCCGTACATAATCATTAAAAAAATACGTTTAAAAAAAAAATGTATCTCTCTCTATGTTTGTTTTTGTTGGTTTATTTTTACACATTACGAGCCGGCTCTTGCTTGTGTGTATGACTTGTATATAAAAATAGAAATATCTGAGATAGTTTACGTTTTGTAAGACACAATTTTGCGAAATTTACACATTGCAACGTAAAGAGCAAGCAAGCGAGTTATGTATACAAATTTTCTTATTATTTATTTGTTTATTTTAGCAAGTACTTAAGACATTTAACAGAAACAGTAAAATTATTGAATGGTGAATTATATAAAATGCGAATGGAAAACTTATTAGAAACGATTTTAAAATCATAAATTTAAAATGAATCAATCTGAAGGCCAAACAAGGTTTTTTCATTAAGAAACTATTTTGAACTTTCTATAGCTTGTAATTAGTTAAGCAAAACGTATTTATATTTCTTCTTCTTCATCTTTTTCTACTTTTTTTTTCTTTTTTGTTTTATTTATATAATTCTGTTTTTATTTCTGTTTTTGTCACGTTTACATACCTAATTCTCTTCTATCTCTTGTTATGTGCCATTGAAACGACTGACAACTGGCCATCATTAGCAAGCATAGCACATTATTTAATTGAATAACGAATGTTTTGAGAAAAGTATTACTAGGCATTTATAACATTGTACATTCATTGTACAAGTAAAAGCATCTTCAGATAAGTGATGGAAAGAGTAAAAGACTCTTTATATCTAATTCTAAAGCAAAAAACTATCAAGATATTACGCAAAAGCAGAAGTTCGATAGCACATTAAAATATATCATCATTTATGGTGAATAACTTAACTGTCCGAAATTATTGTCATTTCTTTTTATAACCATTTATTAATACGTTTTTTTAATTCATCAAATATGATTTTTCTTCAAAAAAATTGAATTTTTTTCCCTTTTTATATATTAAACAACAAGCAGAAAGGGAAAGTGAACTTAATGCGAAACTAGGGACAAGCAAAACTAATACGATCGATTGCACTATTTGCATTAAAAGGGAGCAAAGAAGAAGAAACCTCTCCATATAATTTATTAGGTATTATTCACTCAGATGTGCCGGATCCTTTGAGAGCCAAGCCCATATCTGTTGATATTTGTTGACTCCCGTAAGGTACTTGACTATCCTATCCATTAAAACATAGATAAGAGGTCTTCAAGGTTTTTGTAATACATTGCTCGATCAACACAAACAATCATAAGAATGATAACAGTACAGGATATGAAGAAAATTTTTTTTAATTTTTTGAAAAATAACGACATAATGCACCAAAAATCGGGTACTTATACACGTAAATAAAACGGTGTAGCTAAGCGAATGAATCGCACCTTAATTGAACCAATACGTTATAGACTCTTCGTTTCAGGTTTGGATCAACGCTATTGGGTAGAAGCTGCTAAAATAGTCTTATAAGCGATGAGCTGAATTTCTTTTGGTAGCAATAAGATGATCACCGACATAATGCGCTAACTATATATCGAAAGGTTGTATGTGCCTACTTAAACTGCTTATTTTACGGGGATAACCAATTAGCTGCAATGACGGTTCAATGACGGTTCGCGCAAACTATTAAAAAGGAAAATGGGTAAAATATCGTACATACAAACACCAGGGTGTTATGTGTTATTTACAGCCCGAATTACTAAACCTGGTCTAAGTTATACAGTCAGTTTAGTTTGATACATTACTAGATAAGGAAGGAGCCCACAGTGAAGCCGTGAAAAGAGTAATACATTATTTGAAAGGCTTCACTGATAAAGGTTGAAGTTACTGAAAACTCGCAGACGATGATATCAAATATTCTTGTGATCTAGACTGGGTTGATCAAAGACACGATCTTACTTAACTATGGGTTACTTTGTTACACATTAAGTCGGAGCTAATTTCTGGTGTACAAAAAGTTAAAGCACTACAGCATGCCTATGGTAATTGCCATACAAGAAACCATGTACTGTTAAAACGTTTATAATCGAAGTTGATATTCTGCATGACGATAAGAAGAGCACTATACAAATTGCTACAAATAACTCATATTCAGCGCATGTAAAGCAAGTTGATGTCAAGACAAAATTTATTCGAGACAAAGTTGATAACAAACAAATGATTTTGAACTGCCTATCCTATTGAAGAAATATTTACTAACAAAAGGAAACAAAAAAGCAATTACACTTCAAAAATTGCGGTACTTTGCGGATAAATTTTGAGCAATTCAAACAATTAAATAATTAAAATAACGTCATGTATTATTCAGGAAAGAAATTATTAAAAAGAACAATTAAACATCGTACTATTTTATACTACAATATCTCACAATCATTATAAATACTTTTGTTTTATTGTAGGTTTAATAAGAATGTCTGGTGACATTATACTCTATCATACATTCTTATCTCAATAATAAAAAATTATACTTATTTCAAAATCCAATGCAGTGGATCAAGCTATTCGGGCTAAGAAGTGGAGAATACCTCATTTGCTTCTTTTTTTAAGCTTTTGGCAATGGAATGCCATAAATTAAAGCCACACAAAACGTGTCATAAAAAGGCAACAATAACTCATAAGTGAATACAATTTTATTTAAAGTAAAAACATAATCATAAAAGAGATTCAACGCTTCAATGAAAATTATCATTACATTTGAAAAATATATATGAAACTTTTAAAAAAAAAACTGTTCGGTTCGTGACAACTCTTACGTACTCATTACTTTAAAGAAGACGCTTGCTGTAAATGATAAAATCGATATTATCCATCCCATTGGATATCAAACATTATTTCATATTGAACCTAATCTATTTGCAATGACCATAGGCCAGCGATCATCTTCTAAAGCATATTTTGTTTCAAAATGCTTTTGTTCACACTTTCATTCGGTAATGTTGGTAGTAATACCATAACATTAAAATGGTAATGAGGATATTCGTTGCTGATTAAAAATTTGTGTAACAATATAAAATATTTCGTTTAGCAAGATAAGTCAGATAAGTTTCTAAGTTTCTTAAAGCTTGTTGGTAGGCCTGATTCTGCATATTCTTTTTAAGCTTTTAAGAACTCTAATATCGAACGACCCGAATCTTCATAAAGAATATTTCTGAAACCTATCGACGTTTTCTTTTCAATGGATGCCCGATCTTTGAATTCGGTCAGTAATATTGGTAGAAATTTTTTAATGTGAAAAAGCAAAAAGATTATTTTGATAAAAGATTCCTCAGGGAAAAAATGTAACAAATCCAAAGATAAATCTATTTCACTCTCCTTTTAAGAGTGCAAAATATGTTCACACAACATATGCACACGTGGCACACAGCAAAAGCAAATTTTCCCGTCTAGAGGAAAAGAAAAAAAAAAGAAAAATTGACTATTTTTTCAAGTTCAAGTTGTGCTTTTTTGCAAAATTTGAAACAAAGTAACAAAAGAGCCAAAACGTTTGACATACGACACTACGCTAAAAGTCTCTGCGTTTCTCTCTTTTGCTCTTTCTATTCTCCATTTCCAACATTAAGCTGTGTCTGTGTCATTTATTTGACATTGACAGTTGAAAAAAAAAAAGGAAAATTGTTTTTCTAAATTTTTTAGGGAAAAATAGCGCAAAAGTTGATTGTACTTTTTTATTGGTATCATAGATTATTAACACTACATTTGTTGAAACTAAATTTTCTGAAGAAGAAGAAGAAATTATATTACTTTCAAAGCTACCATTCTACGATTTTGACCTACTGCGATCAAAAAATAGTGAAAGTACTTTTTTTCGATTATCTGGGTGAGGTGAATTATGAATTCTTTGCGCTGACACGAAGTGTTAATAACTAATATTGTTTAAGTGGTATGCGTCGTTTCCATCAACATTACATATGGAGAGCTTTCGAGCTTTCCATTATGGAAATATATGTTCTTGTATTGTTCTCATTGATTCCTCGAAAATTTCTACCAAAATTAGGTATAGACAGCTTTCGATCTTTCCTTCACAGCACTGCAATGCACTGCTCGCATTGATTTCTCGAGAATTTAACACTAAAAGTTCAACTTATATTGTTTTGGCTTATGCTTCCCACTTACCCTATTCCGACTTATAGCTACTCTCCATGCATATACAAAAGCTTTCTGGAAACATTCTTTTGATATAAAGCAAAAAATTTACTTTTTTGGAGCAAAGTGAACAAAGTACCTCGCTAACTTCTTCAGATGTTATAAGTTAATTAGCAAAAAAAAAAAAATTATTTAGACGTATAATTCCAAGTGATTGTAATCGAATAGTTTTCGAACCACACTACCATTTTATCTCTTATTAATAAATCTAATTAATTTAGTCGCTTAGTTAATTTAGTCGCTGTAGACATAGTTAGTGCACTCTCGTCATCTATCGACCACGCTTACCGAGGACGTTCGAATTTTTATTTTTATTTTTAAAACATCGAATTATCACTAAAAAGTAAATTGAGGTAAAAAAATTATTCCACTGGATATGACTTGCAACCAAGTATTTGTCGATTAGAATTTTTAGTGTGAGTGTTCACCATCCAAAATCCTTTTAAACATATCAACCATTGTTTTAAAGAAAGTAGCGAAAGCAAAATTGATGCTAGAGACAAATACAAAATATTAGATTCTTCTTTACAAACAAAACATAATTATATGAACACCTGATGTTATAAAGAGACTCGCAATTGTAATCCTTTCATGAATGTTAGCTTTTGAAATTCCCCCCGTACTGCTTTTATCGAAATATGCCGTGCTTAAGTAACAGTTGATTTCTGCTGTCACTTTTGCCGCGATAGTTTTATGTTCTTTGGCCGCAAACCTGGTACTATATTGTATAGTGTTCATGTTATTTTGCCTTACCCTCTGTACATATGTGTTTACTTGTTTTTATTTAACATACATTCTAGTAAAAACTCTGAGATGTCTATATCCGTGTAAATTGCAAAAGCCAGTAGAGCAAGTCCAAGGATTCGAGCATGGCTGTATACAACTCTTTCAATGTCATTCCATTTTTTTTATTCTGCTATGTATAGTTTTATGTTTCACTTTTTTTTTTTGTTTTCTATGTATAGTTTTCATTTTTGTTTTTATTTTTGGTTCTTTTGTCATTTGAAGCATTCAATATGTAACGACAAAGAAACAGTCATGAGTGATAATGTTTAAATCTTTTGTTGTGTGATATACACTATTTACATAAGGCACATATTCAAAAGCGTATATAAATATAAAAAAGAAGCATTTGTTAGGCGCGACTTTTACAGAAATGAGCAGCTAGTCTGGCCTAAATGTGAAAGGCGGATTAGTACGCTACGATACTATTCAAATAGAAATTAATTGAAAACATGAAATAGAATTTCAAACTAAAGCTAAAGGAAAACCTCAACCTCTAGTAAGTTTAATATTGTAATTAGTTAAGTGTAAGCGGAAATAATATTGTTTTCAATAAAATATTTTTCATAAAATCACTGTAAAGAAAATGTGTATAATTCATTTAATTAATAAAAACTATTTTAGATAGATGTTAAATTCTTCTTTTTACTCATCATTCGTATTACTTATCATACGTAATCGAATGTATTTATTTATAAAAGAAGACAAACTGTAATTTATTCCATTAACTCTTGTCTCATCTTTTCAAAAGTAATTATTAAAAGCTCAGTGGAATTTGGTCGGGAAGGATGAAAAATTTTCGGATATCGATAATTAGAGCCGGAATTTCTTTTTAATTATTTTAAAGGCTAGCAAACACTATAGCTTTGCTTGCTTGTTCCACAAAAATAATTATTTTTTGCTGAAAATATTAACTTGAAAGTTGATCATTTAAAAATATAGAAGACGATTCAATAGTATTTTCATAATTTTGTTTATAGCGCCTTTGTTCGCATACGCATGATGAACAATGTCTATATAAAAAGTAGACATTTTTTAAAATAAAAATGTCATTCTTTTCTGTTTTTTGCTAAAACTAATTAACCCTTTGAACTCGGAATTTTTTTCATTCGTATTGCCAGCAACTCGTAGCAATTTCAGTGGAAAGATCGTATTAGCGTATAAGTAAATGAGATGAGCATTAAGAGAAAAGTCATTGTTGTACTGTGCGACTGTCTCAGTCTGTCGAGAGCGTAATAAGCCGTGAGCTGCGGAGCGGAAGAGCGGAATATCCTAGGCACAATAATGTTACAATAGTGTTACGCTTATAAATTTTACGAAAATTCATAAATGCTCTCGTAAATTCTCTCACTCACTAATCCGTCTTTGCTGGACTTCCCGGTGTAGTTTTGTTAATCTCTTTATCTGTTTTATTTAGCAGTAATTTCCACCAATAGATTCTGGCAGTTTTTATGCATATTTATCTCGTCATTATGTGATTTTCATAACAATAGTTTTTACGATTTATTTTTATCTTTATGTTATGAACTGAAAGTTAATCACATTTTCTCCATATCGGAGCCCTTGAATTTGAAGACAAAGTTGTCCCTCTACTTGTTGTTGTCTGTAGTACAGAAATTAACCTTAAGTAACAAAAATCGACTTAAAGCCCGCTACAGGCACTTATGAGAACCATCCCGAACTTCAGAGCAGAAATGGGCATGAAAATCGCAACACTTTTATACTTTATGCTTGTCTGTAGTTTTACTTTGCAGGGTGAAACGGTGCCGATCACAAATTCAACACAAAACGAAGTTTCTCATTTTTTTCTTTTACTCATTCCCTCCTTTTTTAGTTTTAAAAAATTTGCATTTCTTCATCATATGGTATACGTTGATTATTAACGTGTGTGAAAGCGTATGTATGGCGCAACCTTTTTCATATTTTATTGTTTAATCTTTATTTATTCTGAAACACGTGTCAACACATTTACAAAAAGCCATTATTATGATGAATGATGAAAATTTTATTCAAATAAAAACAACAACAAAATATTATTCGTATGTAAACGACGTATTTTTATTTGTAGGTTACGTCCGTTCGTCATTCCGTTGTTGAAATTATCAAAGTTGTGTATGCTGAAGCAGAAAACTAAAATTTAATCTATGTAACCTAATTACAGGTTTACAGTCTAAGGCTTAATTTCGCCCATAATGGCCAGAATAATGAAATATTTTTGCAAATTAAAAAAAAAAAATTCTAATTATCTACAAAATATACGAGCTATCGATGTAAAACCCATATAAGCAGCATATGAATATTTTTCCGTATTTAGGAAAGCAACTTTAATCTTTAGAACTTTTGTAACAAACGCTCCATAGCGAATACTATCTTTTAAGTTGTTATCTATAATTCCGCTTTTGCTTAGTTTAGTAAAATTTATTTTTTAGGGTTTTGCTACTGTTCTTGTGTGTGTGTGTGTGTGTGTTTACGTATTTGTGGTGCCACATTGCCACTTTAATCTAAATTTTTTTTTTCGCTCTTTGACTTTAATGTCATCATTTTTTCTGTATTTTTCAAATAAATATAAAAACTTTAATTTTTGACTATTTAGTTAATTACTACATTAGTTGGTACCGGGGCCAAGAAGATTAACGTTGCTTTTCTATGCCAAAGGAGCCAATTGCCACACCGGTTGGCATCAGAACGAAGGACATCAAAGCTTTTAACTCCGCGAAGGCACGGAACAAAGAAGGTAATCACTATTTCTCTACGTCCGTCAAGGCAATTACTATACTAGCTGGCATCGATACCAAGAAGATTAACACTGGTTTTTTACGTCGAAGGAGACAATTACTACACTAGCTGGTATCGGGCCCAAGAAGATTAACGCTGACTTTCTACGTCAGAGACATTTATTACACTAGCTGGCATCGTGGCCAAGAAGATTAACCCTCTTTTTCCATATCCGTGGAGGCACGTTGAAGCTACGTCACCAGGACGTGGACTGAGGTCGGTATTGCAATAGGGAAAGATGGCGTGACATAACTTGTCTCCTCGTTCGATTGCGATTTTTTTATGTAACAATTCCTCGACTTTTACGGTTATCGTAACTTGGACTCACCTTATGCTGTTCATCTGGCGGACTCGGGGCTTTTTTTTTTTAGCAAAATTGCATTTTGATTGATTGAACATAATTATCGAAAATTGTACGGGATGTTCGCAACTCGAGTAGTGTAAGCCTGGCTGCCATACCTATAGTTTGAATCCGCTCCAGGATCCTAATATTTACGCCGCAACTTATGATGATTTCTGCATCCTTTAGACCAACGCGCACTTGTTTACTTCTTCGAAGATTACTTGCATAATTTTGCTCAAGTTGCAAACGGCCCGTTAAATTTTCGGCATCAATTTATCTTCACTCATTGAAAACGCACGTTTACTAAAAAAAAAAAATTTATGTGATACACATAAAAAAATGAAACTATAAAGTTTATGTATAAATATATTTAGATATCTTTTTTTTATATTAATTTATTTTATTATTAATCAAATCAAATATGCTCTAATAAAATTTGTTTACTAATTTTTATTATTCAACACAAGAGGAAGTGTGTTCTCTATTTTAGAAACACGTATCCATCACACTTTCTTTCTTGCCTTAATAGTATTTTAATATTTGCTTCCGGTGATTACAAAAGTTTTGCGTTAAAAATTGTAGTTATTGTTAATAAATTATTACAAATCTTTTGTGCTTAAATACAAAGTTCAAAACACAAATACTTCTAATTTTTATTTATTTTATAATACGTTTAGTTGTACTGAATAGTTTTGGAAATCTTTTTTTATGGCATTTATTAGAGCTTAACTAATGCTTTTGTTTCAAAACAGTAATAAATTGGCTTGATTTCGTTTTTCCTTCTTTAGCCATTTTTGTTTTTTTTTACGATTTTTTACATTTATTTATAAATTTAATGATGTATTTAAGTGCGAATTGAATGACAATTGCGTAATATTGGCATTGTTGTATCCACCATTAAGAGTACATTAGATTTATAGCGTAAGTGAAATACGCATTGAGCAGGATAAACGTTGGAATCGGTTTTTATATATCTGTTGCTAATTGGCATTTCTAGGCGTCTGTTGAAATGAATTTGAACTCATAAAGCTTTTCATACAGTTTTATTTGCTTAAATTCAAAAACCAGTCAATAAGTCCACCAACAAAGGAGAAAAACTAATAATTTAAATTGTAATATTGCTTAAGAGTTTGAAGATATTCGGTTAGATGTTAAGCCGTAGTATCAAAATCAAAATCGACAAAATTGTGTGAAAGGTTTGCTTATATGAGTAGTGGCCACATTTTGTAAATAAATGTGACAGAAACCTTTAGAATATTAAATTAAAAAATTCGACCAAAGTCGAATAAAATTTCTTCATTGTTCCTTGCTGTTTTTTTTTTTTGCAGCAAATTAAATAAATTACACTATAACGGGTACTACGAGGAGTTCGTACAGATATTTAAAGTGAGTAGGTGGCAGAAAACATTTACATTGCTGTACTCTACATAAGCAAGCGTACATATTCGACTTTATGTGATTTTAAATGGCAAGCGCGCAACGACAAGAAGGCAAATGTTTGCGGGGTATTTTATAACAACAACGACAAATAACGCTACTTTCATTCTTTTCAAAACAGTAGTGAACGTAAGGTATACAAAATGTCAGGGGGTTTGAAATCTTCCACAACAATACAATACATTTAAGCCAACGCTGTCCAAGAGGAGATTTATTATTCATTCCTACAAACAGGTACGAATTATGCAGGTATATATATCAATGAAATAAATTCTTTCAAAAATAAATCAATGAAGTATTTGCTTTGAAATAATTTAGTTTTTTAAGCAAATTACAATTCGGTGGCATGTGTCCACAGACAAGTGGAGGAACTTAAGTGATGTGGCCCACTGCGTCTGGCCCACATTTTCGTATTTGCTAAAAAATTGGGATAGCCTTACGGTTGGCCCGCGTCTTTGCTAAGTTATTTGATAATAAAGCGGCATCGAAAAATAAACAAAATGTTTACAAAAGCTGAATAAAGGTGGAAAATGCAAACATAAATGAAAAACTAATTTATTCTTTACGTTATAAAAAATATTCGTTGCTAATACGCATCATGAACATTTAGAGCTCTTGGACTTATATCAGACACAACCTTGATTTCCCACCTTGCGTTTTACAGGAATAATTAATGTCAAGTGAATCAGCAGATCTAAAGAGAATAATTAAATCTTATCAAGAAGCATTCGTTTAGACGCAGTAAATTCGTGGCCTTTAAGAGCCTTGTACCAAACGCTAAGGCTGTATCGTACAAAGGCTTGATCATACTAGGTCTACTAATAACATTTTAAAACATTCAATGAAAAAATCATATTTAAAGAGCTATTGTCCAACTAAGCCTCAATCCAAGAAACTCACCAAATCGTCACTCGTTGTAATTGGAGATGTTTGTCAACAATTCCTTTTGGGTTCTCGAAGCGCCGGTGATGCGACTGCTTTCCTTTTTAAGTATTCCTTTCACATGAAAATTAGTGTCTCCACTCAGAAGAATTTTGTTTAGAACATCACGATTTTTTTCATCCATCGTAAAACGTATACATTGGAAAGCTTCCAAGGTTTTGCTTATCAAAAACCACCGCGATGTCAGTTGCGCGTTGATAAATCAAAAATGGCACGAAAATTGAAATAAGACCTCTTGTTGAAAGGGCCTACATTATATCGGCCCAAGGAGGAATACATCATATATTTCCACAAGTAAGTGTAACCTACGTTTCAGTACTGTATATTCACCATGCAGTATTTGCAGGTGAAATGCTTAAAAAAGAAACACCTTAACTACGTTCAGAAAAAATTAATTAATCTGGCGAAAATGCCGAATTCTTACTAACGGAGTATTATTGCAGAGAATAAAATTCAGTGTTAACCACACTAAAATCCGCTTTATGCATTAAATTATGAAGCGGCAATGCAGACGATATGGGACTTAAATCAAAATAAATCACTATACTCGAGATTTAAACTTTCATTTATTTTACTCTTTTATTTAAAACTCCCCAAAAACCTTCATATTGTGTTTGTTTTTTGTTACTGAGACACAGCATGGCAATGTAATATGGTGTTATATGTAACCCTTAATACCTCTACCCCCAAAAACCGAAAGTGATAACTGCTGATGCTGTTGAGTAAATACGAACACAACTTTAAATCTTGGGGTTTACCAAACAAAGTGCAGTAAATGTTCTTTCCCCCAATTATTATTTGTCTACATACAATGGTTGATGCGTCCTCAAAGAGCTTTAAATTGGTGAGAGCGCGTATCTTTTCGGGTTATAAAAGAAAACAGTAACGGTTGATTGTATGTAAGATAAGGGTTACTTCAAGTTCAACGAAACATGGAAACAAAATAGTAGTATGAGGGTGTTCGAAATTAAACATTATTTTGTGCTATTGTTGCCATGAATTGTGCGAAGGGCACAGTTTTTCTTAATTTGCTATAAATTAAAAGAAATAACCTCTATTAAGCATAACTAGATGAAAAGATACTAAAAAAGCTAATTAAGTTTTGGGGTGAACTTTCATTAGTCGATATCTCCACAAAGCTAATGTACACCATGGAACAATTTTTATTTAAATCATGAAATTTGGTCTAATCCGCAGAAATCATCTTGTGGATCTGAAAATTTTCAATAAAAAATTATGCAAAATAAATCATTATTGAGATCTTAGGTAGAGTTCTACATAACCTATAGCGAACAAAGGTAAAAGGTATTCTTTCATCGATAAAAATGCACGTCACGAAGGCGTTTGCAATGTAATATGCTTCTCTAGAACAGCACCGAGCTTTTCTGGCGGAAATATTTTTTCATTATAAAAGAATATTCCCGCCCTAACTATGAAAATATAAGTTCATGTTGCAGCTCCCATCGAAGAAACATGAAGTATAACCAGTCAGATGTATTGAAAAGTATGCAATTTTATTGGATTATTAATCACCCCTTCCTGCTTAATATGTTCTCGTATTCATTGCCCAACCGTTTACAGTGTCAATCTTCTTCCTAAGACAGTACAATATAATAATTTTGGGTATAAGCAAGGAGAGTAACAATTAATAATGAAATTTATTAACAGAGTTTAACAATTCATAAAATCGTTAGAGATCTGTTTATTTTGATTTAATACATTACATAAGATCAGTAATATTCATATAATTATACAAAAGTATACATTCAAGAATATCACTTATTTTGACTCCTGCGAGTATATTTTAGGTGAACCCTATCTATCAATTCATGCCTGGATTTCTCATTTATGTTAATTGGATCGTTACGGTCTTTAACACAATAGATCTCCTTTAACCAGATTGTAAAATTATAAGAGTCTTATTTAAAAATAAAATAAAAAATCATGTGAAACTGAAGACGTGCAAAAAAAACCGCACAAATCGAAAAAATACGTATTTTAACTATTTTACCAAGAGTTTTCAGTTTTGAGGCTACTAATGAGGAAACGATGGTCAGAGGGAAGCACCTTCTCAAAAATTAATAAGAATAGGCAGAAAAAGAGAATGAGTAAGCATCTTGGGAGGTTCTCGAATACATTGTTATGAATGCATCAAGGGATTTAAAGAATTTATCATACTCGTGTACTTTTTATATTAGTACATATAAAAAACTGTTTAGAAAATTATCTTGTGACTGATGTCAGGCACGATGTTTGATGTATCAAGTTGCGTAATATTTGGATATGGTAGATCGCACTTAATTAAAACATGACCCAATTAATTAAATAAGATATAAGAATAATAAACAATTCTTAAAGTAAATGAAATGAAAATAGAAAAAATTTTATAATTGACGTCAATGAAAAGAGTGGGAGTCAGTTGTAGAATGAAATGAACCGCATACAAATTAATGAAAAGCTAAACTCGCTACAATTATTATTACTCTATAAAGCAAACGGCATGCTTCAGTGATTTTTTTAAGTGAACCCTGTGATTGGCAGTCTGTCAAACACTTATTTGTTATCTTATCTGCACAAAGGATAAAATGATTCAAATATTATCAGTATCTCATCCCACTTATTGGTATAAAAACATTGAACCAGAATTGTTTCTCCTTTTTTTCTTTTTCTTTTTTTTTCTCGATTATTACTTGTAATGTGAATATGAACTTATTAATGCACATATTGTTACAAATCGTGGCTCATTGTGTTTTATCATCATCACCATCATCGTCTGCATCATTGTATGATTGTCATGCTTTTATTAACAATTTTGTCATATAATATTTTTATAAGAAAATTCTTATTATTAAATATTCTTTTCACCTCACTTGTAATACGATGCTAACTAGTTAAATAAAAAGGCTATACTTAGAATGTCTTTAACGGAAATCTTTTCTTTTCCTTTCTCGAGTTGCAGAGGAATTTAAAAGAGATTAAACTTCTTTGCCAGTGAAGTACATATATTTTGCATTTGGTGCTACTTGTTCGGTCTTTTTAAGTATTCGTATGTTAAAAAGTTTTCTGTAAACTTTTATTTAGAAGAAAACAAATTGTTAACGGGTTATTTGTCTTAAGTGGTTTTGCTAACACATCCTTAAACTCTTTCATTTCTGTCTAAACTTACCAAATTTACAAGGCAGAACAAACTTTAATAGAACTTAAAGCAACCGGAAAAATATAATTTCCGAAAATAACAACGTTACTAAACTTTTAAATTAAATAAAATATACAAACTGTGAAATTAGTGAAGGCATTAAAACGTTTTAGCTCAATTTTAGAGTGAAGTTTTAAAAATTTCTCTAAAATTAATTAAATTCTTTGTTGCTTCAATTAATTAAGAAATGAATAACTTAAAGCATAACTGATTTGTACTTATATAGGTAGACGTATGTTGGTCGTTCTTAAAACATACTCATGGGTTTAATATTACTTATCCCAGAAATAGCTCAGTTAACGTAGCATATGCGAAGAAAACGTAGCAATCGTAAAGCGTATATATGTAACCTTGTGATTGCAAAAATCGTATGATAGCCAAACATTGACTAATTTGCCCGTTTTGAATTATTTGCCCAGGAAGTTCGATAGTTGATTACGGCATGAATTAACTATAGCAAATTTTATGAACTAAACTGCCATTACATGAGGCGAAATCAAACCATTGTAAACAGGTTGTTAACGATTGATGTAAAGTGATTCAGTTACACGAGACAATAATGTGCGAAAAAGTTGGAACATCAAGCTGCCCTAGGTAATGCCTCGTAGTGCAATGTTTTGTGTTTAATGAGACTGGAGGGAAATCGTGAGTCATTAGCTGTTGCTCTAGTATGGATTGATTCTATTCCCTACTGTTGACAACTAACGCGATTAAAACGTGCAACTGAAATAAGTCCCCGAAATTGATCGATAGTAATTCTAAATCATAATATCACTCGAAAAAAAAGCCATAAACCCTTTTCGATGTTATTATATAATATTAAAGGAATTGCTCAAGACGATAAAATTATTAAGGAAAAACAATTTACAATGCACCTTTACCAGTTAACAGATCCCTAAATATTTTTACCCACTAAACCGAATTACATGTCGCATATTTTTATTAAATATTTATATGGAAACATGCTTTGACGAAAAAACGCTAAGAGTTTCGTCTAAAAGGTTTTCGAAATTTGTCGAAATTCTTCAGTTTTTATACAACATTCGAAGAAATAGATTCCCATCACTTGCCGGTAACTTCGGTTACATATCGGTCGCTCTACCTTATTGTTACAGTTTCCACTTATATACGTAATTTCAAACATTTCTTAAACACTTAAAGGCTGTTATATTGTTTGACTATAACTGCTGGGTTCAGTTCCCAGTGCGGTAGATTATTCTTTAATAGCGACTGTTATGTAGCCGCACCTATAGTGACCACAAAACTCTCATGCTGTAGTTACACAATACGCTTCTTTGAAGACTTTTTTCTCCCGGGCCGTGACCGCATTTGTGCACATATAACAGATATTACCTGAGAGAGATAAGTTATATTTCCACAAAAAAAAAAAAAAAAAAAAAAAATTCTCGTAAGAAATATTTCAATTTTTTTATTCTGCTTAAAGGTAATTCTACATAACACTAGATGAAGCTCGGAAAAAATTGTTAAATGGTTTATTGCCGTACCTATATTATATGCCTATCTTCGCTTATATGCTTACATTTTTTAAATATATGTCTCAGAAAACATATTTCCAACCTTACCAAAAAAAATGTTTTTACATCTCACGTTATTTGCACGTTTTATACATTATCTTTGTTAGGTTAGCAGTTTAATGTCTTCACTATTTTAATTCGAATTTAACCTAACACCCTTTTGATTTTTTGAATTTGCTTTTTGTTAAAGTTTCTATGATTACAATAGATGATGAAGAAAAAATCCGTAAATGGATAAAGCAAATTCGTTATTAATGCGCTATTACAAAGACTACTTCACGATTTGATATGGATATCTATGAATTTTTTAGTGTTTTAAAAAAAGATGGTAAACTTAAGATATTTCTTGTGGAGTGAAAACAAGTTATGCTCTTTTATTTGGAAACTTCAATTTTATTGAAACAGTTTAGATTACAACGGGAAGGAAAAGGACTAGAGTCTAATCTTACATTACATTTCAGAGCGGAAGCAATGCTTTCTACGAGATCCTGTAGATTTAGCTAACAGTTATTTATAAGCTTACCTTGAAACTAAATCATAGATAAAGTCATGTTACTTAAATTCTGCTTCTTGCGTTCGAGAGCGAAAAATCTGTTTTTTTGGAAAACTTAAAGATCCCTTCCACTGTTAAGTCAACTAATTAGCCAATTAAGTGCACTTCTATTCGCTTGCATGTGCCTCCTTGGTCCCTAGTATTGCTTAATTTATGAAAAATTTCTGCTATTGTATATTATTTTTGATAATAATTGTAGAAAAAATATACGATTTTCAGCATTTATTTGTTGCTTGAAATATTCTATCTTAAAGGCTTCATTTTAAAAAAATTCAAATATTTTTGAGGTTGTTCTTCATCTGCCCATAGATAACGTGCTATTTTCGAAAAAGGCAAGAATTAATTTAGACAAGTCGAAACAGTATAGTGGCGCTAAGCCGTCCTTTCAGTACCCTACACTGCTTTTCCTACTACAATACTTCTTTTACTTTCGCGAAAAAAAATACTACTTGGTTCATCTTGTTCAGACATAAAGGCACGGTATAAAGGGAACCAGGTCTAAAGCGTGAATTGAGGTGGAATCAAAAGAATAGACCTACGTAGTCCAAATTTGCTGCCATTCATTTAATGCAGTTAATTTTTATATTAAATTACCATTAGGTATTCATTTGGATTAGAAAATATCAAAAACTAGACCTTTTACCATATAAAGATTCACTTTTGATAGGAACGTTTCTACGAACGGTCGTCCAAAAAATCCTTCTATACACGATACAAATTTATCACATTTATTCCAGTTTCTATTAGATTTTTGTCGAAATAAATTAGAAATTGCACTTTTTATCATTTATGGACTACTTCGAAAGGGGACGTCATTTTGGAAGTAGCCGTAGAAAATGTTCAATCGCTATTTTCAATAGCGTTCATCGTTCAAAAATTGCGACCCACTGGTTAAACACAAGAATACAACATATGGACGAACATCACACAGATCAGCTTAAATTGATTCAAAAAATGATTCTAAATCAATCAGTATCATAGAAGAATTTTTCCTTAAACTGTTTTGGATATTACATACATCCTCACAAAGTTAATATAACTTGTATCACAAGTGGTGCAAAATTTGGAAAAATGAAAATCAAAATTCTGAGAATAATTGCCCTACATAAGCTACAAATACAGAGAGCCATTTCATTTTTCCCACATGATGAAAATGGAAGAAATTTGTTAAATTATTTATCGGCGTCAAACGAAATCAGGCTGTAAATGCCTATCAAAAAATTCCTGAATTAATCTCGTCATTTGAGACAGTCAGGGATCGAACAAAATCATTTTGGGTAACATTTTTGCATATATACGACCAAAGGAAAAAAGGCAACTTTCAGTAATGGATTTCAAATTTTACAACAATAGTTGTCAATGTGAGACGCATACATACGCATACGAATGGTGTCGAGAACTCTAATGTAAAATCTACGCCTTCGAGAGGTATTATTACAAAAAGGGAAAACCATTGTAAATGTATAAATAGACAAAATTGAATTTAAAGCAAAAAGAATTATTCTCTCTTTTATTGTATTTTTTTGTATTATTTAGCCGATTATTTACAGGTAATTGTTTAAAATTTCAGATAATGGAAGAAATAGTTATCGTTGCCTGAAAAGGTTCGGTGGAATTGTTTTTAATGAAATTTTATTTAAGAAAATGTAAATGTAACCTTGAAACGTTTGACTACATATTTGTTTAGGAAATTTTCCATTAAATAATCAAAATCATGTACAAACAAAAGATTTAAAAGGAAAATTTTCCTAGTAATTTTTTTTAATCCCTAACATAAGTGATACACACCACTAAGTAATGCTTGCCGAAAAATGCTATATATACTGGAATTGTTCCTTTTATCTACATTAGTTAGCTTTCAACTTCGAGTGATAAACGTCAAAATCGTACAAAATGCGTGTAGTAAGTGGATTGTTTAAAAAAAAAAAAAAAAAAAAATGAATCAAAAACTTATATAAATTGTCTAAGTATTTTAAGAAAATAACGTTTTTGTGTTCTTGTTTTTAGATTTTTATTCTCTCTCTCATTTGCTTTTTTGTTTGTATTGATGGAGCTCCGACATTTCATCTTATACGTAAGCATATGGAGGCCAAAATGCTCGGTAATGGCTTGTATGGCAGTTCTTCAAAAACTTCACCTACTATAATAATACAAAATAGCCCACAAAATGTTCAAACTGTCTCTCAATCTAAAAATTTGGATCCTCACGATTATTTCAATGTTGGTAGACGGCAACCTGCACTATCTATTGTCGGTCCCGTACCACATCCATTGGCAGGCTACAACCATCACATTAGCAGTGCAAAAAGTTATTCAATGTCGTCGTCGTCGTCATCATCATCTGCTAATACAGTCATAAGAAATGGTGGAAATCCGTATGGACATTATTAGAATATACATCTTTTTAAAAGAATCAATAAACGAAAGTATGCATATATATATAAAAGCATATATATATGATTTTATATACAATTAACATTTCTGCCGATTTTAGACTTTTTTAAAAAGAAAAAAATTTACCCACTTGAAGAAATAGCAATCATTTTAAGCCGTTATTTCCATTCGTTCCAAATTGAGTAATCGGCTTAACTTCACTTGTGTTCATATAACCCAGATGAAGTTTCAAAAAGCAGTGAATTATCAAGTTTTATAAAACTTTTAATTAAAACTAATGTATTCAGATATTGGTTGAAAATCTGTTAAAGTTCATTGCAAGACCCATATCATACAGCCAGCAGCGGTTTCAGACTTCAAAGTCGTTTCTTTTTTTATTCATGCGTTTATAGGCATTTCCGTATTTTTGATCATTGAATCCGAAAACTTTGCATCACCAAAATAATTTAAAATTAACATCAACTGCTCGAGAGTAATTGCGGATATTTAATTATACTTATGAGATAAGGCGGTCAATTCATTAAAGATCCTTCGAAAGATCGATTCGAGCGTAGTTGTCTTTAAGATGAACAAACGTTTAACGAGTCAAACGGATAGATCACCACAATCATTCCACTTCTAAACTTTGCCGTGAAATCGAGAAAGTTTGCCGAGATGGGTGCCAGTAACGTGCAGCCAATCTCAGAAGCGATAATGATTAAAGGCGAATGTTGCAAGGTGCGAGAATTTTTGGCGGCCTGAGAATACCCATCATTTCTCTCAACGAAAGAGTCACTCGTATGCACAGTTAACGACTGTTCAATTGCACCACCACACTTACGAGCAGGATAACCGTTCTTTTGTATTTGAAAAAGAACAAACAAACCAAATTGAAACAAGTAAGAAAATTATATTCGGCTTTTTACACTCGCCACTTTTACCTTAAAAAAGGAGAAGAATTTGAAGGCGATACCTTCATTTTTGCGACCAGGAGAATGTTTAACACAGACATTACACAGAAAGACTGACGGACGGACATGCTTAAATCGATTCTAAATTCGATGCTGATCAAGAATACATATATGTCTTACATATTTGTCTTGTCTCCGATGTTTCCTTCTGGTAGTTACAAACCAAATGACAAAATGAAATATACCCTTCATCGTCGGTGATGGGCATACAAAATTTGTGACTAAGAGCAAGGTTTAAAAGAAGCAGAGAAATGAGGTCGTGATTATCTCATTAGCAAGGAGAACAACTAACAAAAGGTGTTAACGAAAAACGTTAGCAACCTGTTAAGGATGAATGTCTGAATATGTCACGCGTTCTTAACCTTCTGAATCATCTACAAGAAATGAAAATTTGGATAAAAAATTAATACACATTCAGTGCAATGTGGTAAGGAAATGACGGAGAAAAGGCTTGAAATTGTTAACTTTTTTTTCAGGCAAAGAAGGAAATAGATCGTCCAGGAAAAATTATTTTAAAAATGTTCTTCAAACTTCCAGCCTATAAGTTTTAATGGCTTTGTTTGTTTTTTGTTGTTGCACTAATAAAAGCATGCAATTGCAATAAAAATGTTATATAAATGATTGGAAATAATATAACTTAAATACAAACATCTTATAACTGAAGAATCGCAACTATCCACTGGTTTAAGCAGCGCCTTCTTTGCATCGAGTAAAGATGATAAACAATAATAGAGTTTGGACTCGTTACTTTTACTAGTTAGAGAAAACATTATTAAGAACGCATTGAAGAACGGATTTTAAGTGAAGTCTTTCTGTGTTTGTTGTTACAACCTCGAACGCTCGATTTTCGTGCTTCTAGAGAAATATATACACTGTAATGCATATACACAAGCATGAATATATATATAGTTTGCTTTCGAACTCGACTTGTTTGCCTTTCATTTTATTAAAGAAAAGTATACAACCACGCACAAGCATCACACATTTACGTTAAAAGCATTCGAATAGTTTGTTTTCATTTATTTCATTTATCGACACACATGTTGAGTATAATTCTTCCCATTTTACACATCATATTGAATTGAAAGTAGTTTAATATTTGTCTGATGCTTAGCACAAACTGCATGCATTTTTTATATGCTTTTTAAGACATTTTTGCTAATATATAAAATTACTCAAGAGATTTTAAGGGTCTCTTCTTAATATAAAGGATATTTACCTTTAATTGAAAAAGCGATTGATTCTTAATTTTCATATTCTAACACTCACACACATCGTACATCATACAATCTATATAGGTCGTATATTCATTCCACTTGCCAGCAATATACTTGCTTCGTGTTAATTTCATTACAAAATCATTTGGTTCTGTATCTATAGATGTGATTTAGTGTGGGCGGCAAATTTTGTTTCATTTACCATTACTTCTCATAAGTCTTATCTAATACAAAAGCCGATACTTGTTAGTCCCTTCTTTTTTCAATTTTTTTATTCTTTTTTTATTATGACTAACCTGTCTTTTTCCCCCTTTTGAACTACAAATACAGTTTTCTTTTCTTTTTCATTCTGCTCAACAATAATTTTTGTATGATCATCGATTTGACAATACTTATCGCCACTATAAATGTGCTAGGTTTTCCGTAAACGGAAAGAGGATATATTTTGTTTTCACGATGGCTTACATAACTTTAAATTTAATACTAATTTTTATACGCTGCTTATTATATTAAAGTTACTTGTCATCGTTATGAATAAGAAATAATCTGAGTCTTGCATTAATATTATTAAAAAATTATCACATGGAGGAATTTTAATCCAATTTATGAGTTTTCATCGTGTGCGTCTGAGAAAGCACTAGATCTTGTAAAAGTTGTCAGCTAAAAATATGAAAGGATTCTAAAGAAGTGACCGAAGGGTTTCCTCTTTCGAAACAGTCTAAAGGTGAGTGTCAGCAAACCACACCCGAGTTTCAATTGAGATAAAGCTTGTTTAGCAATTATCAAGAACAATTCTTGGGTTAAGAGGTGACTTAAGCGATTTTTTTTCACATTTCTCGACTTCGAAATATTTAATGGAGACATCCAACATGTCCTGTACTGTTTTTTAAAAGTTTCTTAGTATATTTTTACCTGTTATTGAGCAGTCGGCTATCATCGTATCAAACTATACCAGCCAATTTAAAAGGTTTCAAACTTTCAAGGTTTTTATAAGCTTTGCAGGGCTTTTCCGAAATGGATACGAAATTACAGAAAATTTTGTCTATAGTCACAATGTTGAAAATGTAAACACTCTTTGAAGCTGTGACAAGTACAACTGAATTTTTGCAATTGATATCAGGATTTTCAGGTATAATTAAAAGTTCTATCATCGATTGAGGTTTAATATCAACCACAGCTTTATGATACTTTTGATCAATTTGTTTAACATACATCATGTCAGGCAATTGTGTGTATAGTAGTTTTAATTTTGAATAATTGATATCAAGAACCGGATTAAAACAGGCCAACTCGCTATTGCTACTATTACTCTCCGATGTGATAGAAGTTTTGACCTTGTTAGAATCAACCGTTCTGACTTTTTCGCTACCAGCATTCATGCCGCCATTTCCTTTCTCAATTAATAATTTGAACGTCAATTATTCCAAAGTATTACGAAATTTGTTAAATATTGTAAGTAAAATTTCCTCTTATAACACGAACTTTGCCCAGATCAAAATGAAATTCTTCGTATCTTTCAATACACCTTCTAAGCACACATTACGAGATTCTATTCGAAGAGTTTGCCCTTTTTTGGAAAATGTGCGAAGTTGAAAATTACAATCATTACTTTTTATAGGGATTATATAACAAAAAGACGCTCGCTTTACGAAAATAGTTCCAGAACAAGTATTTGGTTATTTTTAATAAATTAAATTTAATTGTTCCTTTTGCTTATTTGATTCATTACGTTGCTCCTTCTACTTCTTTTTCTAGATTAAATGGTTGTTTTCTCTTGCTCTTTTACATGCAAATCAGATCCATTGCATGTGTCAGACTGCTAAGCAAAATATGTCTCCAGACATTAACTGCGGCGTTACCATTTTTTAATATTTCTGGAAAATCGCAATTTTTGCAATATTTAAATACGTCATATATTATTATTATATTATAATACCTTTCCCTTTATCTAAAAGAAGTTGTCACGTGTTATTGAAACTTATCTATCTATGGCCCTCATTATCTACAGGTACTGCCTCTTCTCATTACCATTTATTTCAAATAATTTAGCTTTGTCTAAGACATCAGGAAACTGGTCGTTGTTGCTTAGATTGTTTTGTTTTTCCTCCATAAAAATTTGTGATGATAATAAATGTAATAGCAATTGCGTTGCGAACTAAGTAACCTTTGTAAATAAATTAAAAAAGCCGTGAAGATTAATTCAAATAAAAGTAAAAAACGCAGGAGAATACAGACAGTTTAACAGACAAACCTTTTAATATTTAACTTAGAAAAAAAAACCTATCAAAGACGATAAACATGTTCGTGCTTGTTATTATTAGATATATTGAGCACCCTGATTCGATTGTTTCAGCTATTTCATGAACTATTAAAAAAAAAGTGTTCTCTGTCATTATTTGTAATGGAATGGAATTTTTCATCGCCTTAGAGACTTTGAGAAATTTTATTTACTGCTCTTATATGATATTCAATCAAGATTCAATCTAACCTCAATATAATGCTTTCTAATAGAAATTTATTTTAGTTTTCCAGTAAATTATCAATTCAAAGTGTTAACCAGCGCAGTACAGTAGCAACCTTAAGCATTTATATATCTATAGAGATAAGTTTATGTATAGGAAAGGAAAACAAGTTTACGTGACTTTGTATTTATTTACACAATTTTCAACACAATTTTCACCTTTAAAATTGAATAACATGGAGTTACCAACGAAAGCTTATAGCATCAAAGTAAATATGTTAAATGCTACTGACACTTTACAAAGGTGAAATTTTAATTAAAACTGTTGTATTATCAATTTAGTAAAGAGAAGTAAGACGAGAAGATAAAATGTAACAATTTGGCAACTAATATATAGTTTGAATTCAGCTTTAGGCGAATTTTTTCATCCATCATATAGATGAGATTGAATGTCTGAATGTTTGAAATTAGAACAACGTTGGGATATTTTTAAAAAAAAAATTTTAAAGTGAATTCTTTTTTATTAACAACTTTATGTATACAAAAATCCCCACTTTTAATATCTGTTTCATTTCGTTATTTTCATATGGTTATCGCATTAATAATAACACATTTTTCATTTACTTGATTTCTTTTCAAATAAACAAATAAATAATTTTTTCGAAAATTCTACTTTATATAACTCTTCCGTTGATGACATTTCACCGCTAACTCTCCCTTTTTTTATTGAACTTCTTTCGCCTTCTGTTGTTCAACGCAAAGATTATTGTTACGCTTACCTTTATTTAACTCCGTCTGTTTTTTAAGACTCTTCGCATGTGCACGATCTCACTGATTACAAAATTATTACAAATTAATAATAAAATTTATGTTTTTGAACAATTTACAACAAATATCTTTAAATATTATTAGAAAAAGTCTATTCTTATTTTAATTAAATTCAATACTACTTTGACGTATGGAGCTATGCCTTTTGGATGAAATAAAACTTATTTTTAGAATTGTCTAAACATGGTTGCCCATACCATTTCGAATCAAAAGTATTGAAAATTTACACATCATAGCACTTTCACCTTTAAGGAGTTGCGTTGTTTTTGATTAGGGGAGTACAATGAAGACATCGGTTTCAAATTTGGCAGAAATATTGGAAGTTCCTTGCATGTAGGTTGCTATTGAAAATAAGCCAAATTGGTCGAAGCATATGCTTTTATTATAAAGGCGTTTTATATATATATATACCTACGTATACCTATATGTATATATATAAAACGCCTTTGTTTTCTGGTGTTTTATATATTCGGTATAGTATTCTGTAAAAATACGAAGGATTTAAGAAGCAATTGATACTTGAATTGTTGGAAGCGTTATATGCAAAGGAGCACCGACAAGTCTATAACAAGATATTACGTTGTGAAATAATTCGTGATCTAATGAAAAACTCGCCATTTAAGATCTAGTCAATACTCTTCAGAATAATTGTACAAAATTTTAAAAAGATGGGTACTATCGCTTTTAAGTAATCATATCCAACGCGAGGATAAAAACAACGCAAGTCCTTAAAGATTATGTATATTAAATTTGTTACCAAAGCATTATAGAATTTGTAAATATCTCTAGATATGTAGATATATAGCGGGTGAGATTTGAATTCTCCCAAATTCAAGTATCAAATTGCTTTTAAGAATTTCGTATTATTTGAGTAGCTGCTATGGAAACATAGAGAGTAACTGATTCTCCAATTCGTTTTATAACACTTACGAATGTATTTGGTGAACAAACTAATATTTTTCTCTGATTTAGATACATTCGTTAACCTGATTATATTTGTTTTTAGAGTTGTTAAAATTAACAAATATTCGAAACAAAATTTAAATAGAAAAAGTGATTCGTCGTCTTTTTCTACGGCTTAATTTTTGAAAACAGTATGACTTGATTACAACATCAAAAACACTAAATGATATTTAAAAAAGTAAAAATTTATATAAATGATCTAAAATTTAGGTTCGAGTAATCGTGCGAGAGTTAAATGAATTTTTTTTAAAACGCCCCTAATGTATCTGCAAATAAACATAACATTATATGTAGAAAACAAACTTTTCTCGAGGTGGATTTACGTACCTTGAGTTGTTTTATTAAAAAAAAAAAAATTAAAAATAATTATAATAATTTTTGTAAAATATAAGTTCATCTGTTTAACCTCAGTTCAAATAAAAGTTTCAACTGCTGAGAAAAGGGATCCGATTAAAAATAAATAACTACCAAATTTATTAAACTTACAATTTATAGATTCAGCCCGAAAAGGTTATAAGCCTTAACTTTAAATGAATTGTTAAACTGTCAAAAACATAATAATATAATAATAATGTATAATATAAAGGCAAAGAAAGTACTTTTGTTAGCTCGGAACGAATCTTAAATACTTGCAACTAAAGATTAATATATAAAGGCGTGTTTTCTTTTGTCAAATATACGGGGTAGGAAAGACGGCATCAATCTTACAGAAATTTTTTTTGGTCTTTCAGCAGTTGTATGGATACTGACTTAAATAAGTGAAATTTATGGCCTATAAATTGATTTGTAGAAATCAACTTGAAATATATGTATGAGATTTTTCAATAGACAGGTCAAGAGACAAAAAATGAAACTCTTGTCAAGTATATGTATATAGATAAGCACCCTGTGTATGAAAAGATAACAAACTTGAAAGTTTACGAGCGAGATAACATATTTTACACATCTCCCAATAAATAAGTGATGAAAAAATGTCAGAAAATTGGTGCACAGTTAAACTACAAAATCACAAATTTCAGGTTGAAAAGGAAAAAGCTAAAAGAAAATTATTGGGTAGCATATCTCATGATTAATATGTAAATCATGTCAGTGTCAGCGTTAAACGAAATTGCTGTCTAATTTCATGTAAACCCACGATGTTTACTAATAACGTGCCAAAGTCTAAGACGTTCTTTATACATCATTTACAGTTTTGATAAACATGATTTAGTTTGCCTCTATAATAATGAATAGTATATTTTGGTTAACGCCGCCAACCACTAGCAGCATTAAATGTAGGAAAAATGAAACCCACATTATTAACAACACAACACAACACAAAACACAAAAAGAAATGCATGTACATTTTCTAGTTTTTTATGCACTTTATTTTCCTTTTTCCTGCAGTAAATTGTAGAAATAAGAGAAGCGGATTTTTTTTCTGTTCCCATAAAAATTGGAATGGTAATCATTATTTTTACAACGTTATTATTGTTATTATTACTGTTTATCTTTTTTTGGGTAGAGGAATTGAAAATGCACATCTATTAATGAATACTTTTAATGTTTTGTATTCATTTCCAGTTTTTCATTTATGGAAAATAGAGCAGTTGATTCGAACAGCAGAGATAGACTCATTGAAATCTTTAAAGATGCCACAAATGATACACAAACAGAAAACGTACAGAAATGGAGTGCATTTTTTTAGATCATAGGAAGGAGGTACATGGTAATAATGACCTTAAACTAGAAAAACCGACAGTTAAAAAAAAAATTATAATATTTGTCAATTCAATCGAACATACTAATTTGTGGTCAAACTGTGCATGCACACGTTGTGTATTGAATGTTAACGAATTTAAATAAGTTTTCATTTCATCGCACGTCGTTGCCTTGCACGAGCTAATAAAATAAGATCAATATTAAAATCGAGGAAGGTCGCCATTTAATTGATCGCAAAACTGAATCACTCTTAAGCATCAGAATAATCAGCATTGCAACGATTCCAATTAGTTACTAAAGGTGATGAGTGTAGAGGACGATATGAGGTTTGGCTATTAAATAACAATACACTATTGCCACAAAAAAATGTTATTTGAATTTATACATTTGCAATTATTATCACTTCAAGTACACCCTCTCCTTCATGCCAACAGTGTTTCATGCGAAATTTCGATTGTTCGAAACAGTGCTGGAAATCTTCATCTTAAGTGCCGCTTTTTCTTACACATCTTGTTCATTTTAAGAAATATTTAATCTTGGTAAATTGGTACACACGTTATCACTCTTATCAAGAAATATTTTCAAGGGCATTCGAACTGTCAGTAAAGTTTTTGCGAGGTTCTTTTTTTCAATCGTGATAACTTTTTGTTTTACGTATTCTTTGTCAATTCCTACATTTTCGAATAGCTAACCGACGGTCAGATTGACGGCTGTTCGACTTTTTCCATACTTCCAGCCGTTTTTGACGTGGAAGATCGTTTTCGATGTCTTCTTTGCCATCTTTGAAACATTGCGACCACTTAACTCGCGCACGTGATAAACGTTCATGGTCAAACACTCCTGTTCATTAGCGCTTCTTCGAAGTTTCATGTGAGATTTCAACGATCTTTCGTTGCTTTATTATTACACTTATCATTTTTGCAACAAAACTAAACACGCCAAACATATGTTGTGTACGCAATCTGGTATAAATATATACCATATTACGCAATACTAAGAATTTATCTTGGATTTTTCTCGTGTCGATACAACCTAAACTAAAGCTGTGAAAAAAATGATTGCAGTAGCGGTATGTGCAGTCGTGCAAAATACTAAGCAAGTTGAACACAATGACTGCAGTTGCATCACGCTGCAGTATTATACAGTTTGAAAAAATAATGACATGATTATGTGTGTGTTTTGTTTACATAAACATTACTGAAACGTAAAATTTATAAAGCGAAAAATTTGTTGAAAAGCGTTTTGTTTTTAAGCTATAAAAAATTTTAATTATCTTTTGTAAGTTCGCAATAATTATTAACATAATATTTATTAATTTTAATTCGTATTTTATAGGAATATGGTGCTTAAAATGTTAACCATTTAATTTTGTTTTGTTTGCATATACATATCACACCTCTCTCTCTCTCTCTCTCTTTCGGATTGTTTTGCTTTTCAATACGAATGAACGTAACAAAATTAAAAGTTTGTTAAAAATAAACGGCACTGCAAACTACAGCTGTAATCGTTGTGTTCAATCTCACATATGTTAAACACGTACATTCCACTCGTATTAGCAGTACTATATACTGCTACTGCAGCTATGTGTATTGTGTTCAGCGCTTAAGACTATGTACAACATTTATTTTATTTGAATTTATGCCACAACTTGAAAGTTAAGTCACTGCTGACAAGAGTTTAGCTAAGATCTCAAATGATTTACAGTCATTTAAATTAACATAAATAATATCAAAGAAATATGTTTTGTGCGAGGATTTTACCTCATCTTCGTTAATTTTGTGCAAATATTCATTTTCTCGTAATTCTTTAAATAGCATTCTTGTCCAGAGGCATGATCATTATAATATAATAAAAGATTTCAATCTGTTACGCTCTATGCTTTTAGAAATCATTATTTCAACTTAATGGTGATTTGTTTTCTTACATTGAAAACCAGTAGCTTGCTTTTACTCTATCAAGTTAATTACCACACAGTATGTTAATCTTTTTCAATCTTCATTTTCTTTCAAAAAGTCATAACAATTTTCTTTTATTTTGCCACTTAATGAAATGCGGCTAAGTTTGCTCATAGAGAACGCGAGTATAAGAGAACTAGTGAGAAAAGATCATTCGTAAGCGTGGAAGGCCACGAGTGCATAACATATAAACATATTTTTATAGGTTTTCTTGTGGCATTGACACAATGAACTGCTAAAGCTATTATTAATATTGCTGCTACATTATCGTGTTCTACTAAGGCATACGCGTTAAATAATGTAACCAACCAACTAAATAACATTTAAAATCATCTGTCAAAGTTTTTCATTTTTCCTCCTTTCTTCTGTATACATAAACATACATACAACTATTAAAGGTATAACAAATTTCATAACGAAGGCTCATGGTTGAACGCCTGTTTGTTTGTCTGCTGGTTTGACTGACTGATTGACTGACTGGCCAGTTAACTGGCTAGTTGGCTATAACGATGGTATATTGGTTATAAAAATTTATGTACAGGGAAAAAACCAGTTTAAACGGATTTTCATTTTATAGGTCAAATGTATGCAAAAATGTTTTTTTTTTTTTTTTCTTTATGAAAACTTATGACAACTAATGATTTCTCATTTTAGTTTTAATAAAAGAGAAATTTGACTTTAAAGAAAACCTGACTTGACAATCAATCATACGGAAAGAAAAAATTTTCTATTTAATTTTTAGAATTTTTATTAAAGAAATTATTTATTAAGTCTTGTATCCATATTACATTTCACATATACATAAAAGTCTCGGCTCTGGCTGAACTGTCAATTTGGTTGCTGGTATCGCTATTCATTTATGAATTATTATGAATTCAAAGCACATGCAGACGTAGCTACTGCGGTCGTCGGTTAACCATATTTTCTTTATTTCTTCAGCCCGCCAATTCATAAGCAACATTGTTGTATTATTGCAATCATCAATATTACATGCCTGTGGCAATAATAGCAGCAACAGCAGCAACAGCAGCATATACCGTATCTGTCGGTTAGTCCCCATAATATGCACACATGCACATATGCACATACGCACATTATGAAAAACGAAACAAGAATTAGCTCTTTACTCTCCCTGCATGCATTCTATGTGTCCCTATCTGTGCGTCTCTCTCAAACTGAATCATTCTTTGCATTCTTAGTTAAATGTTTTATGAAAAAAAAGAAAAAAACAACAAACGAAAACCTATCGATTAATTATTTATTCAGCATATATAAAACTTTGAATATTTGTGATGCGCAAATGAAGTTGAAAAGGGTGTAGTAAATAAAAAAAATTCAATCATTCAGATTTGAGGCGAAGTTTGGTTATATACAACATAACACAACATTACATTCGGTTATGTCAAAGGATCATCTGTGACCTTTTCTGTAAATGATGTTTACATGTTTTAAAGAATTTTGAAGCTATCGAAAAGCTCTTTAAACATTCTCGGCTCTATTCTGAAACATTTTCTATTTGTCAAAATACGTAATTTTTTTTTATATTTCTCGAAACACTGAGTTTAAGGAGAAATTCATAGTATAAAAATTTATCTAAACATATCTATTTTCTGAGCAAACTAGCGAAAGGTCAGACGCAAACATATGATGTAATTCGTTTGTTTTAATTATTCACTGAAAGATTCCTGAAACGTAAAAGAACAAAATTATGCCTGCACTCCTGTAATGGAGGAAACTTTCTAGGCATGATCTGATAATCTAATTAATCATATTTATAGAAATGTGTTAAATTTAGCAAGTATTTGATTATTTTATTATTATTATTATTGGCATTACTACTCACTTAATTTATTTTTAATGACTTTCTAGATCTATAACGAACGCTTATTTCCTTTTATAGAAACCAAGTCACGGTTTGTGGCACTTTTTCCTAATCAAACGCATTAACAAATGCAATAAAAACAGCTAACGTGAATATCTAATACGCAACAGATCTGTGCTTTGTGCAATGTCATTAAAACAAAATTAAAGTAGAAGCTGAAATTTTTGCTTAACCCATAGGTTTTTACATTGTTGTCATATTTCATATCACGATCTGCTTTAATAATTTTTTTTGTTAGTTTAGTTATAACATTCATTCATATTAATTCTCATTATTTGGTCATGTGTTCAGTGGCTTTATAATTTAGTGAATTCCAAGAATATACAACATAAGAACAACAGTACAATGTAAAGAAAATGCATTCATTCATGTGGAACTTTACTATGAAAAGAATCATTAATTCTTCCACAGTTGAGAGGGTTCAATTCTTCCAAATTTTTGCTGTACGTTTAAATGGTATTTAAGGAAAGAACAAATAAAACATATGTTTAAACCGTGTGCGCTGTTAAGAGAAATTGAAAATTAAAAAAAAAAGAATTTCTCATAAAATGTTTTATTTATGAAGCACGCAACAAACAAAAAATTCGTTTGTTACTTCAAAAAAGAAAATACCTAAAAAAAGGAAGTTTGTCAGAAGTGGGATTCGAACCCACGCCCTCAGAGAGGACCAGAACGCTCATACTTTACACCTATGCTAACAAAGGCAAGTTGTTACACTTGAGTCTGGCGCCTTAGACCGCTCGGCCATCCTGACATGTTGATGTAGTGCGTTTGAAAGCAATAAAGGGTAATCGCAACAAGTAAGGAACTTACAAAATATAGTTTTATAAATTACTTATTATTAAATAATTTATTCATTTTAAATTCTTAATTTTTGTGATTCCCTTAACAAGACAAAATTTTTTTTATTTCAAACATTTTGTAATTTTATGTGCTATATAACTTTGTTATATACCAGTCACATTCTAATATCAAACCATTTACATAAACAAAATTTCTTAATTATGTTGGCGATCGAACATGAATACATTGTGACCCACTATAGTAAGTGGTTTAAGGCATTGTTCTGTTTGTTGTTTATTTTCCACCGCTAGTATAGTGCTTTAAAAAAAAAGTTCAAACAGCAAAATTTTTTGCAAGAAACTTAACATGATTTTTTAAAATTATTAAGACTTGGTATGAAAAATACCTGCAATAAATAAAATAGAAAAACATCATTTTCGCGCAAGGAATGAAAACAAAATAAAATTTAAAAAAAAACAAGTGTCAGAAGTGGGATTCGAACCCACGCCCTCAGAGAGGACCAGAACGCTCATACTTTACACCTATGCTAACACAGGCAAGTTATTACACTTGAGTCTGGCGCCTTAGACCGCTCGGCCATCCTGACATGTTGACGTAATGCGTTTGAAAGCAATAAACGTAACCGCAACAAGTTAAGAACTTACAAAATATAGTTTTATAAATAACTTATCATTAAATAATTTATTCATTTTAAATTCTTAATTTTTGTGATTCCCTTAACACGACAAGATATTTTTATTTCAAATATTTTGTAATTTAATGTGCTATATAATCTTGTTATATACTACTCACATTCTAATATCAAACCATTTACATAAAAATAATTTCTTAATTATGTTGGTGATCGAACATGAATACATTGTGACCCACTATATATATATATATAGTAAGTGGTTTAAGGCATTGTTCTGGTTTATTTTCCACCGCTAGTATAGTGTTTTAAAAAAAATTAAAACAGCGAAATTTTTTGTAAGATAGAATAGAAAAACATCATTTCCTCGCAAGGAATGAAAACAAAATAAAATTCAAAAAAAACACATGTCAGAAGTGGGATTCGAACCCACGCCCTCAGAGAGGACCAGAACGCTCTCACTTTAAACCTTTGAAAACAGAGGCAAGTCATTACACTTGAGTCTGGCGCCTTAGACCGCTCGGCCATCCTGACATATGATAAGCGCTCTCATAACGAAGTAATTAAAAAGTAATTTTGCTACTATAAGAAAAACTCCTTTTTTTTAAAGAAATTTCAATGAAAGAGAAATTACAAGCAATAACTATGAAAGTAAACGATAAATAAAAGCAGAAAAAGGTTATCTCTCTGGAAGTGAATTTTACATAATTATTAAAATCTCCAAACATGTGAAAAGAAAAAATTTCTTTGCTAATTGTATACGGATGGACTTGACAATCAATTCGAGTTGATTGTTATATGAGTCTCAAAATAGCAATAAACATATATATCAAAAGATTGCATTTTCTCTGACAACTTCTCATGGATGAAATACGAAAACTTTATCTCTTACAGTAAGATTCAATATTTCAAGTTTGTCATTCTGTCTCAATTTTTCAAAATGTAAATAAAGGACACTAAGCGAACGGTCAAGGACAAAATTGGAATTCTACGCTCGCCAGGAATTGCATTAAGGATTCTCTTATACAACAGACCCATTAAAGGAGAAAAGAAAACTTTAGTCTCCAATAGTTGAAAATCTTTATCATCTGGACTGACTTTATTATATAATCACCAAAATCGTACAAAATCTTGGAAGAGTTTATTAGACGCTAAAGAGAGTATTTGGAAACTTTACAAATGCCTAAATAAAGTTCTACAGAATACATTTTATTTTTTAAGATTACAAATTTTTTTCGACTGTGGAAATTTAATTTCGTATTTCAAATAAAACAGCCCTACAAAACTCCCTGAAAATGATAACAAAAAATTGCTATTTTTGTTAAAGAATCTGTATACATATATATATAATATTTCTCAAAAATAATGATTTCATGAATTAAACTTTTTTCTCATATAGTCACATTTGCAAAATGTTTCTGGTGTGGATCTTATCTTTTTTTTTTTTATATACACATCGCGTTAGAATAATTTTGTATATCTTCGGGTTAAATAAATTAAAGGGTGTGAAGTTATATTTAAATATAACTAGCAAAGACACAAACCAAAACTGTTAACAAAGGTCTGTTAAGCGATTAACAGAATTCTGTTAA